>JAANYP010003279.1:14739-338881 GCA_020465985.1 Centrapalus pauciflorus | reverse complement strand
GTATGGTAAATTCCTTGAGCTAATTAAACAACTTCATATTAATTTGCCTTTTGTTGATGTTCTTACGCAGATGCCCAAGTATGCAAAATTTATGAAAGATTTGCTTACAAACAAAAGGAAGCTTGAAGAGGCATCAATCATATCACTCAAGGAAGGATGTTCGGCAATTATCCAAAGCAAGATACCCGAAAAGAAAAGTGATCCAGGGAGTTTTACTATCCCTTGTTTTATTGGTAACTTGTCTGTAAGTAATGCATTGGCCGATTTAGGTGCTAGTATAAACTTAATGCCAACCTCAATTTTTAAAAAACTAGGCCTAGGTGAGTTGAAACCAACGAATATGAGCATTCAATTAGCCGATAGATCAATTAAATATCCTAGAGGCATTGTAGAAGATTTGTTGGTTCGTGTTGATAAATTTGTATTTCCCGTTGATTTTGTCATTCTTGATATGGATGAGGATAAGAAAGTGCCTCTTATTTTGGGTAGACCTTTCTTAGCCACATCCGGTGCTTTTATTGACATGAAAAATGGCAAACTTAGTCTGAGTATGGGAAATGAGCAAATTGTTTTTGAAGTAAAAAAAAGCTATGAAGCATCCTACTTATTGTGATGATTCTTTGTATTTTGTTGATTCTATTGATTTGCATGTTGAAAAATATTTTCAGGAATCAACTGAACAAGAGAAGTGGGATGAACTCATGAAGGAAGATGTGGATGCAAGCACTTGTCATAATGAGGTTGTTGACAAACTTGAGAGTATGCTTAAAGATGAACCATCATTGGAAAATCATGTTTTGGAAGAAGTGGGAACTAATGGAGACGTGAAGTTTAAGGATTCAATTGAAGGACCAACTTCAATTGAGCTTAAAGAACTACCATCTCACTTAGAGTATGCATTCTTAGATAATGAAAAGAAATTTCCTGTTATTATTGCATCTAACCTTTCAGATGGAGAAAAAAGTCAACTTTTGGAGGTTTTGAAGGCACACAAGTCAGCCATAGCCTGGACCATCACGGATATCAAAGGCATAAATCCTTCGTTTTGTATGCACAAGATCTTAATGGAGGAGGAGTACAAGCCGGTGGTGCAACCCCAAAGGAGGCTTAATCCAAATATGAAAGATGTGGTAAAGAAGGAAGTGATGAAGCTAATGGATGCAGGTTTGATTTACCCAATTTCAGACAGTCCATGGGTAAGTCCGGTGCAAGTGGTACCAAAGAAGGGAGGAATGACGGTGGTAACAAACGACAAGAATGAGTTAATTCCTACTAGGACTATCACAGGATGGAGAGTGTGTATAGACTATAGGAAGTTGAACGATGCCACACGAAAAGATCATTTTCCTTTACCCTTTATTGATCAAATGTTGGAAAGATTGTCCGGTCACATGTTTTACTGTTTTCTTGATGGATTTTCAGGTTATTTTCAGATTCCTATAGCCCCAGAAGATCAAGAAAAGACGACTTTTACATGTCCTTATGGCACATTTGCATATAGAAGAATGCCATTTGGATTGTGTAATGCACCGGCGACCTTTCAAAGATGCATGATGGCAATATTCCATGACATGGTGGAAAGTTCAATGGAGGTTTTTATGGATGATTTCTCAGTTTTCGGTAACTCATTTGAACTTTGTTTGACTAATCTTGATAAGATGCTTGCTAGGTGTGAAGAAACAAACCTTGTTCTTAATTGGGAAAAATGTCACTTTATGGTGAAAGAAGGTATTGTTTTAGGTCATAAAATTTCACAAGTAGGTATGGAGGTTGATAAAGCTAAGGTTGATACAATTTCAAAACTTCCTCCTCCTACTACAGTGAAAGCGGTTAGGAGTTTTTTAGGCCATGCTGGATTTTATAGAAGGTTTATTAAAGATTTTTCGAAAATAGCAAGGCCTATGACACAACTCCTAGAGAAAGATGTTTCTTTTAACTTTTCTGATGATTGTTTAATTGCATTTAATTTCTTGAAAGAAAAGTTAACTAATGCTCCTATTATGGTTGCCCCAGATTGGTCTTTGCCGTTTGAATTAATGTGTGACGCAAGTGATTTTGCAGTTGGAGCGGTATTAGGCCAAAGGAAAGAAAGGCATTTTCAGCCAATATACTATGCTAGCAAAACCCTGAATGACGCGCAAGAGAATTATACAACAACTGAGAAAGAATTGCTAGCAGTAGTATTTGCGTTTGATAAATTCCGTGCATATTTAGTGTTGTCTAAAACTATTGTTTACACGGATCATTCGGCTCTTAAATACCTCTTTGCTAAACAAGATGCAAAACCAAGATTAATAAGATGGATCCTTCTTTTGCAGGAGTTTGATATAGAAATAAGAGACAAAAAGGGAGCGGAGAACCTTGCTGCGGATCACTTGTCTCGGTTGGAAAATCCAGATATGGAAGTGTTGAAGGAATCGGAGATCAACGACAACTTTCCCGATGAACATTTAATGAAAGCACAGGTATTGGAAGAGACTCCTTGGTATGCTGACATTGCTAATTATCTTGCAGGAGGAGTATTGATAAAGGGCTTGACACATCAGCAAAAGAAGAAATTCTTTGCTGACATCAAGTACTATTTTTAGGAAGATCCATACTTATTTAGAATATGTGCTGATCAAGTGGTGAGAAGATGCGTTTATGGACAAGAAGCGAAGCAAATTCTAGATCATTGCCATAGTGGACCAACTGGAGGACATTATGGAGCTAATCTAACGGCCAAGAAGGTGTTTGATGCTGGATTCTTTTGGCCTACAATCTTTAAGGATGCCAACAGTTTGGTAAGCAAGTGTGATTCATGCCAAAGAACAGGTACGATCTCTTCTCGCAATGAAATGCCCCAAAATGCTATTCAGGTATGTGAAGTCTTTGATATATGGGGAATAGATTTTATGGGGCCATTTCCATCTTCGTACGGTAATAAGTACATTCTAGTTGCTGTAGACTACGTGTCTAAATGGCCCGAAGCCCAAGCATTGACAACCAATGATGCAAGAGTGGTTGTCAAGTTTCTCAAGAAATTGTTTTCGCGGTTCGGTACTCCTAGAGCCTTAATAAGCGATAGGGGTACCCATTTTTGTAATAATCAACTTGAAAAAACTTTGCAAAAATATGGGGTAACCCATAGATTGGCCACATCTTATCATCCACAAACGAGTGGACAAGTTGAAAATACGAACCGTGGCATTAAGCGAATTCTTGAGAAAACTGTTAATGTGAATAGAAAAGATTGGGCTGAAAAACTAGATGATGCGTTGTGGGCCATTCGAACTGCTTTTAAAACTCCAATTGGCACCACACCGTTTCGTTTAGTTTATGGGAAGGCTTGTCATCTCCCTGTGGAGATAGAACACAAAGCATTTTGGGCCATTAAGGCATGTAATCTTGATTTGAATTTGGCTAGTAAACATAGGAAGGTGCAATTGCAAGAATTAGATGAGTTAAGATTAAATGCATATGAAAATTCTTGCTTGTATAAAGAGAAAACAAAGAAATGGCATGATGCACGGTTGAAAGTTCGGTCAAGTATCAATATAGGTGACAAGGTCCTTTTGTACAATTCAAGATTGAAACTTTTTCCGGGCAAGTTGAAGTCCCGTTGGACCGGTCCCTATATCGTGAAAACCATTTTTCCTTATGGCACGCTTGAATTGATTAATCCGAATGACAATAGTACTTTCAAGGTTAATGGTCATAGAGTTAAGAAATATTTAGAGTCCGATCTGTGTGTTGAAGAGGTTGAGGAGATCAACCTTGTTCCATTTTCAACTTAGAGGATTGAAGGGATGAGTCAAGCTAAGGACTCATAAATAAACAAGCCATTGTCTCTGCTATAAGCTTCATGTTTGTGTCTTTGTGTGAATTTTTGTTGGTAATAGATAGCTTAGTTGTGTTTTAAGAAGTTGAGTTGTGGTAACCGTAGTATTCTTTTGTGTGCTTAAATGTGAATGAGTCGGAAACGGTTACAAGTCATGTGAATGGTTGTGTATAGTTGTTAGTGGTAAGTCATAGACTTCTTTAATCTATATTGGTTGCATTTCGTGCATATAATTTTTATGACTAAATTTGTGCCAATACTGAATACCAATTTTGAATGAAGTCGGATTGAATTTTGAAGTGTTTGTGGAAATTCTGGAAAATTTTCTGTTGTTGAATCTGCTGTTCAAAAACGCGCCGCGCACTTCAAAAGCGCGTGGCGGTAATAAATTACAGAAAGTTTTGCAAGATTCTGCTGTTCAAAAACGCGTGGCGTTTTTCGAAAGCGCCAATATCAACAGAATGGTTTATAAATTTTGCCTTTCAAAAGACGCGCCGCGGTTTCTTATCGCGCGCCGCGTAACCCACCATCAGAATCAGGTCTGTTTTCTGTCAACAAAAACGCGTGGCGTTCTGCAAAAACGCGCCGCGTTGACCGGGTCAACTGTACAAGCCTTGAATGCATGACTAGGCTGGCAAAGCGCAAAGCGCGCCGCGCTTTCCAGAAAACGCGCCGCGTCGACTGCGTATATGTGCAGAAACCCTAGCCGAATTTTATCACTTTGCAGCCCCACTTTCACTTATTTTTTTTCTCTCGTTTTTTTTCACCGAAAATCAGTCATTATCCACCATTTTTTACCATCTTTCTTCAAAAATTCTTCAAATCTTTCACTTTCAAAGCATACTATACATAAATCTAAGTTTTTGTTGGAAGATTTGAGAAGTTTTTGGCCATTCCAAGGTTCACTTTCACCTACCGCCGGATTTTGTTGATTTTGGCCGGAGATCTCGCCGGATTTTCATAGATTACCCCATTTTGTTGCTTTCCCACTTCTTGATAGGTATTTTTCTCTTAATTTCTTTAATTTTTTTTAGGTTGTTCTATACAATGTGCTTGTAATGTAAGTGGATTCACTCTTGTTTTATTTTTATTTTTAATTATTTCATCCAAATGTAGTTTAATTGGTGCTTAATGTTTGTCATTTTTGTTATTAGCTAGTATGCTTTGTTGTTTCTTTTAGGTTTTGTTGGTACATTATCTAGTTTAGAGGTTCTTGTTTCGTTAATTCTAGTTATTTGTTTTTCTAGTATGCTACCATGTATACTTAGTAGTGATATTTCCCTTCTTGTTTATTATCTAATATGATGATGATCCTTGTTTTGTTCACAAGTTACTTGTGATTTTATTTAGGATCTAGGATTGATGTTTATAAGTATGGTGTATATTTTTGTTGCGTCAATTAAATTTCTTAGAGTTATTTTGTATGTTAATATAACTAGGAATGATAATACTCAAGTATGGGAAGTTTCATTGTGGGAACTATGAAGAGGAAGATTATGTGTTTAATGATGGCGAGAGTTTGCTTTTGCTAGACATAGTTAACTTCATAATGTGTTTTTAGAATGTTGTGCTCTAGCTTAGTATTTGCTTTATGATGTTTGTTATTTAAGTGTGGGAAAGTACACTTACTTTCTTTGATCATTCTTTATAACTAACATCTTAAGGTTTTCATATATATAATCCTAATTTGTTTTCTTTTGTTTTGTATAGATAATGGCTGGAGGTAGAAAGAGATCAAAAGCCGGAGCTTCTTCTTCTCGTCCATCACATGATGACGACGAATGGCTTCCAGAAGTTCAGGAGCCAGAATTACAGCTTCCCCAGCATCATAGGATTCCACTGAACTGGAATCATTCCTACTTTAAATTCCCGCCTGCTATGAAGGATCAATATCAAAAGCGTCTGCATGACCTGGCAGCAAAAACATTTAGCAATAGTCGGGTCATCAACTGGGGAATGTTAGATACTGTGCCGACATCTGATGGGAATGATTCAGTGGGGGCAAGACTTAGAAGCCTCTTCACCATTCGGTACAACAATTTTGTGTCACACGCCTGGTTAAACCTAATGAACATCCAAGATGATGTTTATACTGAGCTTACACTGGAATTCCTTGCCACTTATGAATTCAATAAAGGAACAAAAGACATGAACAAAAAGTCGGCAATTGAATTCAGACTAGGAGGAGTCCAACGAAGGTGTTCAGTGATACAGTTAGCCGAGTGGATGGGGCTATATACTGGAGAAGAAACAACTCACCCCAACTTCATGGCATATCTTGATGCTGGGTTCAAAAAGAAGCCTGGGAACTTTAAAGACCAAGAATTCTGGGCGATGATCGGAAGAGGCCACTTTGTGCCTAGTGATGCCCGGGAATCCGCGTTGATCAATCCACTCCATAGACTTCTTCACAGATGCATTTCCTTATCCCTAACTGCAAGAAAGTCTAGCCCGGAACGTATTACTGCAGAAGACTTGTTCTTCATGTTCACATTGATGACCAATGATATCCATCTTTGTGTGCCTTATTTCGTGGCAACACAGTTTACAAAGGCAGCGGGTAAGGGCCCAACGAGTGCTATCTGTGTTGGAAGGTTCATTTCGCGGATTGCACAGTCTTTAGGGATTCTAACAAGTCAGGCAGTTCGGGGGCTTAGATTAGAATACCCGGTGGAGAACACTGATGAGCACTACTTCATTGCTCATAATTTTTTGGAAAAAACGGAAGGGATTCTCCATCTGGCATCACGAAGACCAGCCCCAGCAGCGAATGATGAAGAAGAAGAAGAAGAAGAAGTAGAAGCACAGCCACAACAACAACAGCAGCAACAACCACCTCAAAGCGGATTCTTCCAATTCGGACCTCCACCATATCCTTGGGATGCATCTTTTAACAATATTTTAACTGCTATGGATTCTTACAGGATTGCCCAGGATAATTATCAAGTGGAGAATCGCCGCCGATTTGATAATTTGGACGCTCATTTCAACACTCTCTCGGTGAACCAACAAGCATACCAAGAGGACGTTAATCAATACCGGCAAGACGTGCAACATTATAGGGAAGACGTCCAGGCATACCGAGAGGAGGTACAAGCTTATGGAAGGCGAGCCGATGGGTATGAGAGAAGTATGAACGCCATTGAACAGACCCAAAACTCCCTCCAGCAGACGATAGAGAATTTTTTCTCATATCCGCCACCACAAGGATCGTCTGCGGGATCATCATCACAATGGCCAGCTCATCCTTATTATCCCCCGGGTCATCCATATCATCGTCCACCGGCTCCGCAATAGAGTGGTTGTTTCATTCAATGAGCTGTTGTTTTGAATGTGATGTTTTTGAATTTTGTCTCTTGATCTGGCTAATGGCCGATGAACAATTTATTTTATGCACTTTTACTTTCCACAGACTAAACTTTGGTATGGTTGTTTACTTTAACGTATTTTGTTTGACATTAATCTATGGTAGGTTTAAGTTTTTTATTTCATAGTTAATATTTTTTTTTTTGGCACTTTCTGATGATATGGATTTCATGGCACAGAGTTATAGCTACTCCTTCATTTCCAGCTTCACTCGTACGTGCATAATTGATTGGCACTGCACAAAAGCTGATGATCTACCTTCATTGCCAATCGCATCATTCAGGGAGTCTCTTTCCACGCCCTTTTGCTTAGTGCTTCATGTTATATGCTTTATTGCAAATGTTTGTGAATTTTGTTTCATTGAGGACAATGAAATCCTCAAGTGTGGGAAGGAGGGTTACATAACCCTTATTACATATTTTTGTCCCACCATCTTTATATTGTCAAGTTAAGCATAAAATACATGTTTAGTTTGGGACAAATTTTGGAGAACCCACCATCTTTATATTGTCAAGTTAAGCATAAAATACATGTTTAATTTGGGACAAATTTTGGAGAAAATTTTTTCAAAATAAACTTTCAAGTAATCTCAAATATCATCGTGCATCATTATCTCTTTTGGATTGTATGTTTTGGAAATAAATCAAACAAGTGATGTAAGTTGATGAATGGGGATATCTTTGGGTTTCATATTTCATGTTTAATTGATTAATAATCAAAGCTTGCACAACATAACCCATGTTCCTTTCATTTCGTAAGATTTGAGCCTTTAAGAGCATTCATGATATATTAGTTGCTCAAAAATTCATTTGGTTATGTGTGTGCCGATTGTCACTATTCATAGTAGAACTTGCCGGTTTTGATGCTTTTTAAGAACACATTTCTTGTCATTATTGCGTTCGTGTGATAGAGGCATTTAGGTCTAACACCCTTCTTTTTAGCCTTTTATTCCTTTTTCTTTTTGCCTAAACATTCCCTAGAAGCCAAGTTGAGCCTTTACCCTCTTTGTTGTGTTAAAACCTATTAGCTTTTAGCCTTTCTATCCTTTTAACTTGAGTCACCCTTAGCCCAACTTCTATGTTGTCAAAATTAGGAGTTAGCTATCCTAGAAGAATAGACACTTGAAGTATATACATGTTTATAGTGGTCCTTTCAAAGTGATTGTACACATGCTTTGAAAGTTTTATGAAAAAAAAAATGAAAAAAAAAATGAAAATGCAGAAAAGAAAAGAAAAAGAAAAAGAAAGAGCATCAAAGATGCATAGTAATGTAAATATAGAGTATTTTCAATTGAGTTGTTATAGCTAGAAGAATGGAAGGTTATAAATTGCCAAATCAAAAGTAGTGGAGTCCATTCTTTGCTTAGTTGCATAGGTTTGGATAGATGGTATCTTGTGTTGTTTGATTAGATAATCCCTTTATCTTTGATTCATTTTAGTTGGGCTAATTTCGTCACTTAACCAAAAGTTCCTCACCTAAACCCAAGCCCGCTACAACCCTTGTAAAGACCTCTTGATGTTTGCAATTCAATAAGAAAGTGTTGGAGATTAGATTGATTGGCAAGCCTATGCTCATGATAGTTTCAATTTCGTGCAATGAGAGTGCACCTTGATTTCGCTTAAACACTGAGTGCTTGAGTGTCTTTATTTTTCGTGAGGTGTTTAGTTTTGAATATTAATCATGATGACTTGAATTGTGAAAGCCATGTATGCTTAGTTGGATTCTTGCATTGTGCTTCAAAGTTTATCCTTCAAAATTTGCAAGCCAATAAGGGTATATTATGTTCTATGATATTGATTGAGTGCTTGAGAGTTTTAAATGCTTCTTGGAGAGCCAATTTTGTCCCCGATCTAATGTGTGTTTTGATGTTTGCTTGAGGACAAGCAATTGTCAAGTGTGGGAATATTTGATATCGCCATTTTTGTGTATATTTATCAGGCGATATTTGTTTTGATTTACATATTAATATTACTTATAGTAATCTTTTTATGCAAGTTTTGGTATTTTGTTGAAATTTTGTTATTTGGAGCAGGTTTTGTGAAAGGTACTTGAAGTAGATGTCCTGGAAAAAGCGCGGCGCGTATCTGAGAAGCGCGGCGCGGTAAATTCAGCAGAACCACAACCAGACTCTGTCATCCAAAAGCGCGGCGCGCCCAGCTCAAAAGCGCGGCGCGTAAATGGCTTCAGCAAGTTGCAATTTTTAATCATTTTCAATGGAGGTCCAATAGGAGAGTAGTCTTTTGAAAAGCGCGGCGCGCTCCCACAAAAGCGCGGCGCGTAAATGCCACTGTATATAATTTCAGAAACTCGTTTTTGAAAAGCAGATTTCGAAAATAGAGGGTTGCTGTGGCGATTTTTGGCGATAAAAGTCGTTTTGATGCTCGATTTTTGAAGGGTTTCCATCCATTTCAACCATCTAACACCGATTTCATCAATAGGGGAGTAATCTCATCTTCATTTTGTCTTGATTTTTGAATTGTCATTCAATGTTCTTGGCAATTTGTGTTGTAAAACTCTTCAATATGATGGAGTAGTAACTTTTTGATCATTTGGGTATGAAATATCTTAACATTTGATGATGATTATGTAATACTTGGAATATGAATATGTTTAGTTGTTATTATGGATGAATGTAGTGATTTGTTTGCAAAAACATGTTTTGATTCATTTTGGATGTTGATTAACCTTTGATGTGAGTTAGGGTTTATTAATATCTATGCTAAATGAAGTGATTTTTATTGCTTTGTTCAAATCCTTTAACTTGTGAGAGTAATGGAAAATGGATATATTAATGTTTTTCTATGAATCATTATATAATTTGTGTAAGGATGTGAGTCTAATGCAAATTATGTTAACATTGTGAAGTGAAAACATCATCCGTGATAATAACCAATATATGAGTATGAATGTATGTTCTTAATTTTTGTAAAATAATGATTGAGTGATCTTCATCGTTTTATGAATGTATCTTTTAGTACCAAATGTTATTTGCATAATATTTTGATACTTGAATTCATACTCATATCTTAATTGGTATAAATTCTCAAGGGAGTGATCCTTTGATAGTTCTATATTAATTAAGGAATTAAGATATTTGATAGTCTTTGAGTGATCTCGGCTATTGAATAACTTAAGCAATAGCATATTTTTATTCCAAGGCATTATCATTACTTAATCATTCATGTGTTAAGGGAAATAATCCCAAGTGATCATCCTTTAATCATCAAGTTTTAATCCTTCTCTCGTTGTTATTGTCACGGTATTTGTACACTCATTTGATAATCGAAATCTTGATGATAAATCTTACACAATTTCGGCTATCTAAATTTTAATCTGCTTCTTATTGTTTTGCAAATCCAATTATCCCTGAGATCGACAACCCGGACTTACTTAGCTATATTAGTATACGATAGGTAATACTTGCCTATTTGTCCGCTAGTTTAGTTATTTATTTCCATTTTTATATTTAAAACAAAGGTATGCTAGCGGCACATCAATAACACATACCCAAATTTTTTTTTGAGGCCCTCAAAATTTAGAGGCCCACTTAGCCCACCCAAGAACCGGGCCTAATGAATATATAAATAGTAAATCAATATATACTAATATTCCAACCCATATGAGATACGTTACTATATAGCTAGATTCTAACTAAAAAAAGTCTGTTATATAAAGAAAGATAGTGAGAGTTTTGAAGATAAATCTATACTATATATAATAAGAAAACCGCTTGGAGTTTCTGGACCATTGGATGGAAAGAAATCAATGGTCCAGATTAATGACAATTCATAATTATTTATGAAATGTCTCTTATACCCTTAATTAAAATCAATAATTATACCTATGCCATTATTTTAATTCATTTTCCAAATTTACTACATTACCTTAATTACATTAAATTTTGATTTTAATTTTTTCATTAATGAATTAATATTTACCTAAAATAAATATGTGTCATTGTTATCTTAATGATCATAGTTAAATTCAAATGTAAAAATTTGAATTTAAACGTAGAAGTGTAGTAAATAAAGTTAAAAAATTTTGTTAATTATTTTGCTAACAAGATTTAAAATTTAATTGATAAAACTTCAATTGTGAATATGATAAATTTTGATTGTTGATATTCAGATATTTCATTTTTATATTTTATCATTTTAAATATATATACACATTCACGTAATTGAAGTTTTTCGTTTCTTACATTGATATTTCATATTTGAAGTTAATAAAATGTAAAAGAAACTTTTTTTTGCAAACACATATTATCTGTTTTTAATAATACAATATTATAATATTTTTTTAATTAATATCAAACAACTAAGTATTTTTTTATATTTAATTTAACTAGCTTTCAATTTTTTTATTTTAATTACATATAAATTTTATAATAATTTATTAAAATATAAAAAAATATGTATTTTCTAAATCAACCCATGTAATACATGGGTTGATTAACCTATATATTATAATAAAACAAAACAATTATTTTTCCACCCCTTTTTCCAAATTTAACACCTTAACTTAATTGCATTAAATTTTGACTTTTTTTTTTCATTAATTAATTAGTAATAAATTAGATTTTGTAACATTTAAAATTAATGTTTACCTAAAATAAATATCTATCATTATTATCCATAATAATCATAATTAGATCCAAATGTAATATTTGAATTAGTTGTGGAAATTATTATTATTATGTATAATAAAGGAAATCATCAAATGTCATGTGTCACCTCTACGTTCACCAAAAAGATAATTACAACTTATAAAAAATAAAAGATAAATACAACTTAATATTTTGGGTAAATTACAAATTTGATCCCTGTGGTTTATAGCAAATTACGGATCCCGTCCCTCAATAGAAGAAATTACAATATTGATGACTGTGGTTAACATTTTGTTACGGATTAGGTCCCTGCCCCTAACTCCGTTAGTTTTCCACGTTAACCCAAGGGGTATTTTCGTCAAATTACTTTATATCTCATCATTTCTTCTCTGCGGTCTTTCCCAACCAAGAAACAGAAACATAGATGATGAAATTTGTTTTTCTTCATGTTTTCATTTCAATATTCTTATTAGATTCTGCAAATGGGTTTTCTGATTTTGATGCTCTGATGAAGCGTGCTGACCACTACAGGTACGCACCTCCCTCGCTCAAAGCTCAAAGCTTCAATGGTGGCATCATCAAAATGGGTTTTCTGGGTTTTCAGGTATCTAGCAAATGCTGTTTGTTGGGGTTCACTAGCACCGTATCTAGCAAATGCTGTTTGTAACGGCCCGATTATTTAAGATAATCAATAAATAATATTCATTGTAAGGAATTTCGAGAATTGGAATATTAATTAATTTTGTAATATATATAGATAAATGATGGTGTTGGAAACTATTATACATATATGTTTTAAATGTGTAGTGGGGACTTTAAAAGAAATGCAATTAATTCCAAGGTATAAATGGTAAATATGTGAAAGTTGTGGGTGGGAAAGAAAAAGAAGAAGAAATCTTCTTCTTTTTGACTTACAACCTACGCAGACACACACACTTTATGTGTGTGTGTTCATCTTTTTCAAAAACTCCAAATAGAGAGAAAAGAGAAGAGAAGAAGAAGAAAGAGAAGCCAAAAATCAGCTTTTTGTTGAAAGCTTCGTCGTTTTTGAAAGATCCAAGAGGTAACCACTCTTGTCTATAAATCTTGCTATTTTATTTTTCTTCTCCTCTCCATCTTCATACGAAGAAGATGAGAAACCCAAATGGGTTTTTATGAATGTTATGGAGAAATCGTTAGATCTTGAGGTATGATAATGAAATATAGTTAGAATCATCATTTAAAACATATTTTTCAAGTTTTATGGATTTTGATGGGTTTTAGCTCAAAACCCCGAAAATGGAGTTTATGAACTCTTGATGATTCAAAAGGAATAAAATGGTGTTTTTGACAGCTTAAAATGTGTTATAAAGGGTATTTATATGTTTGGGAATGACCCCAAACCGTTTGTAATAAATATGAAAAGTTTTGGTAGTTTTGAGCATTAAATTCGAAGGGACAAAAGTGCAGACCTGCACCCGAGTTGCCCTGGATCTTGAAAGAAAAATTTCTAAGTTAAAGGATCCGGATGACTTGGGATCCGAATTCGGATGGGGGGTCCGAAATTCGGAGTTCGGACCGTGCTTCGGTTGGAAGGGATCCGAAAGTCGGATGGTCCCTGATCCGAATTCGGATGGCTTGAAATTCGGATGTGTAGGTCCGAAATTCGGATGTGCCTAGGACCGAGTTCGGGCCGTACCTCAGACGAGTTGGTCCGAAATTCGGATGGTCCCTGACCCGAACTCGGATGATCTGAAGTCCGGCTGGTGCTGATCCGAATTCGGATGGGAACGTGAGCCCAGTTCCGGCCAGAAATTGTAATTTTAATTAGTCCTTGAGATCGTTTGTCATAATAACTTTTGTCACCAATAGTGAAGAAAATTAGCCCAAAATAATTATGTAGATTGAGGCCGAAATTAATTAGATCTTGCGACTAATATATCCGAATCAAAGTTGAGAAATTATAAACGGTGATACTTATAATATTATATTATGAACCAACTTGTAGGGGTTTTGACGGGTTAAGTCACGTGGAGACTATCACTCCTACCTTGACAATTATAACTCGGTTTTGGGGCCGAGAGCGTATTGTGTATCACTGTGAGTTCTAGTATTAACGTATTTGCATGCATATCATGAATTGTATGTTACTGCTTTTGTATCATTATTGTCATTTTCATGCTTTGCCATCACATACATCATAACCATTGTTTATCACTCGGTTGATAAGTTGTTGATCGTTTGTTTGACCTCTCCGCCGAGACGGTAAGCCTGAGTGTGGTAACCCAGCGGAATCATAATGGTAAGCCTGAGGGTGGTAACCATTATTGCCTGTAAAACGATAAGCCTGTGGTGGTAATCGTATGGCATCATTGTAAACTGCATATCGATAAGCCTGTGGTGTGGTAATCGAGCAGTAGATTGTAAACCCATTGTACGGTAAGCTTGCGTATGGTAACCGCAATGTGGTAGCTTATAGCCATTAGTTGGCCTCCAAAATTGTTAGTCGAATTCATGGCATTGCATGGCATCATTCATATATCGCATGGTACTTTAATCTAGAATCTCACTAAACAACTTTGTTGTTTACCCGATAGTTGTTATTTCCTTTCAGGATCTGTTAAGGGCAAAGGCCCGGCTGGCCCAAGTTGTTAGATATCGTTTGGAGCTCGGATAGGAGCTCAACATTTTGTAGATGATTGGGGCGGGAGTAGCAGACTTCCATTTTTGGACTTACGCGAATTTGTTACTGTTTATTAATTCGTTTGTAACTAAATTGATAACTTAATCTTGTAACCCCAGTTACATTGCTCTGTGATTTCCGACACTCTGTTGTGTCTTATGCAAAGTGTTTGGAATCACGATGATGATTATTAATTGCAAAAGTTTTAATTTGATCGTAATTCCGCAAGTACTCTGTATAAATTAATGTATAATGGTATCGAAATACTCGTATTAGTTGTATGGGTGTTTCACTGTTTGTTGCCCTCAACTGGATGCTGCAATAAAGATCCTAATCGGGCTGATGGACCCAGTCGTATGAGCCTCAAAAATAACCCAAAAACTCTATATAGATAGGGCAAGTGGGATCGAATCCACAGGGAATGTGAGGTTGCTAAACTAGTCTGAACACTGCTTGGATTAAGTTTGAAATCATTTGTTTTTGAACTAATTTCCTATTGCAAAGTGCTATTGTGGCAATGTCACACACAAGAATTGAATTTACGAAGTGTCACTAGAGGAAAGAGGGTGTTTGCTCTCTCGTTATACACACTATGGCAATTCAGAATGTTATGGATTCCATTTACATGAATTGATATGAATTTGCAACTTATGCTCCAAAACAACGTATACCACTCTATTGACTGTCTTCCTCCCCTATAGAGAGTGGGCACAATCAATGACATGGATATCAACCATTTCAGATACACTCACTGTTCATTCACATTTATTCATGCAAATATAATCCCTTTTACAGTTTCCATATAAATGAATTGGTTTTCACAACAAATACTCTTAAGACGAAGTATGCGCCGTCTATTAATTTTCTTCCCCATATTAATGAGCCGGCACAACTAATGATATCACTATACCCCGTTATATACAATACCCATTGATTACAACCATTCATTCACATGCATGTTTCACAACTAATGTTCTTAAGACAGTGTATGCAACTTCTATTAATTGTCTTTCCTTTCGTCACAGAGTTGGCACAACCAATGATATCACTATACACTGTTACATACAACCCTCGTTGTTCAACACACATTCATTCACAAATAAGATCCACAACCTCTTTAAGCACAAATGGAAACTGAAATTCAATCAAACATTCATTCAAACCATAGTGTGCAAACTAAAGAACAAACACCACAAAGTATTTAGCCAAGCATAGCTTGGGTTAACTTACTAACAATGTCAAATACGGATGAAAACATTAAAGCTACCAATATTGCGTAAATACAATTGATTGGACTCCAACGCTTGATCTTTGTTCGATTCCTGTTGCCTTCCTCCTCTGATTCGCCTCCCAAAATCGCACCTTTGTGTGTGTGGAACTGCCAAAATGCGAACCCCCTCAAAAATGGTAACCTCCTTCCTCAAAACTGCAGCTTTTCGCACAACTGCCGCACCAGCGTCGCCTCTGGCGTCTGGGACGCTGGCTAGGACGTCTGGGACGCTGGCTAGGACGCTCAGATTCTGTAACAGGGGGTTTTGAGCGTTGCCTCGGCGTCTGGGACGCTGGCTAGGACGCCCTGCACGAAATCCACCTTCCAAGCTGCCATTTTCCTTACTTTCTTGCCAAGCAACTGAAAACACAAAAACCTACATTAGCAGTACCAATTATCTCATATTTACACACTAAAACACATCAAAAACACATAAAAATAGAAGTGATTTATATCACTGATCACGGGCAATCTAGTTTCTCTCTGGGGACTCTTGCTATTAACAGGACTCATGCAAAGGACAGCCTCTCGGACATCACACAAATCTTGGTAGCTCAAGGTTCAAGCAACCAACTTTTAAAAATATGTTCAATGTACCCGTCAAACCTCACCCAAGCTTCTTGCCCTATTGTGACACCCTTGCCACAACAACCACCAATTACAATACACCCAGGATTAATCACCAACATACAATAACATAATGATCTGATAACCTAAATTAAGTGCGGAAGCATTAAAAACATAAATAAAGTAGTGCAAAAAGTGTTAAACACCCTACGGTGCTATAAGGTACCAAGTCTAAGTCTACACACCCATACATTTATTACAATCATCCAGAATATATTACAACATTGTCCAAATCACAATTACCGATCAAATAGTGCCGAGTCTCCCAAATCTTCCAAACGACCTAACTAGAAGGTCCAGCAGTAGACTTCCCTTTTCCTGTAAAATAAAAATCAACAACTGGGGAATAAGCGGATGCTTAGTGAATACAGAGATTATGCATTTTATAAATTTTTATGAAGCCCAAGGATAACACAGATGACCAACATCGGATATCCTCTTCGTACACAAAGTACGGACCAGAGCCGCAGCCCCTTCGAGCTCAAAGCTCGGCATTTAAACATACCATCTGAGACAAACGTACGATCGGGGATGACATACTGCCTACCGGGCCTAGGAGGGATCAGCTCCAGGTCATATAGCACAGTAACATCAGAGTAATCGATGCGACCCACCGGTCCATCACTAGATGCACAACAACCGAAAGGACATGCAACAAGTAAGAATGTGCATCTAAATCTACGCAAGTTAGTAGAATTTCAAACAATCAATGAAACAACAAGTCTCAGCAGGCAAAGCTTCCATAAAACAAATATAAACATGCGAAATCTACTGTACTCACAGTGGGTGCGTAATTTATCTTTTAACCGATATTATTTCTCTTCGGGCTTTCAACCGGATCCGCCAAGTACCCCACTGTGGGTTGAACAACACCACAAGGGACCTGTTAAATTAGTTACAACAATATTTCAAGTCAAAAACCGTTTAAATCCATAAAACCAAGTTTCGTAAATTTTGCAATATTTTTCCCCATTTCGGATCCATATCCAAATTCGAACCTCAACTAAATTTGAACCCATTTCAAGTTCACACCTTGTCCTTTGAATAACTCTTGGTATTTTAGGTGTTGTTTATGAGTTTCATTCAAAATACTTGAGTTTAGAGAGTAGATTTCTCATTTTTAGGCATTAAACTCGAATTTCGAGGGTTAAATTCGAATTTCCTTCGAATTTAATGACTAAATTCGAATTCCTAAGGGTAGATTCGAACCATATTCGAATATATGGCATTAGATTCGAATCTATGGTTGTAAACTCGAATTCCTGCTCGAATTTAGTACAAAAATCGAGTCTGTTCTTGCATTTCGACTCTGTTCTTGGCATTTTCGAGTCTGTTCATCCTTATAACTTAAATCCTTCATTCTAAGGCCTAAAATCATGAATATATCAAGTATTATACCTAGGTTTGATTCTATTACACATATACTATCTCATTCTTGCAAGATTTCAAGCAAAATCGGCTTTAAATCGCATAAAAATGACAGATTCGAACTTATGTTTTTCAAAACCGAAACACAAAATCTTAAAAGAGTCGATTCTTACCTTAATCCGTATGAAATCAAAAATCCAACCGTAGATTGTTGTTGTACTCCTCGAGATCTTTCCGATGACGTATAAATCTCGATAATCGGCCGGTCGGTTTGCGAGATATCTTAAAGAGAAGTAGAGAGTGTTTTTCTAGAGAGAGAGTGTAGAGAGAGAGAGCATTTGGAGAATGAAAATGTATTTGGCCTTTTTATTCCCATCTTTCCCATTTTGGACATTTCACCCCTCAACTTAACCGGTTCCATAAAATACTGATTTATTCTTAAATTTATCATTACTAACTTTTATAATTCATAATAATCATTTCAAAGTTCTTAAACTTTTTAATTTTCTTAAAACAACAACTAAGTTTTTAAATATCCCCAAATACATAATCTTTGCTCATAATTCAACTTATTTATAAATTACCTGTCTAAATATTTCTTAAATCACCGTAATTGAATTCGAGGATGTTACACCTATGCTAGACGTTACTGAAATTGAGAACACTATCAACATTCCTACGCTTATTGAATCTTGTGAAAGGATTGATCCGGTGAAAGAATGCCGCCACAAAGTTTGTGAGAGTGCCGTAACAGATGCAGTTGTGAAGATTGTTTCGAAAACTTACAGTATGCCAGATACGGTTTCAGCTCCTCTATCACCTGTTCGCCTGGCTATGATTGACGATTGTAAGAAGATTGTTCTACAACGGCTAGCAAATAAACTCAGTCCCACTTATGCAAGTAAAGTTCTTAGAGGAATTTCTAGTTGCAAGATCAACAGAGGTAATAATGTCTTCAAAATACAAACTCTTATCCATTCAAACCCCCTTCCAGTTTTTGTAATTAACGGAAATGGTTAATTAAATTAGCATAGAAATCATAAATTAAACTTTTGCCCCCTCCCTCCCCCTTAAATTTAGTTAAGGGGTGTGTTTGATCGAGCTGTTTGTTTCATGTTTGATATCTAATTGAAGTCAAATTTGATATCTCCACCGGAAGTTCACCAGTGAGGTTATCAGAGACGAGCGTGAGATTCACCAGCTTGATTAAAATCCCAATCTCTGGGGGGATTGTTCCGAACAGATGGGCATCGGATATCGTCAACGACGTCACACGTTGGTTATCATCACACGAAACTCCAGAAAACGAACAATGCGAGTTTTCAGATTTCCAGTCGTCTAATCCAGAACTGTTTGATGATGCCACCATTGAAGCTTTGAGCTTCATCAAAGCATCAAAATCAGAAAACCCATTTGCAGAATCTAATAGAATATTGAAATGAAAACATGAAGAAAAACAAATTTCATCATCTCTGTTTCTGTTTCTTGGTTGGGAAAGACCGCAGAGAAGAAATGATGGGATATAAAGTAATTTGACGAAAATACCCCTTGGGTTAACGTGGAAAACTAACGGAGTTAGGGGCAGGGACCTAATCCGTAACAAAATGTTAACCACAGTCATCAATATTGTAATTTCTTCTATAGAGGGACGGGATTCGTAATTTGCTATAAACCACAGGGACCAAATTTGTAATTTACCCTAATATTTTTTAAAAATATAAATATACTCTATTTTTTTAATCTGTAAATAATAAAAAATAAACACAATTATTATTTTTGTATGTTTTTATTTTTACTCATATACATTTTATATAAATAAATTTAATTAAAAATATATACGTAATACGTGGGCTATAAACTAGTTAAAGAATAGAATAGCATAAATAAAAGATTCAAAAAAGAAGAGATGGAGACACAAGTAGGTTATGAATTTCTAAACCCGGCCCTGCAGATCGAACCATATTCGTCATCTTTCCCTCCATCGCCTATAAAAATCAAAATCATCATGGTCTTAATTACTCTCACAATTAAGTAACCAATTAACATTAATTCATAGTTATCGATAAAAAAAATGGATTGGACATTTGTTAAACGTCGGGGGAGTGGATGGAAATCGATCCCAGAAAGCTTGAATGGCCAGAAAGAAACCCCAAAAGCTCATGCATTCATGGATCATCATCATCATCTACCTGCAGCATGCAGGGTTGAAGAAACAAGAGGTGATGCTCAAAAACCCTGACCTCAACACCATTCATATCTCTAATTCTAACTCTTAACTCTAACTAGTTCCTTGCTTTCTTCTTCCTATTTTCAATAATATGTAATACAAATATATATACATGGGTAAGGGCAAGTGCAAGTGCAAGTGCCACTCTATGCATTGATGTATGTTCGTTGAAGATCAAATAAATGAAACCAAATCTTCTTGATATATATAACTCTATTGAATGTCAAAGGAAACCAATCATAACTTAAAAACAAGGGTACCACATAAAACCCAAAAACACTAAAATCAACAAACCCAACAAAACTTAAAATCAAATCAAATCAATTAAAACCTAAAAACAAGAAATTTTAACACAAATGTAAATTAATACTTTGATCCAACACCCATCTTTTTCTTCTACCAGTATATTTGTTTTTTTTCTTTCGCATTTGATACGGAAAGAGATGAAAAATAGATGCTTATATCATTCATGTATTGAATCAAGACTATGACATTAAAAAAAGACCTTGATTATTATATTCGTAAATCAACATGTTGAGGAAGGATGATAAATTAAAGAATTCTAGTGATGCAAAGCCCAGATTGACTGGAGGCAAACTAATTTGTATCCGATAAACTAGATTCAAGATGGTGGTAATTGGTGTTCGCAACTAGGATTTAAGATTAAGCCAGATGGATGAGCATCAAGTCTGTTTCATGGATTTCGAAGACCAAGTTCATATAAATAAAAAATATGGCACTTAAAAGTGAATTTTTTTTTTTATTATAGAAAATTGGTAATTGAATTAAGAATGAATTTTAATATGTAAATTAGAGGTTGTGAATAACAAATATTATGCATTTGGACGAATTTCATTGAACACAACCACCATCACATGTACACACTATATTGAAGGCTAGAAAATTTGAAGGTTTGAACCTTGGCATTTTTTACGGTTTTAAGGCCCTATAAATTTAGTACCCTTTGCGGTTGAGCCTTTTACATATGCTTGATGACGGCCCTCATGAGCAAACTATTACAGGTTAACACCACTTGAGACATACTTTCGGTGTGTTTCGGTTGATTAAACTCACTAAAAAATCCCTCATCCTGAAAATATTACAAATTTCGCCATAACAAAATAAATATGTTTGAGAAATTACCAAACACGATTTGAGATTTACTAAAGTTTTCACTTAATTAATTTTGCAAGTTTTAATCTTAAAAATAAATTTAAGTTGACAAATCGATCGATATATCATGCTGGTACATAACTAGTTCAATAATTAATATTATATATTAACATATTAAGTATAAAAATACGTTGGAAAATAATCAAATGAAACCAAAGCTACAAAACAAGATACTAATGTACATATATAAGAAGGTATATTAAACCAAATTTGAAACGATGGACAACGATTAATATTTAAAACTAACTTGTAAATCGATCAAATAATCAAACTACCCAACCGGGACAAGGTACTAGAAATTAAGCCAATTTAGTTTAAACACAACCGAACTTCTTCGGTCATCATGAAGTATCGGTCCATCGAAAAAGCTTCTTGTTAGGGGTTCCCATTCGTTAGTACGATGGTTTTTTATTTCGACACCGGTCAAGTGATCAACAGGCCAACAGGTTTTCTTTTCCATAAGCTCCATTAGGACCCTTACAATCACCTTGCACAAGTAACTCCCGTCTGCGGTCCTCGAACCTAAACACGCAACTACGCGCTTGGGATGGCAAATACAAAAAAACGCATCGAAAAACAACGAGTTTTGCAACAAGGCATAGTCGTATGATAACGCGCCAAACTCTAGTTCTTGCACATTGGTAGCCGGAATCGCGACCCTTTTTCTCAAATCATCAATGTCAATGTTCCGTGGTACTACGAAATTTTCAATATTGATAACGATATTGAACACGCTTGATATCTCGAGTGTTTCCCTCATCTTAAGAAAAAACGAATCGTCGATGGGAGACTCTAAAAACAGCATAATGCTGATAAACATGGGAGCCATGATTGGAAACATGAGCCTAGCCATCGTCTCGCTAGAGTAACCGAAAAAACATAATTTTGGAGCGTAAACTTGTATGTCCATAAACCTGTTATCGTCATGCGAGTTCAAGAACAAACCCTTTAACGGAACACATCTGATCTTGAAGCTTTCCAACCTACAACAGTCGGTATAAAGAATCAGACTCTTGAGAAAAGGAAATTTCGATCCGATCATGTCAAAAAACGAATCGTCTACCATCACACCATGTAATTTTAACCGAGTCAAGCTTGGTAACGAAACCGTGCTGAATGGAAGAGGGTTACTTGGATGAATGCTAATCAAGTCGTAAGTTATGTAACGAAGATTCGGTGCATCATCGATTTCCAGATTAAAGCTCGGTTCCACTGAATCGATTATGATCAGTTCGTAAAGAAATTCGAGGTTTTTAATCTTGATGGTGTTCAAGCCCTTGCAGCGTATAAGTTCTATAATCTCAAGCAAACTACAAGTAGATACCAAGTTATCAAATACCTCCACACTCATCTGCACATTGAAGAAGTGCAGTTCTCGTAAGAACACGGATTTGATCACAAGATTGCTACTGATCCGAAGGGAACTGATGTTGATCGATTCGATAGCCGTTACGCTTATGGTTTCTAGGTTTTCGCCGGAGAGTAACTCATCTGGCAATGTAAACGAAGCAATGCTAACGACAACTTTGAGGGAAAGCTGGTTGAGACAACTTTTGGTTGCTACAGACCGAACCCAGTTTTCAACAAGAAAAGCTAACTCCTGGTTCTTGATATCGATCTCAAGATCGATGCTTTCAAACGGTATTTCGTCCCGATGATACCTGCGCAGAGTGCGGTCGACCACCATTGCATAATCTTTCTGTTTTTCTTCGCCATCGAATCGAGAAAATCGGAGGGTAGGGATAGTAGACCAAGCATGTAGCCATGACTTGGACAGAATGCAAGTACGGGCGGCATCTTTCACCGGCAACATCGATTGTATACAGTGGATCAACTCCGGAACATCTTCTAATTGTGGAGTACTCCTTCTGATCATCCCTTCCTCCATGATGCACCACAAGAAATCGCAGCAAACCCTAGCTAGTTCGATCGATCTTGTGAAGTTTAAATATAGGATAGAAACATGGCAACACACGAACGTATAAAATTTAAATAAAGGATAGATACGTACGTACGTATCAAGATCATATATATTATTAATTGCCTAATTATTCGTATTATTTTGTTAATACGTAGTTATATATGTAGGTACCATACAATATCTTAATATACAATTTTTGCAATCATCTATATCTATATCTATTAATAAAGCAAATTATTTTGCCACATGTTACTCTTTTGTGACATCTCAATTTCATTTTTCTGCTTAATTTATTACCATAATTTTTATTCTAATGTTAAGAAAAGTAAAATTAACAATTCTAATTATTTTTTATAAACTATTTCTGATATTTTATTTTTATATTAATTAAAACATTTAATAAAATTACATATAAAGTTAAAAATCTATGGATCAACATTCTAATACAGTCATTAAAATTTTTATTTATCCGTATATTAAGTATTTTAATTTTATAGTTTATATCGTTTAGATAAATTATTTTGAGTTTAATATTAGCATTTAGTTATTTAGAATTTATAATTGTAAAATACTAATTTAATTTAATATATGTATTTTAAAAAAAAATATTTATATATAAATATATCTCATGTCATAAATGGGCAAACAACCGGTGATCGATATAAAAATTATTCTATATTTATATCTATATAATAAAAGATAACATAAATTGCCACGTGTAGTCACCACATTCCACCTAAAATGATAATTATACATGATTATTTTTAAAATAAAATAAATACTAGATAAATATAATTCATCGTATCTAATTTATATTATTTTAAGTTACATATTTTTATTTTCACTTATACGTATACATTTTATATAAATAAATTAATTTTATCAAAATATCTACGAATCATGTGGGTATATATAAACTATTAAGATATGTAAGATCAATATATGATCATATTAAATGTAAAATCCAATACAAAACCGATTATTAAACGACCAAAAAATAAGATTGACAACGTACAATCATGGAAGGAAAGCAACAGATGGAAAAGTGTATCCATGTGTCAATCAATTTGGCATAAATCTAGCTCGCTCTAATTTGCCATGGAAATTATCAGAATTATTATGGGAACTTAAAAGCTCTAACTTATTTTTATCCGCAAGTTATGTTTAATTGAATTATTGTCCAAAAGATTATCAAAACCATATAAAATCGACATTTTATATCTTTATATATAATAAATTAGTTTATGTACCCACTATTACGTGGATAAATTTTAATAAATAATTTATTACATAAAGTTTATGTAAACATAAAATTAAAACATATAAATCTTAAATGTTATTAAAAAAATATAATAATAGTATTGTATTTCACAGGAAAAAAAAGTTGGGTTTTTTAATAATAAATATTCGAGAAACTAACTGTTTTACCTGTTAAGCAAGTAGCAAGTTAAAAATATATAGTTTTGAATAAGACAAACTTAATTTGTTTAGGGACTTAAATACTCTGAAAAAATATTCAGTGACTTAATCGATAATTGCATGAAAGTCCGTACGGTTTTTTCAACATTAACCCTTATTTATGTTTAATATACTTTAAAATATTTATAAGACATATATGTTTTTTTATTAGACATAATAATGTGTATTTATCTTTCCTAGATGTTATTTAGTAATATTGTATTTTTTTCATTATAATAAAATCTTGTTTATATTAATATTTTATTTGAAGTTTACAGATAAATTATATAATTTAAGGCTTTTTTTGAAACACCCATACAACTAATACGAGTATTTCGATACCATTATACGTTAATTTATACAGAGTACTTGCGGAAATACGATCAAATTAAAACTTTTGCAATTAATAATCATCATCGTGATTCCAAACACTTTGCATAAGACACAACAGAGTGTCGGGAATCACAGAGCAAGGTAACTGGGGTTACAAGATTAAGTTATCAATTTAGTTACAAACGAATTAATAAACAGCAACTAATTCGTGTAAGTCCAAAAATGGAAGTCTGCTACTCCCGCCCCAATTATCCACAAAATATTGAGCTCCTATCCGAGCTCCATACGATATTTAACAATTCGGGCCAGCCGGGCCTTTGCCCTTAACAGATCCTGAAAAGAAATAACAACTATCGGGTAAACAACAAAGTTGTTTAGTGAGATTCTAGATTAAAGTACCATGCGATATATGAATGATGTCATGCAATGCCATGAATTCGACTAACAATTTTGGAGGCCAACTAATGGCTATAAGCTACCACATTGCGGTTACCATACACAAGCTTACCGTACAATGGGTTTACACTCTACTGCTCGATTACCACACCACAGGCTTATCGATATGCAGTTTACAATGATGCCATACGATTACCACCACAGGCTTACAGGCAATAATGGTTACCACACTCAGGCTTACCATTATGATTCCGCTGGGTTACCACACTCAGGCTTACCGTCTCGGCGGAGAGGTCAAACGAACGAGCAACAACTTATCAACCGAGTGATAAACAATAATTATGATGTATGTGATGGCAAAGCATGAAAATGACAATAATGATACGAAAGCAGTAACATACAATTCATGATATGCATGCAAATACGTTAATACTAGAACTCACAGTGATACACAATACGCTCTCGGCCTCAAAACCGAGTTATAATTGTCAAGGTAAGAGTGATAGTCTTCACGCGACTTAACCCGTCAAAACCCCTACAAGTAGGTTCATAATATAATATTTATAAGTCTCACCGCTTACAATTTCTCAACTTTGATTCGGACATATTAGTCGTAAGATCTAATTAATTTCGGCCTCAATCTACATAATTATTTTGGGCTAATTTTTCTTCACAATTGGTGACAAAAGTTATTATGACAAACGATCCCGAGGACTAATTAAAATTACAATTTCAGGCCAACACTGGGTCGAACTCGCCGAGTAAGGGACCGAACTCGCCGAGTTCTCCCATCCGAATTCGGGTCACACCGAATCTCAAGCCATCCGGATTCGGGTCAGGGACCATCCGAATTTCGGATCCCTTCCAACCGAAACACGGTCCGAACTCGGTTCAAACCACATCCGAATTTCGGACCACCCCATCCGAATTCGGATCCCAAGTCATCCGGATCCTTTAACTTAGAAATTTTTCTTTCAAAAATCAAGGGGAACTCGCCGAGTTCAAGTGCAGGTCTGCACTTTTTGCCCTTCGGATTTAATGCTCAAAACTACCAACATTCCTTACATTTAATACAAACGGTTTGGAATCATTCCCAAACATATATATACTTTTCTAAACTCATTTTTACATTAAGAACACCATTTCATTCATTTTTAAATCCATGGGAGTTTATAAAACTCCATTTTCGGGTTTTTGAGCTAAAACCCATGAAACTTCATAAAACTTGAATAATACGTTTAAAATTATTCTTCTTACTATATTCCATTATCATACTTCAAGATCTAAAGGTTTCTTCACATTATTCATAACAACCCATTTGGGATTCTCATCTTCTTCATATGAAGATGGAGAGGAGAAGAAAATAAAATAGCAAGATTTATAAACAAGAGTGGTTACCTCTTGGATCTTTCAAAACGACAAAGCTTCCAACAAAAAGGCTGATTTTTGGCTTCTTCTTCTTCTTCTTCTCTTTTCTTTTCTCTCTATTTGGAGTTTTTGAAAAAGATGAACACACACACATAAAGTGTGTGTGTCTGCGTAGGTTATAAGTCAAAAAGAAGAAGACTTCTTCTTCTTTTTCTTTCCCACCCACCACTTTCATATATTTACCAACTTACCCCTAGAATTATTAGCATTTCTTTTAAAGTCCTTTTTACCTATTCAAGGCATATATTCATAATTATCCACACACACACCTTCATTTATGTGTTTGAGATAAATTAGTATCTCGAATCGTATTTCGTTACAATAAATATTAATTATTAATTATATAAAATTCGGGTCGTTACAATTCCTCCCCTCTTAAAAGGATTCCGCCCACGGAATCAGTTTCTTTCAAACAAAGCGGGGTATTTGGACATCATTTCGGCCTTCGTCTCCCAAGTCATCAGAGACCCACGGTGGTGCTTCCAACAAACGAGCACCATCTCGATCTCTTTATTCCTTAGGTTAATTATTTTGTTGCCGATAATCTTTTCTGGTTCTTCGACATAACGTAGTCGCTCATCGATTTGTACATCGTCCAGAGGAACGATCACTGCAGGATTTATCGGACTTCGCTTCAGATAGCTAACGTGAAAGGTGTTATGAATTCCTGCCAACTCAGCGGGCAGATCTAACTTATAAGCTTGGGCACCGACACGCTCGGTAATAGGAAACGGTCCGACATATCGAGGACTTAACTTTCCTCGCTTCCCGAATCTCATAATTCCCTTCCAAGGAGATACTTTCAGCATCACTGAATCTCCCACTGCAAACTCAATATCTTTATGACGTTTGTCCGAATATGCTTTCTGTCGATCTTGGGCAGCTTTGATCCGCTCATGAATAATCTGGATCTTATCATGCGTCTCTTGAAGCAATTCGGGGCCCGCTAACGGTTTCTCGCCTGCTTCTCGCCAACACGTCGGGGTTCGACACTTTCGGCCATACAACGACTCATACGGAGCCATCTTTATCGAAGAATGATAACTATTGTTGTAGGCAAATTCCACTAGTGGTAGGTGCGTATCCCAATTTCCGCCAAGCTCGATCACGCACGCACGCAACATATCTTCCATTGTTTGATTAGTGCGCTCGGTCTGGCCGTCGGTCTGGGGACGAAATGCCGTACTCAAATTAACACGCGTCCCCAACTGATCTTGCATACTTTGCCAAAATCTCGAAGTAAACCTCGAGTCACGATCCGAAACAATAGACTTTGGAATCCCATGGCGCACAATAATCTCGTCGATATACATTCGCGCAAATCTTTCCAAAGGAAAGTTTTCTCGTATCGGCAAGAAGTGTGCGGATTTTGTCAGTCGATCCACAATAACCCATATAGCATCATGTTGTCTTTGGGTCTTCGGCAGCTTCACCACAAAATCCATCGTGATGTGGTCCCACTTCCATTCGGGTATCTCGAGGGGTTGTAAATTTCCAGATGGTTTTTGATGTTCGGCCTTGACTCGCAAGCAAGTCAGACACCGTTCGACATGATTACCAACGTCTCGCTTCATTCCGGGCCACCAATATTCGGATTTCAAATCCTGATACATTTTTGAACTCCCGGGGTGAATTGAGAGCTTCGAATTATGACCATCTTCTAAAATTGTTTTGCGCACATCACCAATCTTCGGTACCCAAATGCGATTTCTAAACATTTTCAGACCATTGATACCTTCGGTCAACAGTCCACTCTGACCAACCATTCTCTCAGACTTAATATTTTCCTCCTTAAGACCCTCGATTTGCCATTTCCGTATATCGTCAAGGATAGAGGAACTCACAACCACATGCGTTAGCGCATAACAAGTAGCTTCTGGATATCTCTTTCAGCTCAAGGCGTCAGCTACTACATTGGCCTTTCCAGGGTGGTAAAGGATTTCGCAGTCATAATCCTTGATCAATTCCACGGCGCGCCTCTGTCGCATATTTAATTCTTTCTGATCAAAGATATGCCTCAGGCTCTTATGATCAGTAAACAACTGGCATTTAGTGCCGTACAGATAATGTCGCCAGATTTTTAACGCAAACGTGACAGCATCTAATTCCAAATCATGAGTCGGACGACTCTTTTCATAATCCTTTAGCTGTCTTGATGCATACGCTATCACTTTTCCTCGTTGCATTAGCACACAACCCAATCCATTTATCGAGGCATCGCTATAAACGGCAAAATCTTCGTTTCCTTCCGGCAACGCAAGCACAGGAGCGTCAGTCAACCGACTCTTCAAAATTTGAAACGCCTCAATCTGTGGCTTTTCCCACACAAACTTTGCATTCTTACGAGTCAATGAAGTGAGTGGGACGGCTATTTTAGAGAAATCTTGGATGAATCGTCGATAATAGCCGGCCAATCCAAGAAAGCTACGAATTTCAGCAACATTTCTCGGCGCTTCCCAACTTTTAATGGCCTCGATCTTGGAGGGATCCACAGAAACACCCTCACAAGATATAACATGCCCTAAAAATTGTACTTGTCATAGCCAAAACTCGCACTTGGAGAATTTGGCATGCAACTGTTCGCCTCGAAGAAGTTCGAGCAATTGTCTCAGATGAACTGCATGATCCTCCTCCGTCTTTGAATACACCAAGATGTCGTCGATAAATACTATGACCGACTTGTCAAGCATTGGACGGCACACCCGATTCATTAAGTCCATAAAAGCTGCAGGAGCATTAGTGAGCCCAAAAGGCATCACTAAGAACTCGTAATGTCCATATCGGGTCCGAAACGCAGTTTTTGGCACATCTTCTTCACGAACTTTAAGCTGATGATACCCTGAACGAAGGTCTATTTTTGAAAAGTAAGCAGCTCCTTGTAGTTGATCGAACAAGTCATCAATACGAGGCAAAGGATACTTATTCTTTATAGTCACCTTGTTCAGTTCTCTATAATCTATACACATTCGCAAAGTTCCATCTTTCTTTCGCACAAATAGAACCGGAGCACCCCACGGCGAGGTACTCGGCTGGATAAACCCTTTCTCTAGCAATTCCTCCAGCTGTGCCATCATTTCCTTCATCTCCGAAGGTGCTAAACGATACGGGGCACGCGCAATTGGTGCAGCTTCCGGCACCAATTCGATCCGAAACTCTACGGATCGATCCGGTGGTAATCCCGGTAAGTCATCAGGAAACACGTCGGGATATTCATTAACCAATGGTACATCCTTGAGGTTTTTCCCTTCTTTCTTAGTATTTAACACACAAGCCAAGAAGCATCGACAACCTTTACCTAAACTTTTCCGAGCCTTAGCCACCGAAATCACTGCGACTTCCCTTTTACGTCTATCCCCATACACAAATATTTCTTCGCCTTCCGGCGTGAACAAACGAACGATTCTATTAGCACAAGCAATAGTGGCAAGATTATTGGCCAACCAATCCATGCCAACTATTACATCAAATTCTTTCGTATCTATGGGGACAAGGTCGATATCGAAGTTATGTCCATCTAAGGTTAGCACACAGTCATGATATATTTGGGTGGCACAAACCGATTTCCCGCTTGCCACATCAACAGATAGAGGGAAAGGCATCAAAGAAGGTATAATATCTAACTTTCGTGCAAATGCTTTGGAAATAAAAGACACACTTGCACCAGAATCGAACAATACTACAGCAGGTAATGAGTTCAGAAGAAAAGTACCGGTTACGACATCCGGCATATCCTGCGCCTCGGCAGCTGTGATCTGATAAACTCTGGCTTGAGGCTTGGGTGGGTTCCCCTTTGATTGGGAGGAACCACCCACAAAATTAGGCTTTGCAACTGAGCCTTTACTTTCCGATGTCGCCAACCTCTTCTTGGGACAATTCCGAGCAAGGTGGCCCACCTGGCCACATTCGTAGCACGCATCAGTTCTTTTGGGGCACGCAGGACGTATGTGTCCCTCTTCCCCACAACCATGGCAAATAATAGGGGACAAACATTCCCCACGATGAAGTTTCACGCAACGGTTACACGTAGGCACCGAATTGGAAAACTGAGATTTGGACTGAAAGTTGTTGGAGCTAGCCGGCTTCTTTGAGTGCCTTGACGATTGGGAACGTGAACGGGAGTCCACGTTTTTCGAAAATGATTGTTGGGGTTGCTTAAACGTCCCCGACGAAGACTCAACCTTCGCTTTCTTTGATCCAGCCGCCTCTTGTTCCCTACGGAACAATTCATATTCTCGGAGTCGCGCATACTCCACAGCTTTCTCGAAAGATTCAACTGCGCGAACCGTTACCATCTCGCGGATCTCACTCCGCAGTCCCTCAACAAAATAATCAGTCTTTTGCTTTTCGTCAGCAATCACTGACCCTACAAACATCGCCTTCGAGTTAAACTCGATCAGATAATCGTCCATCGATAGTTCTCCTTGTTGAAACGTAAGGAAATCTCTTTTTATCTTCTGCACCGCAACAGCCGGGCAGAAATGCTTGTCGAACCTGGTCTTGAACTCTACCCAAGACATTTTCGCCACAACATCTAAACCCATTATTTCGACCTCTGAATCCCACCATGTCAAAGCAGGACCAACAAATTGCGCAGCCGCATACTGCACCTTCTTGTCGTCGCTGACGTCAGTGACCCGGAATAATTTTTCGATTGCCTTGATCCAGTCCAAGGCCTCCACAGTAGTTGCCCGTCCATTGAACGCTGGAGGACGACAACCAATGAAATTCTTATACGACATTCCCCTTTTTGACTTAGAGGAGCCGTGCTTCCGTTCTTTATCTTTCTTGGGCCTTTCTGCCCTACTTCCACTTCCGGCGCCTTCAGTATTATCGTTACTTGCTTGCTCCCCCTCAGCATTATTTTTCTTTCCCTGAACATTCTGGGAAGCAAGTAATTGGGTCATTAGCTCATTCTGCTGGCGATTTTGCTCCAGCATTTGCGCCATCATCTGCATCATTTGGTCCTCTCTGGACCCACCACCAGTACGGAAACTGGATTCATTTTCGTAATCTGGAGACTGATCCCTGCCTCCCCCATCATTTGAATGTTCTACCTCCTGGTGTGAACGCGATTCGACTGGTTATCCGACATTGTCTGCAACCAACAGTTACAGGTCGGTTCAACACTTCTTTCACACCAAAGTGTGCACATGAAATTTATTTGTATGCATATGTATATATATATAATTATGCTTACGTCAAGTCATAATCTTAAAAGTCTACCCAATATTATCCCATCCTAGGCCAAAGGTCAATTGTAATTGTTATAATATTGCCGCCTAGGTGGGTCAATCACAGCATCTGAAACCGTGCTCAGAGTAGAGTATCGTCGACTATACTCTGTCTATGAGATCTGGCTCTGATACCAAATTGAAACACACATACAACTAATACGAGTATTTCGATACCATTATACGTTAATTTATACAGAGTACTTGCGGAAATACGATCAAATTAAAACTTTTGCAATTAATAATCATCATCGTGATTCCAAACACTTTGCATAAGACACAACAGAGTGTCGGGAATCACAGAGCAAGGTAACTGGGGTTACAAGATTAAGTTATCAATTTAGTTACAAACGAATTAATAAACAGCAACTAATTCGTGTAAGTCCAAAAATGGAAGTCTGCTACTCCCGCCCCAATTATCCACAAAATATTGAGCTCCTATCCGAGCTCCATACGATATTTAACAACTCGGGCCAGCCGGGCCTTTGCCCTTAACAGATCCTGAAAAGAAATAACAACTATCGGGTAAACAACAAAGTTGTTTAGTGAGATTCTAGATTAAAGTACCATGCGATATATGAATGATGCCATGCAATGCCATGAATTCGACTAACAATTTTGGAGGCCAACTAATGGCTATAAGCTACCACATTGCGGTTACCATACACAAGCTTACCGTACAATGGGTTTACAATCTACTGCTCGATTACCACACCACAGGCTTATCGATATGCAGTTTACAATGATGCCATACGATTACCACCACAGGCTTATCGTTTTACAGGCAATAATGGTTACCACACTCAGGCTTACCATTATGATTCCGCTGGGTTACCACACTCAGGCTTACCGTCTCGGCGGAGAGGTCAAACGAACGAGCAACAACTTATCAACCGAGTGATAAACAATAATTATGATGTATGTGATGGCAAAGCATGAAAATGACAATAATGATACGAAAGCAGTAACATACAATTCATGATATGCATGCAAATACGTTAATACTAGAACTCACAGTGATACACAATACGCTCTCGGCCTCAAAACCGAGTTATAATTGTCAAGGTAAGAGTGATAGTCTTCACGCGACTTAACCCGTCAAAACCCCTACAAGTAGGTTCATAATATAATATTTATAAGTCTCACCGCTTACAATTTCTCAACTTTGATTCGGACATATTAGTCGTAAGATCTAATTAATTTCGGCCTCAATCTACATAATTATTTTGGGCTAATTTTCTTCACAATTGGTGACAAAAGTTATTATGACAAACGATCCCGAGGACTAATTAAAATTACAATTTCAGGCCAACACTGGGTCGAACTCGCCGAGTAAGGGACCGAACTCGCCGAGTTCTCCCATCCGAATTCGGGTCACACCGAATCTCAAGCCATCCGGATTCGGGTCAGGGACCATCCGAATTTCGGATCCCTTCCAACCGAAACACGGTCCGAACTCGGTTCAAACCACATCCGAATTTCGGACCACCCCATCCGAATTCGGATCCCAAGTCATCCGGATCCTTTAACTTAGAAATTTTTCTTTCAAAAATCAAGGGGAACTCGCCGAGTTCAAGTGCAGGTCTGCACTTTTTGCCCTTCGGATTTAATGCTCAAAACTACCAACATTCCTTACATTTAATACAAACGGTTTGGAATCATTCCCAAACATATATATACTTTTCTAAACTCATTTTTACATTAAGAACACCATTTCATTCATTTTTAAATCCATGGGAGTTTATAAAACTCCATTTTCGGGTTTTTGAGCTAAAACCCATGAAACTTCATAAAACTTGAATAATACGTTTAAAATGATTCTTCTTACTATATTCCATTATCATACTTCAAGATCTAAAGGTTTCTTCACATTATTCATAACAACCCATTTGGGTTTCTCATCTTCTTCATACGAAGATGGAGAGGAGAAGAAAATAAAATAGCAAGATTTATAAACAAGAGTGGTTACCTCTTGGATCTTTCAAAACGACAAAGCTTCCAACAAAAAGGCTGATTTTTGGCTTCTTCTTCTTCTTCTTCTCTTTTCTTTTCTCTCTATTTGGAGTTTTTGAAAAAGATGAACACACACACATAAAGTGTGTGTGTCTGCGTAGGTTATAAGTCAAAAAGAAGAAGACTTCTTCTTCTTTTTCTTTCCCACCCACCACTTTCATATATTTACCAACTTACCCCTAGAATTATTAGCATTTCTTTTAAAGTCCTTTTTACATATTCAAGGCATATATTCATAATTATCCACACACACACCTTCATTTATGTGTTTGAGATAAATTAGTATCTCGAATCGTATTTCGTTACAGTAAATATTAATTATTAATTATATAAAATTTGGGTCGTTACATTTTTAAAGCTTAGATTTAAATTAGCTAAAAATTATAAATAGATAATGATGATAAATAACATATTAGATAATGTAAAATAATGGATAACATTAATTATTTATTAATGTTTATAGATATTTGAAAAAAAAAACTAGTTGTATTTATCATTTATTTTATTTTATTTTAAAAAATATAAATTGTATTTATCTTTTTACGTGTTATCAACGGAAGTTTAAATGATGTGTAATACTTGGCAACCGGTTTAAACAATTAAAACTTATTCCACGTATGTTATTTACCGGTTCACGTAGGATTAAGAACTGGTTTCAATGGGTTACTTATTGATAAAACCTTGATTTATTTTTAGTTAGTTCGGGGTTTTCAATGCAACAAAAAATGGTTTGGGGTTTTAATCACGAAAACCTGACAAATTGAGGGTTTTTTGCGCAATTATCCCTTAGGTAAACTTTGGTAAAAACATTCTTCACCAAATTATATTTGTGGAATGATTGAGTATCAAAAACGACAATCATATTTGGTAGGAAAACCTAATTACATGATAAAATTTCACATCATAACGATCTTACAAATAAAAGACAAAGTTATTTCAAGCATTGTCAAAATTTTAAGGATAAAGATGAATTCTTGGATCATATTTAGGGTCATAATTTCTAGTTTGGTTATGTGATTTTGTACCTTGCAAATCCATCCTTTCAGGTGTATTTTGTGTCTTCAAGTTTTGTTAACAAAGTTGTTGCTCAAAAATAAATTTAGGGTCAACTTTTACTAGTTCACAAATTGCAGAGGAAATATATCTAATGATGGGAAATTAATATATTGTATTGTCCACAAATGAGAAAAGATATGATCATGAATGATATTTACTATTTGATCAATCTTAAAATTAATCTTGATTTTGTTAATTGTAGATTTATATTAATGCACAATATACAATTTTACAACTTTAAGTTATTAAAAACATATATGGCTTCTGGGGTTCAAACCCAGATCCTTATAATCGTGATATAGGTATTTTATTTTTACCACCAAACTATAACAATATCGTTGTTTTAAAATTATTTCAATATCTTTTAATCTTTCATTATTACTTTCATATTTTAATATAATTTATATGTTTATTCGAACTATATATAATTTTGCATCTTTAATTATCACATGATAGGTTAATAACCATGTATTATATGAGATAAAATAAGAAATAAATGTTTGCAAAAGATATATAAAATAATATATTTATAAGAATTTTAAATTCTATTAAATATTTTTAGATTAGATTTTGCATAACAATACTATGTTAATTGGTTTCAAATTGTTATTGATTGTAAATCTTATAAATATGACATATATCACAACTCAACCTTGTTTTGTGTCACCTTTTGTTTTATTTTATTTTGAAGACATTTAATTGTTAAATTTTATATACGTGTAATATTTAAATAGCTAGGAGTTTTCTCATCGTTTAAAAATGGGATATTTGTGTAAAAAATCCTAAACTTGAACTATTTTTGTGACTAAAACCCCTAATTATTTTTCGTTGCACAAAAAAACCCAAAACTGACTAAAACTTTTCAAAGTAAGGTTTTTTTCAAAAAAAAAAAAATGAATTTCAATCTGATGAACCGATTGCAATCTGCTAACCAACACTTCGTCTTCGAAAAACCTTCTTTCTAGCGAACTTATTTGTCTGTATTTTATGATTCAAATTCACATTCTTGTTGATTTCTTTGTTCAAATCTGTGTTTTTTTGTTGGAATTTACTTTTTAGGCAACACTCCGGTGGACACTGATGATTTGTCAACGGTGACCTACGACTTTCAATCGGTTACCACCGGTAATATCCCAATTCCGTGAGATTTTGTTAGTTGAAGTTTTTTGTGCAATGAAAAATGGTTAGGGGTTTTAATCATAAAAATTGTTCAACTTGAGAGTTTTTGCACAATTATCCCTTTAAAAATTATAAGGAAAATGATATTAAATTCGTTTTTTTTTAATATAACAAAATAATATGTTTCATTATTTATCATTAGTATCGACAGATATTTTATTAAAACAATCAAATGATACGAATATTAACTATTATTAATTTCTTTCTTTTAAATTTTGTCATAAACTAAATATTCAAAAAAAAATCATCTCATACATCTTACGGAAATTACACCACGCTTTTGGACCCAGGACCCCATTGATATATAATATATGGCTGGACAAATTATTTCATGGTGTACACTGTACAATAATAAAAAATGCTTACGTATATAAACTAAACTTAAATTTGATATTCTCACAATTGAGAAATTAAAAACACAAATTTCAAAACACTACAATATAGTTTCATAGATAATCTATTCTTGGATAGTAAATTATTTTCTACAATCTTTCAAATAATCATTTATTTAGCATAAAGGTACATTTCTTGTAATGTCACACTCATTTCTAAATGAATGTTGATGCTTATACTTTGTATTTGAAATTTAGTAAATTTTTTATTAGCAAGAACAATTTACTACTTTAAATAGAAATTTGATAAACTTCTTTTATATTTTTATTATAATTAACCTATATTAAAATTCTAAATTAAAAAAAACAAATAGAATACATTTTATCTTTTTTCCAGAAAACAAATATGTTTTAATCAAATCCTGAGTTAGAGAAGGGCAGAAGACTATTTTTTGTTCATGTGTTTTAAGTATGTTTGACACAGCTAGCTTTAGCATCGAGCTATGGCTGTGAGCCGTGAGCTGTAGTTTTTAGTAGCTGAAGCATTTGGGAGCTGTAGCGTTTTGAAAGAGCTGAAACTTTTAGTTTTTATAAATGTGTTTGGTAAAAATAGTTGTAGCTGTAGATTTTAGTATTAAATGACATAAAAGGACATTAAAATTAATTTGAAGTTGTAGTTTATAATTATTAAGGTAAAAAACTAATTTTGTTGGACCATAAATTCAAGCTCCTTTTGAAAGCTATTTCAAGTAACTTATTGTGAAAAAGCTTTTGGAAGCTTTCAAGTCTGAACCAAAAGATTAAGTTTTGAACTTTAAATTCAAAAAATCAAAAACTAAAAAGTTCGTAAAAGCAGGTTGCCAAACATATCTTTTGTCTCTGGAATATTTTTTTTTCTATGAAAGTGATATATATCGGCAGATTGGGCCTTCATAACTTTAATGCTTTTATTTCAAAAAATATTAGAAAAAAACAAATCTAGTGCCATTATCTTTGGGCCGAATGTGGGCTTCTCTCAATCTACAACATCCATGCTCTGCTACCCGTCACTACAGGTTGGGTAATTTTTTTTATTTCGTTACCAGGAGTCTAAGACGTTGTTCTATGAATAAGGTTATTAGGTTATTACGTTACAATAACACAAAGAATTAGTTTAAAATGTTTAGATTGCATACGTTAATAAGTGATTATTTGCGTTTAGAGTTAATCCTACCCCAGTTTTTTATAAGTTAAAAAATGTAGCTTATTTGGTTAATAAGTGATTATTTGATCATTTACAAGTAAAAACACAAATCCAAACATTTTAAAAACTGATTATTTGATCATTATGATAGCAAACAATAGACGCTAAACCACACACTACATTTCCGGCAGTACTATTTGTTACAACTATTATCTGATTATTGTTTTTCAAAACGCTGCAATGGTTTTTCAAACGCAATCCAAACAGTCAAACACCCTCTAAATATATATACTAATTCAATAGATGACAATTGACTTAAGTAAGTGGTGCTAATTGGTTTAAGCTTTGTTATGCCTGTGCCTTTTGTTTATTCAAGATTATTAAAATTATTAAATAACGCTGCTTAAAACATATTTTCGTTATATTTTGATTAATGTCACTTATAAATCCATGAAAAATATTTTTAAAAAAACTTGTTTTTTCTTTACATAGTTAACTAACAAGTCTAAAGATTGAAGTTTAATTGATCTCGACAATCAAATTGGAGACTGTAGTGGATAACAAAAGAATCACAATTTGTAATAATTAATTTACTAAAGCTTTACTTTTACTTGTTTAGCTTTAAAAGATAAAGTTACTAACATTTAGTTCGTAAAATGTTTTCTGAAGAATAAAAAATATAAAAAAAAAAAAAAACGTAAATTAGATAAATTCAAATTGATAACATGTTTTTTGGTTCACAAGGAATCCAAAAATAAGACTGGAAAAAATTTAGAACTAGCTTGTAAATCAAATAATCCAACCGAACCAGGTCGAGTTAGCAGGTTCTAAAGAGAATGCCAAAATAGTCTGAACTCAACCGAGCTCGGATGATCATCAGGAAGTATCGATTCATCGGGAAAGCTTCTTGTTAGGTATTCCCATTCTTCGGTACGAGGGTTTTTTATTTCAACATCGATCAAGTCGTAAACAGGCCAAGAGGTTCTCTTCTCCATCAGGTCCATTAAGAGCCTTACAATCGCCTTGAACAACTGATTCCCGTCGGCTGTCCTTGAATCTAAAGACGCTACCACGTAGATCGGATGACAAATACAAAAGAATGCAACAAAAAACGACGAGTATTGTTCCAACGAGCCTTGGTATCCTGATGATGCAGTAAACTGTATTGCGTGCACGTTTGTAGCCGGAATCGGGACCTTTTCTCTCAGATCATCAATGTCAATGTTTGATCGTAGTACGATGTCAAAACTGTTCATAAAGATAACGATCGTGAACATGCTTGATATCTCGAGGTTTTCCCTCGTCTTAACAAAAAACGAATCATCAATGGGAGAAGCCAAAAGCAGCCCAAAGTTTATATACTTTGGAGCCATGATTGGAAACAAAAGTCTAGGCATCGTCTTGCCATAGTAACTGAAAGCACGTAAATTTGGAGCGTAAACTTGTGCCTCGATAAACCTGTTTTCCAACGAGTATAAGAACAAACGCTTCAATGGAACACATCTGATAGTGAAGCTTTCCAACCTACGACAGTCGGTAAAAAGTGTCAAACTCTTGAGTAAAGGAAAGTTTAATCTGATCATGTCGAAAAATGAATCGTCTACGATCATACCAAATAATGTTAACTGAGTCAAGCTTGGTATTGAAACCATTTTGAATGGAAGAGGGTTATTTGGATGAATGTTTTTCAAGTAAAACTTTATCAAACGAAGATTTGGGACATCTTCGATTACCAAATTAATGTCGGGTTCCACTGAATTAATCCTCAGTTCGTAAAGAAATTCGAGGTTTTTAATCTTGATGGTGTTCAAGCCCTTGCAACGTATAAGTTCTATACTCTCAAGCAAACTACAAGTAGATACCAGGTTATCGAATACCTCCACACTCATCTGCACAAAGAATAAGTGCAGTTCTCGAAGGAACACAGATTTGATCACAAGATTTCTACTGATCCAAAGGGAATTGATGTTCGATTCGGTAGACATTATACTTACTGTTTTTAGGTTTTCACCGGAAAATAACTCATCTGGCAATGTAAACGAAGCAATGCTAACGACAACTTTCAGGGAAAGCTGATTCAGACAACTTTTGGTTGCAATAGACCGAACCCAGTTTTCAACAAGAAAAGCTAACTCCTGGTTCTTGATATCGATCTCAAGATCAAAGCTTTCCATCGGTATGTTGTCCCGATGATACCTATGCAGCGTGCGATCGACCATCGTTGCATGGTTTTTCTGTTGTTCTTCGTCATCACCTGATTGATGAAATCGGAGGGTAGGGATTGTAGACCAAGCATGCAGCCATGATTTGTTCAAGATGCAAGTACGGGCGGCATCTTTCACCGGCAACATCGATTGTATACTGTGGATCAACTCTGGAAAATCTTCGAGTCCTCGGATCCTACTGATTATCGCTTCCTCCATCTCCAGGTACGTAGATCGATCAGAAGGAAACGCGCGCAGCAAACCCTAGCTAGCTCTTGTGAAAGTTAAATAAAGGATAGAAATTAAACATGGCAACACACGTACAAAATTTTAAATATAGGATAGATCGATACCATTATCATATATGGTATGTATAATTGCCTAATTAATAAGATATTGTTTTTGCAATCATGATTTATATAATAATTAATCAAGAAATATAAGATCAATGTGAATAATGAACATATTAAATGTAAAATCCAATACAAAACCGAATAATTCTTAAATAAAAAAGATATAATTAGTATGTCTAATTTTTTTTTTATCCAAAAACTAGTTTATAACCCACGTATTACGTTGATATTTTTAATTAAATTTATTTATATAAATGTATATGAGTAAAAATAAAAAAAATACAAAAATAATAATTGTCTTTATTTTTTATTATTTACAGATTAAAAAATAGAGTATATTTATCTTTTTTAAAAATATTTATATGTATTTATCTTTTATTTTTTATAAGTTGTAATTATCTTTTTGGTGAACGTAGAGGTGACATGTGACATTTGATGTTTTCATTTATTATACATAATAATAATAATTTTCACAACTAATTCAAATATTTACATTTGGATCTAATATGATTATTATGGATAATAATGATAAATATTTATTTTAGGTAGACATTAATTTTAAATGTTATAAAATCTAATTTATTACTAATTAATTAATGAAAAAAATAAAGTCAAAAGTTCATGCAATTAAGTTAAGGTGTTAAATTTGGAAAAATAAATTTTCTTGTATTGTAGAAGTGACATACTGACATATGACATGGATTGTTTTGTTTTATTATAATATATAGATTAATCAACCCATATATTACATGGGTTGATTTAGAATATACATATTTTTCTTATATTTTAATAAATTAATATAAAATTTATATATAATTAAAATAAAAAAATTGAATGCAGGTTAAATTAAAGATAAAAAATACTTAGTTGTTTGATATTAAATAAAAAAATATTATTATATTGTATTAATAAAAACAGATAATATGTGTTTACAAAAAAGGTTTCTTTTAATTTTTATTAAATTCAAATATGAAATATCAATGTAAGAAACAAAAAACTTCAATTTTGTGAATGTGTATATATTTTGAAAATGATAAAATATAAAAATGGAGAAAATCAACAATCAAAATTTATCATATTCACAATTGAAGTTTTAAATTTTAAATCTTGTTAGCAAAATAATTAACAAAAATTTTTAACTTTATTTACTACACTTCTACATTTAAATTTAAATTTTTACATTTGAATTTAACTATGATCATTAAGGATAATAATGACAAATATTTATTTTAGGTAAATATTAATTCATTAATGAAAAATTTAAAATCAAAATTTAATGTAATTAAGTTGATGTAGTAAATTTGGAAAATGAATAATAAAAGTGGCATATGTATAATTATTGATTTTAATTAAAGATATAAGAGACATTTCATAAATAATTATGAGTTGTCATTAAAATGGATCATTGATTTCTTTCCATCCAATGGTCCAAAAATCCAAGTGGTTTTCTTATTTTATATAGTATAGAAGTATAGATACATGATTATGACAATAGAAAATAATCAAGGAAAGAAATTAATCAACACACGTAAAAGTATATTTGTGTGTAAAACAGATGGGACAGTAAAAATGACTCGTAAAAAAATTAAAATAGAATATACATTTTTTTTTAAAATGATGTATCAAACAAATTGTTTAAAAAAAATTAAAAATTATGTTAAATTTTTGTATTTTGGTTGTTGACACGTTCGACCTGCCTGTTTGAATGAGCTAGACTTGTCATCCCCGAGATATAAACTCTATCTGCCATGTAAGTTATCAGAGCATACGCATCAATAATACCTTCTAAGTGCATCATAGACATGATAAATCACCGATCAATAAACACCCTTCCGTTATAACATTTAACCTAGCAATAATACATTTATTCATATACTTAAGTGATTATTATTATGTTACACACTTGTTTTTTTTCTACAACACTTTAAAAGTAATTTTTAATTTTTTTTTTCATATACATGTTTTAATTAACATTACAAAGATGATATATAAATTTTACGCACTAAGGTACCACTCTTAAAGACACCCACTAGGGATGAGTTCGGTTCTGGTACCGGCCTGAACCGGACCGAACCCAAATTACCTGAAAACAAAAAATATGCAGAATCAAAAACCGAGAACTTGCCTGAATATAAAATGGTCCGGTCCGGTTCCAATTATTCCTGACTTTTACAAAGAAAAACAGAAAACTTGACTGAATCAAACCAGATGGAACCGAGAAATGAATTGTAGGAATTATAATAACCAAAACCAGCCAAAAAATGAAACGGTTTCGTTCCAGTTCGGTTCTTATAAAACGGGTATTTTGCCTATCCCTGGTACCCATTTACATTGGAGGATGATACCATGTTGGCATGTTGTACAGATGATGTAATACAATACTTGCAATGGTTTAAGGGATGTTTATGCAAAAAAACTCATATGTTGGATCATTTTTGCGATTAAAACTCTTAACCATTTTTCAGTGTACAAAACCTCCAACCGGTAAAATCTAATAGAAATGGGACATTACTAGTTTTAACCAGTTGAAAATCACATGCCACTATCGACAAGTCACCAGTGACCACCAGAATTTTGCCGAAAAAATAAATTCAACAAAAAAACACAGATTTGAACAAATAAATCAACAAGAAATGTGAATTTTCAATCATAAAAACACAGACAAGTGAGTTCGTTGGAGAGAATGTTCGTTAGAGAGATGAAAGGTTGGTCAACAGATTACAATTGGTTCATCAGATTACAATTTACTTTTATTTTTTTTTGAAAAAAAACTCATTTTGATGAGTTTTTGTCACTTGGAGGTTTTTTGTACAATGAAAAATTGTTAATGGATTTTAATCGCTAAAATAATCAAACTTAATGTTATTTTATGCAAATTTGCCATGGATTAATACCATCATAATGTGTCACGTAGGACTGATATGGCGGATGCTCCCACCATTGTTGTCTTGAGTTTTTTTTTTTTTTTTTTTTTTTGTATGAAAAAACTACATTTATAAACACCAACCAAATGAACCTTACAAAGTAACCACCAAGAACTTCAAGGCTTTGAGAAAAAACCAAACTCCAAAATTGAGAACAGAACAATGAAAAGAAACACCTTGTCAAGAGAATATATGGTTTAATGGTTGGACAAATTAATATAATTGAATTATTTTATACAGTTGATATATTTTGAACTTGTAAAAAAATAAAATAATTTAAATTAACTAATTATATATTTAATTTGGTTTATTTATCAATTTATGTAATTTCATACTTTTCCGTTTCGACTTCTAGTTTTGACAACAGACCTTTTATGCATTAGTTAAAAACATGTTCACTAATTTGGCATTGATTTAAATGGAAACAAAATTATGAATGACACCTATAGAATTGGATATAAATGGACCTAAATCTTCAATATATGTCGTAAAATCATGAAATTTCAAACCCAAATCAAAATACTATACCAAAATAAATTATTCAAAAATATTTTAAAAAGTTCATATATTTCCCATGTATATCTACATAGATAAAAAATAATCTTGACTTAGTTAAAGTTAAACCGGCAAAATAAGATTCGTCCATATTTTAGAAAACAGAAGAACTAATAAAAAAAAAAAAAGGTTATACTCTTTGGACACCTTCCAACCACCACACACATTCATGGGGGTCCAATTAGATCACCCCTAAAAAAATTATGTGAAAGAGAAAAAAAAACCCTACCTTTCGAATGTGTCATGTACGATTGTGTGGTTGATTACAACTTGACAAAAGTTTTTAAGTGGAATTTGGTTTGTTTCGATCTCAGATAATTAATGAAAAAACGAATTCAAATTTAAATATTATTGACAAAATTTAATTCCTCATGATGATTTGAACGACTCAAACATACGATAATGATACTATTTATATTAACTCGAATCTTATTATTTATTGAACCTGACCTGATATCCAAGTTAAGTTGCATAAAATTTACATGTCAAAAAAACTATTGGTTGAAACCTTTATACCCGAAAAATTTCAAGCCTAATGCCTCAGTTCATAATTGAAGTTATAGAAATAAAATACCAAAAGAAAAGAAGCTGACCTCAGTCACACTTAGAAGCCCAACTCCACACTCGACCCTTCCTACGACTTTGTCTCTCACTCGGCACACCGCACATGGCGCTTCGACTCTATCTACCTCTCTCTTAGACCCTGTGCTTTGTCTCTCACCCTGCACAAGGATGGGACGGGCCGGACGGCCCAATCATTTTTTGGTATGAATCTATATATTATAATAAAGCAAAACAATTTATGTCATGCGTCGCTTCCACGATGCATGAAAATTTCATTTTCCCGCTTCTTTTTCCTAATTTACAACCTTAACTTAATTACATTAAAATTTGATTTTAATTCTTTCTCATTAATGAATTAATATTAGATTAGATATTGCAACATAATAAATTAATGCTTACCTAGAATAAATATGTATCATTATTATCCTTAATGATCATATTTAAATTCAATGTAAAAATTTGGATTTAAATGCAGAAGTATAGTAAATAAAGTAATATTTTGTGTTAATTATTTTGCTAACAAAATTTAAAATTTAACTTAGATAACGAAAGTTAAGAATTAGATGATAAAATTTCAGTTGTGAATATGATAAATTTGATTATTGATTTTATAGAGATTTCCTTTTCATATTTTATGATTTTCAAAATATATATACGCATTCACGTATTTTAATTCTTACATTGATATTTCATATTTGAAGTTAATAAAAATTAAAAGAAACAATCTTTTGCAAGAACATATTATCTGTTTTTAATGATATAATATAATAATATTTTTTATGTAATATTAAGCAACTAAGTATTTTTTTTAGTTTTAATTTAATTAGCTTTCAATTTTTTTATTAAAATTATATATAAATTTTATAATAATTTATTAAAATATAAAAAGTTTATGTATTTTCTAAATCAATCCATGTAATACATGGATCTCAAACCTATATTATAATAAATCAAAACGATTCATGTCATATTTCACTTCTACAATGCAAGAAAATATTATTTTCCCACATCTTTTTCTAAATTTAAAACCTTAACTTAATTGCATTAAATTTTGATTTTATTTTTTTCATTAATTATTTAGTAATAAATTAGATTTTGTAACTTATTAAATTAATGTTTACCTAAAATAAATATCTATCATTATTATCCATAATAATCATAATTAGATCCAAATGTAGAAATTTGAATTAGTTGTAGAAATTATTATTATTATCTATGTATAATAAATGAAACATCAAATGTAATGTGCACCTCTACGTTTAACCCAAAAATATAATTACAACATATTATTATAAAAAAAAAAAGATAAATACAATTTATTATTTTTTAAAAAGATAAATACAATCTATTTTTTAATCTGTAAATAATAAAAGATAAACACAATTATTATTGTTGTATCTTTTTATTTTTACTTATATACATTTTATATAAATAAATTTAATTAAAAATATCCACGTAATACGTGGGTCGTAAACTAGTAAAAACTTAAAAAAGACCACCTAAATATATATGTAATCAAACTGAGCAAATTTTATATTTAGTAAAAATGGTAAATGAATATAATAAAACTTACAATTAGATAATGTTGAATAAAATTTTTTGCAAATTAATAGAACTAACTATATATATAAGAGTTTTAATTTTAGAATGCACTATTAAGATTGATGGGCTCTAGACGATTGCTCGTGTTATCTTTGTTCGGGACTGATCCTGAATCTACAGATTGTGTGCTTATCATCACTGCAGCTTGGGTAATTTTATCATTTTCTTTCTAAATAAATGACAATTTACTTAAGTCATCTCGATTTAATTACAACTAAGTCTTCTTAATATATGTACTAGTTCTGTTTATTTTTGGGTTAGTTCTCGGTTCTTAACTTTGGTCATTTTGAATTTCGGTTTTTTGAGGTTCGGCCGCTTCGGAAACCCAGCTAATTGCTAATTGGACACAGAGCTTAATAGATGGAGTGGTACTAGGGATTACAATTTAGGCTCATTCAAGCAAACGGGTTGATGGCCAAAAGTCATAAATTTTACATAATTTTAAAAAACTTTTCAAAAGACAATTTGTTTAATACACCGTTTTATAAATATATATTTTCAAAAAAAAAAAAAGTTATTTCTAGTTTTGCTTTTTACTACGGGTCAATTTAACCGTCACGACACTGGGTCAAGATTCCACCCTTAAGTGATACCTTTTGTCGACTTGTATTTGGCCGAGTTTGGACTACGTTGCTTTTCTCCATAGAATCTGATTTCTTTTCTTTCTTTCCTTTTTTCGAAGTTGAGTTGTGGTTTAAGCTTTTGAGTGTGGCTACATGCTATCCGAGCTCTCTTATTCAGTTGCTCACTCAATAATCAATCTCGATATTATGCCTTGAAGAGGACTCACTCGAACCCTCACACTCTTTACCACAAGATTTTGGGTCTCACGTGTCTACTGTTTCACCACCAAAAGCATCTTGAAAGTGAATCATATTCCATGAATATGATATCCATCTAGTGATGTATTGAGCATATGACAAAAGTAAAGTTTTGGAGTATTTCCATTAATCGGTCATTCATGTAGGCCCCATTTAGTTTTTTGGTTGGTTGCTTCCTTTTCTTGCTTTTAAGGATATGCTGGTACATGTGCTACATTTTATTCTTTCAATATGTAGACCTGATGTTACAAAATTATCGTTTTTGCTTGTGATCTTTCGAATGCATTTGGATGCGATTTAGTCGTTACGTCAAATGCCAAATGTGTGCAAAAAATGTTAAGATAATCATTTGTCAAATCCATAATTTTTTTTTGAATTTGAATGACCAAAAACTAAACTACGTGGTGATGAATTTAGAGATCGGTTAAAGTGGCGTGAAAAGAGATGGAAGAAATAGAGCAAGATGGAAAAGAGGGATTTATAAAGTCATGAAATATGACTACGTACTAATGTGCCAGTTCTAGATGATGAAGATAATTCGGATTCAAACTTAGGATTTTATTATGCTTGGAGATAGCAAAACCATTTACCTATTAAAAAGTTACTTTAAACAAAAAAAGGTAAACTTAATTAATCTTTTTGGCAATTCAATTTAAGTTTTAAGGTAATTATAATTTAAAATATTAGTTGATAAAGAAATTGTATACAAGGATATTATATCTAAGTGTGTGTATTTGATTTATATCTTTAAGTTTTCCTATTTAAAGGGTCCTTTTTAAATTTGTCCTGAACCCTAAAAATATTGTGATGGCCCTAAAGACATCTTCACATCTAACTTCTTTTTTTGCATGTTCTAGAGCAAACATCACTTGATTTTTCCATCTCCAAATGGTCTAAATAGTAGCCAAATTGGTTCCATGCAGTAGTTTTCTCGACTTGACTTTGCATTTTGAGCTAAACTTTAAGAGCCATATTCAATCGTCAAAGATCACATATAAGTTATGTAATTCGAGTTATTCATATTATGAAAAATCTAAGAGTGTTCATTGGATAGGTTATGCAATTCGAGTTATTCAGGTTATGAAAAATCTAAGAGTGTTTATTGGATAGGTTAATGCAATTCAAGTTATTCAGGCTTTGCAAGCATGTCGAAACCATTCATACAACGAATCACAAAAAAATTTAGTTATGTCGTTATGGGGTTTAGGCCTATGATTGAACAATTTTCCTATATTTAGTTGCTAGTTTATTGACTCACGTATCGCCTGAATATTTTTAGTGAAAGTTATCTATATAAATGTATATAAAATAAAATTATGACATAAAAAGATTAATTATTTAAAACATAAGAATAAAATTAATTATTTAAAATATAATAGTGGTACCTTCTGGTACAATGCATAAAGAGTAATAATCACTTGAACATATAAAAATACACACACGATTTTTGATTTTGATAATAGTTTTTTTTATTTTAAAATTTAAATAATAATAAGTTCTATTTATGATTTTTATAAAAATAAGTTATATTTATCTTTTTTGGTTACTGTTTCTTCTTTATTATATATTATAAAAAAGGATATAGATTTGGATAACTACACACTGAAATTGATATTGTAATGTGATTTTCAAATTATTTTTAGGAATTTTTCTAAAATATCATAAATAAATACAATTGAAAGGAATGCGTTTAAAGAGACATGTGATTAAAATATCTAATAGAAATATCTAGTGGGCATTGTGGTCCACATTTTTTGTTCGTTTTGTAGTACATTACTGATAATAATATATCACTTTCCACGTATTTATTTTTATAAGTATTTACAAGTGGGGAACACATATGTACACATCGAGAAAGTTCACATCGACATGTCATCATACGTCGTCCACGTGGACAAAATACAACAACTTTATTCCCACGTCAGACCCAAATGCTGCCCTTTTCTCCAAAAGCCGGTTTTCCTTATTACGGCCTTTAACCTTCCTGATGAGCTGGTTTATCCCTTTTTGCCATGTCAGATTTCACATGTGGCACTTTTTATTATTATTTTCTCTACCCCACTTGCATTAAAAAATCGGACGGCCAAGATTTCGTTTCATATTCACTGTATTGTAGAGCGTGTAAAAAGATCTTGAAATGATACCAACTATCATGATATAATTTTCAGGGAGTGTATTAATTGTATCTTTATCCTGTTATAAAAAAGGGTTTAACATTATCAAAAAACAAACATGTTTGTTTTTGGAAGAATTTCATATATACCCCTCCAAACTTTCATAATATCATATATACCCAACCTAAAATTTTAATATCATATATATCCCTCCTAAACATCATAATATCATATATACCCAATTTTAATTATTAATATCACATATATCCCTATTAAACATCATTAATATCATACATACTCAAATTCATTAATTTAATTATTTTAAAACATTTAAAACTCATAATTAATTAATTAATTACCATTATACCCTTACTCATTTCTTCTTTCAACTAAATTTCAAAATATCATACTTATCCACCTTAAATTAAAATATCATATCCTTTTTTAATAATTTTATATAATATTTTTTTTTAAACTCTACTAAATAAATTTTTCAAACTAAAATAAATTAACATTAAAAATAAAAATAAAAAAGTTGTTTTATGTTTGTGCTCGTTTGTAATCAAATCGTATCGTTTTATTATATTTTCGTATTTTTTTCTACAGTAATCTATATACAATTAACTGATTACATATTATAATCTACTTTTTCTTTTTCTTTTCGAACTTTATTCTTTCATCGCATTTTGTTTTTTTATTAAATTTAGTATATATATTTTTTATTTTCTAATACATTAATTTCTAATTTTTTTTTGAAGTTTAAATTCGTTTTATAACTATTGTTTATTTAGTTTACTTTTTTTAATTTTTATATTTAGTCTAGTATATGAGTTATAATTTGTTATCCGATGTAATTACTTGTATATATTTTGTGTTAACTACAAGAGAATATATAATCCTATATATTTAAAGTCCAGTTTTATAATAATTAGTAACTAAAAAAATATTTTAATATTAAAAGGTTGTTTAAAAAAACTGAATTTTTTACTAATGAAAATAACCATATATTTATAATAAAAAATTAATTTACTAATAATATACAAATTTCATCCGGTAAATTTAATATTAAAATATCTTCTGGTTACTAATTATTAAACAAATTATTATAAAACTAGACTCTAAATATATAGGATTATATATATATATATATATATATATATATATATATATATATATATATATATATATATATATATATATATATATATATATATATAGGGTGAGTTCAATGGAAAACCTTATGCATCGAAGAACCTTGGAGAACCACAATACATCGCTAGAAAAACTGAAATGCATCACGTAGAAATCGATGTATAAACGCGGGAATTTGATACATCAAGTGGAAATAATGTAAAAATCGATGCATCACCCGAGAATTTGATGCATCACGTGGAAATAATGATGCATTACGGGGGAATTGTGATGCATTTGTGGTGGTGCATGGAGGTTCTTCAAGGTTCTTCGATGCATGGAGGTTCTCCATTGAACCCACCTATATATATATATATATATATATATATATATAGGGTTGGGATCATTGCAGAACCTTAATTTAGTGCAGAACCATAGAACCAATCTAAACAATTAGATTATAATATAACACTAGGGATAAGATGGTAATTATACAATTTACATTGAATTAATAGCAGCCTACCAAGTTTGACTGTCCACTTTGACTTTTTTTTTTACTCTTTTAATATATAATGGACATGCAGTGTTGCATCGACGTTAAAATATACGATATCAAAATGTTCATTCGACATCGAATGGTCGTACGGGTAAAAAAAATTTACGAAAAATAAACACGTAAATTTTTTTTCAAAAAAATATATTCATGACCGTTCTCGTTAAATCCACCAACTTTGACTACTAATTTTGACTATTATTTATCTCTGTTAATAATGAACGTATATGCAGTGTTGCATCAACGTTAAATATACGGTATCAAAGTGTTCATTCGATATCGAATGATCTCATGATCTCACCATGATATATTGCATCGTGGTCTGGGTAAAATTTTTTTTACGAAAAATAAAAAAATATATATCATAACCGTTCTCGTTAAATCCACCAACTTTGACTACTAATTGTGACTATTATTTTGGCTCTGTTAGTAATGAACGTATATGCAATGTTGCATTGACGTTAAATATACGATATCAAAGTGTTCATTCGATATCGAATGATCTCATGATCTCACCATGATATATTGCATCGTGGTCTGGGTAAATTTTTTTTACGAAAAATAAAAAATATATATCATAACCGTTCTCGTTAAATCCACCAACTTTGACTACTAATTGTGACTATTATTTTAGCTCTGTTAATAATGAGCGTATATGCAGTGTTGCATTGACGTTAAATATACGATATCAAAGTGTTCATTCGATATCGAATGATCTCATGATCTCACCATGATATATTGCATCGTGGTCTGGGTAATTTTTTTTACGAAAAATAAACACGTAAAATTTTTTCGAAAAAAATATATCATGACCGATCTCGTTTTAAAGAGTATAAAATTCTCGTTTTTATGGTATGATTTTTTTGATTTAAAAATTAATAATATTAATGTTATTTTAATTTAAAGAAAAAAAATATTTATTTTGCTAATGTCAATCTTTTTGCTATTTCCAATCTTTTCCTTTTTTACCCCTCCAAGAGTTAAAATATCACTATTACCAATCTTTTTTTCACTAATTCCAAACTTAACTCTTTTAATCAAGGCCATTAGATTATTCTAATCTATGGACGATATTGGTTCTACAGTTCTACACTAAATTTAGGTTATGCAATGATCCCATCTCTATAAGACTATTTGCAAAAAATAACACCTAAACACACACTAGAACTATGTGAAACGTGTGTGTTCACATGAACTGTACTGTTGTGAACGTGTGTTCACAACTAAGCATGTTCACATGAATGTTTTCACGTTCACATGACTTTTAAGATGATAGAAAGTATAAATGTATATAATTTATTACAAATAGCATTATATTATTTGTATCTAAATGAATATGAAAAAAAAATTCAAAAAAAAAACTTTTTCTCGGAGCAAGTTCACATCTGAAACCCGTGTGTTCACAGGTTTAGTTTGAAGAATTTATTTATGTAAAGTTTACAAAAATAAATTATATAAAATTATTAAAATAGATATGATATTTTAATTTAAGTTGGATAAATATGATATTTTGAAGTTTAGTTGAAAGAAGAAATGAGTAAGGGTATAATGGTCATTAATTAATAAGCAATATTAATTATGAGTTTTAAATGTTATAAAATTAATTAAATTAATGAATTTGGGTATATATGATATTAATGATGTTTAAGAGGGATATATGTGATATTAAAAAATGGGATATATATGATATTATGATGTTTAGGAGGGATATATATGATATTAAAATTTTAGGTTGGGTATATATGATATTATGAAGTTTTGGAAGGGTATATATGAAATTCTCCCTTTGTTTTTTGTGTTTTAGTTCTTCCGTATTATTTTTTACTAGAAAAGTTCTTAAGTTATTGTTTTCAATCCGGTTTTCGAAAAAGTGTTATTTTTTTCATAATCAACGTTGTATTTTTCCACAAAAAAACCAACATGTTTTCATTATTTTTTATCTGAAAAGTCCACAAACTTGAAAATGTTTTGATACAATAAAGAAAAATTCAAAAATCACAAATAACTATATTATTAAGAATTTTATTGGTAAAAAATAACATGAATGACTAAACCGCAAAAACGTAAAAAAACATATTGATTTTTTTTTTTCATATTAAACCATATAAAAAAAAAGCAATAATGTATTTTTGTCTTTATCAAAACTTATATTGATATAACAAAAATGTGATCAATTCATGAAATACTTGTCATGTGTTGTTTACAACATCCATTTGTTAGAAGTAGTGACAGATATATGATCCTAAGTTTGATTCCTTTCGACTCCTTGAGTTTACTTATTTTAAAAAAAAAAACTTGTAAATTTCACCAGTTCCCCTAATTTGGACCTTGGGATTTCAAAGCTTAGATTCGTTGTTTATGTTTTAAATCCACTGTGACTATGGATACAAGTTACTTAACGAAAAGCAAATCTTGAAATCCTAAATAAACCATATTGCCTGGGTAGACTCATACATGATCTTTGCCATCAAAAAATATAGAGTCCTATTTTCGTAACTCAAACCGAGTTTGTAGAATATATGGGGTCGATCCTTGTAATAATTGAATTCCTGTACATCTTTCTAGATGTTCTCTTCTTTTCAATAACATGTAGGCTTTGTTGTCGAGACGGTGAGAATGATTACTTGGATCGACACAATTCTATAGATGCATTGATCTGGTCTATGAACTTGTCCACTCACTTGAAATTTGATTGATTCGGATAATATCGATGGTGTAGTGGATGAATAAATGAGAAAGGTTTGGACCATGTGAAAGTGAGTTGTTCTTTAATGGTTTCTTGTCCAAATATATGTCAAAGAAGATGATACTGGTGACAGAGACAATGAATAAAAGAGAAGATGACATGTATAAATGCTCAAAAGACAAATTATGGGTATGTCGAATATAGAACATGTATCGGAATATAAAGAAGACACAAAAAACAAACCCTTCTTTGACGTAGTAGTCATTATTAATGGTGTTTGAGAACCAAAAATAAGAAAAAGGGAAAATGACATCAAATAGCTCTGAACTTTCGACTTTGTACACATTTATGTAGTGAACTATTTTTTGTGCACATTTGGTAGTCAAAGTTTCAAAATTGTTTCAATTCGGTAGTTGGCGTACCTTTTAACCGGTTGTTTCCGGTTTCGATGCCTACATGGACAATTTTTTGATGACGTAGCTATCCTTTTTTATATTATACCCGGTTTTATCTACGTGGCAACCCGTTTTTTCAAATCATCCGGGTTTATAACGCCGTAGGAAATTAAGAAATCATCCGGGTTTATAATGTCGTTTTTTAAAAAACCCGGTTATAAACCCGGGTGACTTTAAAAAACGGGTTGCCACGTAGAAAAACCGGGTATAATATAAAAACGGGTAGCCACGTCACTAAAAAATTGTCCACGTATGCATCGAAACCGGAAGCAACCGGTTAAAAGGTACGCCAGCTATCAAATTGGAACAATTTTGAAACTTTGACTACCAAATGTGCACAAAAAATAGTTCACTACATAAATGTGTACAAACTCGAAAGTTCATGGCTATTTGATGTCATTTTCCCTAAGAAAAAAGATAATAAATACGTCAGTTTGTGTTGGAAATATAAAAATAAAATCTTTATGGATTAAACTTGCATGATGGTAAATAGTTGGAGGACTAAAAATGTATGTTATTCTCTTCCAAACAGGTTGGCATCGAGACTTGAGCTGTCTATAAAACCAGGCACCCAACGCGGGCGGAAGATAGGTGAAATTTTTTGGACGGCTCTCAATATTTCGATCCGAAATTACACGAAGACGAAGGAAATTCTTAGTTAACGATTGTCTCCGCCGTTACTAGATTCCAGCAACATGTGTAGAAGACCGGCATCTCCTACTGAATCCGACAATGCCTCCGGTGATTCAATGGAAACCTATATCCAGATTGTAACCTCTGGTGGTCGAAGGATTCCGGCGCACGCTAACATTCTGGTAATCTATAGCCTAATAGAAGATTTGAAATTAATCGAAGTTCTTCATCTGTGAAGAGTGAAGACTAAAACGAACTTTTATCGGAAAAACTCGAAAAATATCTTATTATTAAAATCCTGTGATGTGAATTTCAGAGGAATAGTAGTCGTTTTTCCTGTAGATTCGAGATTTGTTTTACAGATCTGAAATGTTCGTTGTGTTTAGATGCAATTTTAATATCTATGTAAAACTTCAAGCGGAATCAATTGTTTGGATTTTAAGATATTTGTGCTTTTTTTGTTTGCTATGTGCATTCAGGCATCAGCTTCGACGGTGTTGGAAAGCTTAATCAATAGGCCGCGAAAGCATCGCAGCTCCGAGAAGACTATTCCGATCCTCGGCGTTCCGTGTGACGCTGTGACGGTGTTCGTCAGATTCCTTTATTCAAACAAGTCAGTTCCCAACCACAAGCCAACCATTTTATTCCTTTATTATAATCGTTATTATGCTTTATGTATTTAGAAGATTCATTTACATGCTTGCCGTAGAATAAAAAAATTATACAAAAACATCTGTACCGTCCATCTTTCCCACCAATTACACGTGGCACACCTGGCACCACTTCCTGTTTGTTTCTGAAGTTTCAACGAAGTCGGTTGCTGTTTTTGAATTTTCAATTAATTAAAACTCAAAAGAAATGGGAACAATGAATTGACGAAAAATGAAAATCCCCCAATAGGTGCAATGAGGAAGATATGGAGAAATACGGGATTCATTTATTGGCTTTGTCCCATGTATACCTGGTCCCGCAACTGAAAGCAAGGTGCACCAAGGCATTGATCCAACGGTTGACGATTGAGAACGTGGTTGATGTGCTTCAACTGGCGAGGCTCTGCGACGCACCAGATCTTTACCTCAAGTGTATGAAACTCGTGTCCAATCGTTTCAAGGCCGTTGAGGAAACTGAAGGCTGGAAGTTTCTTCAAACCAACGACCCGTTCCTTGAGCTCGAGATCCTTCAGTTCATCGATGAAACTGAATCGGTGAGTGTTGCACACCTTGTCTTTAGCTTTTTCTTTGAAAATCAAAAGGTAACAACGGAAATAAATTGCATAATTCATAGTTAAGGGGACATGTGCAGGGTTCGAGCTTGAAACTCCACTATAGATTCATGTCCCAACTACTACTAGGCTCAACGTTTGTTTTGAAATCATACAGTATTTCCATTGATGGCAATTGCACTTGGAAAAACAATATAGATTCTTAAACAATGTTAAATTTGGAAGCAGGATATTTTATTTTTTCTAGGAATGGAGATTGGTTGAATGAATCTAAACAAACAAGTTCCCCTTCTGTTCAATGAATTGATTCGGATTAAAATGTACAGAGGAGGAAGAGAAGCAAGAGGCATAGGAGAGAACAAAGCTTGTATTTTGAGCTGAGTGAAGCTATGGAGTGTTTGGAACATATTTGTACGGAAGGTTGCATAAGCGTAGGACCATATGGCAAGGAACCTAGCAAGAACAGGGCTCCCTGTAGCAAGTTCTCGACATGCCAAGGCCTCCAGCTCTCGATCCAGCACTTTGTAAATTGTAAGAAGAGAGTGAACGGAGGTTGTGTTCGGTGCAAAAGAATGTGGCAACTCTTCAAACTCCATGCTTCCATATGTGAATTACCTGATTCTAGTTGCAGAGTTCCCCTTTGCAGGTAAGAAAGATTTCCTTTTAATTTTCAATTACTAATTTAATGGAAACAGTCTGGTTGTAACAGGTCGGGTATAATTGACGACAACCGGGTATGGGTATTTGAATTTTGGGTCCTAGTCTAGAAGAGAGCTTTCTCATCATGTGAAGTGAAGAGTAGTTGAGAAAATGGTGCAATAATATCATGCATTTTGGAGCTTAAATGAATCAATCAAGTTGAAGCTTTTAAGATATTTTTCAAACTAAAAGTCAAGATGAATAAATAAAAGGCTTAATATTATGAGTAATAATGTTTCATGTATCAAAATTGAATTGTAAACCGGTTGGTGACATGCATAATAATTCATAAAGAGTTTCTTTATACATGAGTTGAGTTGTCTTCTTTTTTTTTTTTTTTTCGTGTATTTTTAGAAAATGGCTCTCTTAGATTCATGTTCTCGTGTTTCCTATAGTTTTTTCTAAGAAAAAAAAAACAGTTTTTATTAACGGCAAACTAACCTAGTCTTGTTCCTAAACTACCATTTTGCTCCAAATGAGTACTTTTACCGTCTAAATTCAAACTTGCTTGTAATATTGCAGAGCATTCAAGATGAGAGAAGGAGAGAAAAGTAAAAACAAGAGGGAAGAGTTGAGATGGGAGTCGTTGGTTAAAAAAGTGGTATTAGCAAAAGCCACGTCATCATTATTATTGGCCAAGAGAAAAAGGGCGGAAGAGGAGGAAGAACCAACACAACACCATGTGGAAATCATGAATATGTCTTTACAAGTAATTTAGTTTGTAGTCAAAGAAAGAGAAGAAATTGTTATTTTTTTTTTATTATTTTAATAGTAAAAAGGATGTTGTATGTAATATATATTTATATGTTGTGTGGGAAAAGGAAAACCATGCCCTTTGTTTGTTCTTAATTGGAGGGTAGGCCATGAATGGTCCTTTTGTAATGCAAGGCCTGACTTTTCAGTGGCGTATTAGTTGTTAAATAAACGTGTTTTGGCTGCAATTGCTGTTGCATCTTTGTATAATCTAACACTGCTTGACTAATTGCATCCATCATGCTTATTTAATTCCAACCAGACTTTTTAGTATTACTTATCTGTAATAACTATTAATAGCAAATTTGTTGCTTCTCCTTTCGTTATATTGTTACGTATATTGTTTTTTTCAAAAATTTTATTTCCAAATCTAATCTATAAAAACTAGTTATTTAAATAATTAAAGTTCAAATATATAGCAAAATGTTATCTACGAAATTCAGGTTATCCGAGGCCTTCCTCTCTAGTTAGCAGACATGTAACCTTTCCATCGGTTTGGTTTATGGTTTCATCGAATTGAAATTTTTTTAGACGAATTCAAAAACCAAACCAAACCAAATTGAAAAATACCTAGACCAATTTGAAAATCGAATTGCAATTCGGTTTGGTTCGGTTCGAACGTCGAATTACCGAATTCCAAAAACATGTGTTGTAAAATATATTGATAACACTTTTATTTATTGATTTTTATGTTTTAAGTTTATAGTATTTCATTATTTATATTATTGAAAGATGTAATACTAAATCAACTTTTAGCATGTATCATGTATGTTTTCTTTTTATCATTTATTATACTAAATTATCTACTTGATGTTAGTTTTGCACTCTCGATGTCATTAAAGAATGGATTACTCTTTATTCTTTTTATTTGAAATAGAAATTATTACGATTTACTAAATTTAAGCGTTTCTTATATTGTTTAATTTTATGTACATTATATGTTTTTTGGATTTAAAATTACAATTGTTAGGTTTATGCGTATAATTGTTGACCAAATCTTGTAGTTTGTTAAAAACATACAATTAAAAACCGTGTCCCATGCACCGCACGGGTATTACAGTAATTCTAAATGACTCAAGTTGCATAACTTATTTATTTAGTCCACTTATTCTAAATGACTAGAATCTACACACACACAAATATATACACACATACACACACTAAGTCATATATTTTAAGTTATTATTTGTTAAATCAATACGTCTTTGTTTATTTTTTTATATAAAAATTTATAGATAAATTCCATATGTTCAATATAATTATAACTTAATGAAACATATAAACTTAACATGTTATATTTATGAAGCTAATACATTTAAATATATTTATAATCTTTAACCGAATATACACTTAACACATAATTTTTGGTTTAATGAAATTAAGTTAATATATTTTGATTAATTATAACTAAAATAAAACATATTATATGATGAAATATCTATGTATGTGTGTATACGAGCAAATAAAAGTAAGATTGAATGTTTAAATATTTACATAAACTAATATATAATTAATTAAATATAAAAAATAAATGTAATATTTTAACAATGTCAATTTTTATAAATGAAATATAATAAATTTTTATTGGTGAAATTAATGTATATGTATCTAAAGTTTATATATAAAGTAATAATATAACTTATTAAATAATTAATAATAATACAGGTTATTAAATAATTATACAACATATTAAATAACTAATAATGACCATACAACATATTAAATAAATAATGATAAAAATAGAATAAGAAGTAAATAAAAGTAAAATAAAGAAATTAATTTGACAAGGGACTAATAATGAAATTAAGTAAAGGGTAAAATTATCATATTTACAAAATTGATTGGTCAAATAACGAAAATCATAGCAAAAACTCAACTACAGGATCGATCGGTAAGTAACTAATACATGATTTTTCATAAATAATTAGAAGAAAATTTGTAATTTACCCATTTGTTTATATTAAGTTCTCGTTGGAACCAATTTTGTTCCTGTGAAATGGAATGACCGATGATGTGCTAGTGCTACATCATCTTTAGCCGATTGATGTTCAAAATAATCGTCATTTTTATTTGTTTTAGTTTCTTATATTGTTTTTTTCTTTTCTGGAGTTTTCTTTCAACATTTTTTTTTGAGTTTTTGGTTTTGTTATAATAAAATCTTGATTATCAATTAAAAAAATTTTAAAAAATTTAAAATCAAAGACAAAAGGCTCTCAAGTCTCTGTCCATTCTGTTTTGACTTCCCATTTAATATGTATGCATAAAACACCCACATCAATATAATGATCCATCTTTATCTTCATTTCGTGTATTCCTTTCACATCTTTATCAAAATGCAGCAAGGGAGAATCCATAACATGGACTTGTCACTCATGCCCAGCGAGTAATGGTGATGAACTAATCAATAAAATGGAAGGATTTTTTTTGTGCTTTTTAAGTATTTATATATACATATCTATAATAAACGATGACATTTAATGTTACGCGTTTTTTCGTTGATGCACCAAGGGTCTACCCACGGGGAAGAGAAGCGTAGTTCGTGTGACGGGACCCTTTCCCAATAACCTCATCTTGTACTGTAACTTTTTTCACAAACTTACATGTACAACCGGTGAAAATTTTAATTTTACAACCTATACTATTGAAATAATAAAAAATAATAATAAGTGTGCAACTTGATTGAAAAAGAATTCTACTTTAAATGAAGGGTGAATTTCATATATGTCTCTCTAAAACTGAATAATATCATATATATACTCAAGCCAAAAAAAAAATTTCATATATATCATTCTAAAACTTCATAATATCATATTGAGGGAGGTTCCATTGAGAATTTTTGTGCATCGAGGCACAAAAGAACCTCCACTGGCCCTTGGATGAAAAGAATGTGTGGGTTAGATCAAATGACAAAAGGGTAATTAAATAAAAAGTTTTATGCATCAAGTGCACATAATGAAATTCGCGGAGGGGTAAAACATAAATTATGCAATCCTTATTTAATTATTACACTTCCAAAATTAACAAAAATAATACAAGTTCAAAATACATCAAAATACATGCATATCGTTCATCTCTTCCAAAAATAAATCATGCATATCGTTCATCTCTTCCGAAACATCAAAATGCATCAAAATGCAAACATGAATCGTACATACAAACATAAATCATGCATATCGTTCATCTCTTCTAAAATCAAGAGGGGACTAAGAGAGAGGAGAGAGAGAGAGAGAGAGAGAGAGAGAGAGAGAGAGAGAGGGTGTGGTTTTAGGAAAGAAGTTAATGTTGATTTTCATACCAAATTTAGCTATTAATTATCTTAAAAACATTTAAATTCAAAAATAGTTTTATACATTTAATATCCCCTAAATGCCCTTTGTGCACCCTTGGTAGATTGTCCGATGCACAAAAGTTCTCAATGGTGCCTCGATGCACAAAAGTTCTCAACCGAACCCCAATCATATCATATTTACCCAATTTAAAACTTTAATATCATATATACCCTTTCAAACTTTTACATATATCAAATATATCCAAATTAATTATTTATTCTTTTTTATTACTTTAAAACTCATAATAAATATTTATTAATAAAGAAATGACCAATCTATCCTTTTTATTTCTTAAACTTCATAATATCATATATATATCCAATTGAAAACTTTAATCTCATATATATCCTTTTAAACTTTTAAATATATCAAATATATCCAAATTATTTATTTATGATCTTTCATTACTTTAAGATATCAAATCTTTTATTTCTTGACGGAATTCGGCGATTCAAATTTCAATTTGTTCGTTAAGTCGAAGCCTACAAGAATTGAAGACTTAATCAAGGTAATTAACTTTTAAATCCCTTGATTTTATAAGTCCATGTGGTGGTGATCTACTGCACCAACATGCTTGACATGAAATTCATTCCAAAATGCTGCAAAATGTTGCCCGTCGCCCGCGGGCCATCGGTCGCATGACCGCCTTGCGCGTATATAAATACTAACTCACCATCAACGACAAATCCCAGAACACGGTGGTCCACAATCACAAACCCGGATCTGGTCAATTACTCAAATCATCTCACTTAACAACATCCATAAACGTCGTTGTCTCCTCTCCTCACACAGACGTCGCAAAACCCTCGCCGACGTTTTACGATTCATGCAATTATTAGAACCAGATTCAGGCTCCCCTCAGATTTTATTGCCATTATGTATATATTTATAAATTAATTTTATTTTAAACAAAAGTCGACCTCACTTTAACAAACGCTAATGAAAAAGGACGGTCGTCTGTTATTTATGTTTTGTCGTTGATGGTGAGTTAGTATCAATTTTGAAGCTTTTTGTAATGAATTTCATGTCAAGCATACTGGTGCACTAGATCACCACCACCAGCACCTGGACATGTAAAATCAAGGGATTTAAAAGTTATTTACCTTGATTAAGTCTTCAATTTTTGTAGGCTTCGACTTAACGAACAAATTGAAATTTGAATCGTCGAATTCCGTCAAAAAATAAAAGATTTGATATCTTAAAGTAATAAAAGATCATAAATAAATAATTTGGATATATTTGATATTTTAAAGTTTAAAAGTATATATATGATATTAGCGTTTTCAATTGGATAAATATGATATCATGAAGTTTAAGAAATATAAAGGATAGATTGGTCATTTCTTTATTAATGAATATATATTATGAGTATTAAAATAATAAAAAAGAATAAATAATTAATTTTGATATATTTGATATATTTAAAAGTTTGAAAGGCTATATATGATATTAAAGTTTTAAATTGGGTAAATATGATATTATAAAGTTTTAGAAGGATATATATGAAATTCTTTTTTTGGCTTGGGTATGTATGATATTATTTAGTTTTAGAGGGACATATATGAAATTTTCCCTTAAATGAAACAAAAAAATTTAAAAGTTGAGTGTCTACATAACTAAAGTAATATAAATAAAACAGAATAATTTAAGTCCAAACTAAAACCAAAACTCATTAAATCTAAATCTAAATTTTATCTTATTCATATAATTAATTTTGATACTATGATGGCGACTTGCATATCCTAATAACATAACTAAATGGGGGTGAATACGCACCAACACCGACCTCACCATTTGTGCGGAGGAAACTACAAATTTTATAACTTTATCACAAAAGCAACAACCGACTTACCCACCCCATATACATATAGAGCATAGACATATGGTGAGTAAAACTGAGGCAAGATCAACACAGACAATCAGCCATGATCCATTAATTATAGGGATTTATTCTAAAAAAATGGATGGTATAATTGGACCCCTTAAAATCTCATTGGACCCCATGGATGTGTGTGGTGGTTGTTCAAAATATGTGTGTGGGACAAGGGGTCCAAAGAGTATAACTCAAAAAAATCTATTATATACTTTTATTAACGATTAAATAAGGTTATTGACTTGTAAAGATTTTAATTTTAACATTTTATAATTATAAATTTTTTGTTATTAATCTATCATTTTTACTTAAATGTACTTAATTTAATACACACACACACACACACACACACACACACACATATATATATATATATATATATATATATATATATATATATATAGGACTCATTTTAAGTTTTTACACAGGATCCTAAAAATGATAGGACCGACCTTGGACTTATGATTTTAACTGTTTTAAGAAGGTTGGAAAAATGAAGGGCCAGTTTAGAAAAAAAAGGACAAATAACCAAAAATAGTAACAACTTTTGACATTTTTATCATTAATAGTAATATTATTTATTTTTTATCATTAATAGTAACAACTTTTTATTTTTCTATCAATAATAGTAATGGGTGACCTGCAAACCTGTTTAGCAGGTCACCAACTTTTCAGTTATCAAAAATGGTAATATCTTTTTAGATTTTTATCAATAATAGTAACATATCAAATTAAAAACATGATTTTTTGTTTTATTAAGTTTTCTAATATTTCATAAGCACTAAAATAAACCAAATTTTTATTTCGAATATTTATTTACGATTAGATAATATTTGATTATTTATTCACAATTATATATAATATGAACGAAAAAAATACTACGAATCATTTCAATTTCAATTTTTCCAAACTAAAAAACTATAATTCATTCTATTTTTAGTTTTTTCCAACAAAATAATATGAACTATTTTGGTTTTTTAGTTTTTTGATCTAAATGGGCTGTAGGTTTTTTTATATAAAAAACTAAAAATAAAAATTGGTTGTAATATTTTTCAAGCAGAAAAACTATAAACCACAATTATTCATAATTTTTGTGTAGTTAAAAATTGTAACACCCCGTCTTTGAGAAATATTTCGTGGTTTAATTTATTGGTTGATTAAATTATTAATATTGCTTGGGGGCAATGGTATGTCAATTAGTGAAATGAACACGTGTCGGAGTCGAGTATACATGTCACCGGATTATAATTCTAACGGATTATTAATAATTATGAGACCACCGAATTAAATGAGAATATTGATATTAATTATGAAATATTGATAACAGGTCGGGTATCGGTGTCGAACCCGCATTATAAACTATATGTTTATACACGTTTAACTCTTTGTTTCATTTTCATTCATTCCAAAAACAATTGAGAAGTGATGTATGTGTTTGTAAGAGCAAACAGAAGGAAAAAAAGTCGTAACGGATCGAATTGAGCTCTGCAATTCATCTTTATCTTGGCTTGTGGAGTTCTTTAACTTGGGAAGGTAAGAAACTTCTAATTTAAATGAGTTGATTGTGTTATAAGGTGTTAAATTATGAAAATTGGTTTAGCAAGTGTTTTTTTCGTTGTTAAAAACACAAAAATAAATGAGTTGCAATTATTTTGTACGAAAACTCAGAATGATTTATAGTTTGTTGTAAAAAAAACTTAAAAACATAATTGGATCGTAGTTTTTAATTCTGAAAAGCTAAAAGTTGAATGATTTGTAATCAATTTCGTTCGGAATTTACTAAAAAAACGTTCAATTTGTAATTTTTATTCCAAATAAAAAGTACTACGAATGAAAAAGTATTGCGACCCATTCATTTTTTAGTTTTTCCATGAACGGAAAAACCATACCTCATTGTGGTTTATAGTTTTATGAATGAAATATATTGAGACCCATTTTGATTTTTTGTTTTTTAAATAAAAAAACTATGATCCATTTATATTGGAAAAAACTAAAAAATGGAACGATTTGTATTATTTTATTCGGAAAAACTAAGAAAATGATGGTTCGTAGTTTTTTTGCTGGAATAGGTGAAAATTGCAATGATTCATAATATTTTTTTTCATTAATATTATATATAGTTGTGAATAAATAATCGAATATTATCTATCCGTAACTATTCGGAATAAAAATTTGGTTTATTTTGGTGTTTATGAAATATTAGAAAACTTAATAAAATAACATAAAAATTATGTTTTTAATTTGATATATTACTATTATTGATAAAAATCTGAAAAGATATAACTATTATTGATAAATGAAAAGTTGGTGACCTGCTAAACAGGTTTGCAGGTCACCCATTACTATTATTGATAGAAAAATAAAAAATTGTTACTATTAATGATAAAAAATAAATAATGTTACTATTAATGATAAAAATGTTAAAAGTTGTTACTATTTTTGATCATTTGCCAAAAAAAAAAACTATATAATTAATAATATATATTTTTTAAATGATAGAAAAATATAAAATATGTACACACACGTTTTGGTTCGATGTGACTTTATGCCACAAACTAAATTGATAGCAACGATTTAGTAGAACTTCAATCCTTCGGTATTCACACCGACCAAACTCATAAAAATGTTTTGGGCCATCAATTATTCGTTTCGAGAGTCTGTTTGACACACAACTTATGAGATTATATAAGCTTAATAAAATTATCAAAATAACATTAACTAATTATAATTTAATTTTGATTTATTTATTTATATGTATTTTTTATTTTTATTTTCAGTTCCAACTACTTTACTAAACATATTTACTAACAAATATTTCAGCTATCATAAGTTCCTGGTACAACTTTACTGTTTGGCAAAAAGGAAGAAGCTAGAGTTGAAACTTATGGTAGCCGACGACCGAAGTTTGTATTAATAGACGTGTTTGGTAAAGTAGCTAGAGTTGAAAATAAAAAATGATATAAAAATACATATAAATAAATAAACCAAACTGGATACATAATAATTAAGATTATTTTGTTATATATATATATATATATATATATATATATATATATATATATATATATATATATATATATATATATATATATATATATATATATATATAATAAGCTCAAGTTACTTTTAAAAATTTACTTGAAGGAATTTATGGTTTAAGAACTTATGATTTTTAATAAGTTTTAAACAATAATCACTCAAACTCAACATATGAACAAAAAGTAGTTAAAGTTTCTAAAAACAATAAGTTTAAGTTCTAATAAGCTCTCAAATGTTTGACAGCTCCAACTACTTTTTGTCAAACAAACCGAGTCAAAATGTCATAAAAAATTTTTTTTTTTAAAATTTTGTAAGAAATGTTGATTCATCTTTTTGATAAACAAATTTGAACCACCAATATATATTAAAAAAAACATTGGGTCGAAAGCTAAATATTGAGAAGCAACAAAAATCCTTTGTACTAATTTATACAACAACTCGAATTTAAGTGTCATTTTTTAGTTTATTTTAAGAGAGCATTTAGTATGGTAGAATCTTATGAAATAGAATGTGTTACGTTTTTAGAAGTTTTTTTTTATCTAAATATATTTATACATAAATAAAAATTAACAAAGAAATAAAAGAAAACATAAAACTTCATTCATTTTTTATACTTTTTTGGGTTAATATTGAAAAAACCCTATAAACTTTTCACATTTTCACGATTAAGTCCCTAATTTTTTTTGTAGTTGTTTAAGTACCTAAACTATTTTTGTATCATTCAAAAGGATAAATTTTTACCGTCTACCAGATGAGTAGGTAAAACACAACCAATAAAACAAAAAGTTTAGGGACTTAATCGTTTAAACATGTAAAGATGGTGAGTTTTTTGAATAAGACAAAAATAGTTAAGAGATTTAAACAATCAGGAAAAAAGTTTAGGGAATTAATCACAAAACTAGATAAAGTTTATTGGGGTTTTTTCGATAACTCTTCATTTTTATAAGAAAATGAAAGAATTGAAATTATATTAAACTCAATTCTTTTTTTTTTTCTCGTCACAAAATATAAAAAAACGTGTAAACACCACTTGTTCTAATCTCGCGGTTCCATTATTCCATCATCAAATATAAAATACCACTATGTGTACATGATTGTAAACTCAAAAACAAAAAACAAAAAGATATATGTATGTAAATTGAAAAATAGGTCACCATCCTCATCAAATTGAAATTAAAAAAAGAGATAGATCAGAATGTTTGTATGAATGAACATGAAGTAATGGGATGAGTATGGGAATGTGTTTGCTTTCAAAGAAAGACTCCATTAATTTAATTATATTAAACCTTAAATTAGATTAATACTAGGTTTAACCAATTCTATTTGAATCACAATTAAACCCTTGTTTTTTTTTTTTTAAGTTTTTTTATTTTTTTTTTTCTGGAAGGGACATTCTTAATCCCTTGTACACGAAAACCTTGCCTTTGACTTCTCATGAATAAATATATAGATATTTTGCGTCTTTCAAGATTGCTTATTTCACATATCTTTTTACTTTTTGGCCAACCAAATCTTATTTAAATCTTGGTCAACGAATAAAGATTTCATGTTCGCATTAATTACAAAAAGATAATGACATATCGATCATATATTTTACATGAAATATGATATTTGTATTATCTTTTGATGCATCATCATGTGAACTTGAGGTCACAAGAGCTATAGAATGAGTGGTGGGTGTTTAATTCGCTTTGAAATCTCATACTTTATCATATATTTGTTATGGAATACGACTTTGTATGATCTTATGTACACCGCGTGAACTTGAGGTGACAAAAACCAGATCGAGGACGTACAATGGATGTTTAAATTGATTCGAAATCTGATTTTTTTTGTCATATTTTTTGTGATATATGATTTTCTGATTTTGTATGATCTTGAGGTGACAAAAACCAGAGGATGGACGGTGAATGTTTAAATCAATTGGAAATCTTATTTTACGTAGGCCGTATATTTTTCGTGAAATTTGATTTTTATGATCTTGTTTGCGTGAACTTGAGGTGACAAAAGCCGAAGGATGGACGTTGGATGTTTAAATCAACTGGAAAGCTGATTTTATGTCATAATTCATATGAAATCATGAATTATGATTTTGTATGATATTGTTTCACGTTGTATGTATCGTATGAATTTGGTGCGACAGAAGACAGATTATAGAATTGGAAATATCTAGTCTTGTTTATCTTTATGAAGATAGTAACATTGAAGATTGTAGTCTTGTTTTCTCATAGTGGTGGAACTAAATTAAATTTTATAGATGTCGATTTTTCATATTTTTATGAAGGTTGGTTAAAAAAAATTACACTACTACAAAAAGTATAAAGGAGCTCAAAAATCAAACTCATTTTTATCAAAAAGTTTAAAACAATACTTTTTATGTGAAAACGTTTTTGATAATATCTATCTATTCTATTAAAAAAATAGGTTCTAGTTGGCATTGAACTAGACCACCAATTGGCATGATCTTCTTTCGATACGTGTTAAAACTAATTAACTAATTAAATTATTTTATTTTAAAGAATCATCTGTTTATTTTATAGGAATTTTGTTGCAGAGATATCAGAAATCCATTTCAAGAGTTAATGTTAATACTCCAAATCATTTTATAAATTTAAATCTGTTGAGCTCGTCATATATGTTGCAAAACTTATGTCCACATACACTATGTAACAAAGATATAGCAAGGGACCCTAATGTTAAGATACCTGTCTGTATAAAAATATCAAATTAGTTATCAATGGGACTGAAAATGAAATGTTTAAATACTTCAAGGACTTCTATGTAAATTCCTACATGAGTTGACTTTTGACCAGTACTCAAAATAAAAGTGGCTTCCGCTGAAAGCACGAACCCAGTCCGGATCATCAATTGGCCCAATACGAAGCCGGATGCAAAGACGGAACCAGTGTGTGTGACGGATGGTCTGGGACCGTCGGTTCCATAATCTAAGTTATCTTACCCGTTCAATAACTTAAGTAACTAACTTGGTCGAGTCAAAACAACAAATGAGGATAAATTCTTTAAAATAACACAAATTAAAATAGATATCAAATAAACAAAAAAATTCTAAATAGAGTTGCAATTAATTAAACAAGTTAATTAAGTTAACATCAACAAATAAGAAGCTATCTCGTATACTGGTCCAATCTCATAGCTGCCCTTTGTGATGTTTCGTAGTCTGGATCGATTAATTACTGCTTCATTTGTGGCTTTGAAAAGTGCTTCTTTTTCGATGACACAGATCATTGCAGCATTTATATGTATTCAACAATCAAGTAAGTCATAAAATTTCTAATTCAAGTTTTCAACAATCAAAAACCCTATATTATACATTTAGTTATTCAGTAAATTAAAGCAATATGAGAACTGAATGAGGTCACAATCTGAGTTGAAAGGCCAAGATATGTTGATTTTGTCTTCTCTGCTTCAATTTTGCCTTCGCCAAATCACCAATCGCCATTGGCCGCTCGCTTTTGTCTTTCTTCTGTTGCTTCTACGCTCTTGCAGACACCGTTTTCTTTCTTCCCCCCCTCTAAAAACTATGTATGGGGCTACTGGGCTAACCCGCTAAGTGGTAGGAGTGTTCAAACAAAACCGGAAACCGAGAAATCGAGCCGAACCGCTTAAACCGCTTGATCCAAAACCGGAACCGAAAGATCGCAGGGCGGTTTAGGTTTTCATTTTTGCAAAACCGTGGATAATCGAACCGAAAGATTATATATATACAAGTTAATAGCATGTATTCATAATTTCATTTAGACATTCTAATACATTAACTACTAGATTTTCAAATGATTTTGTATTATAATTGTTTTATTAAATAAATTTAGTGTAGCTTTTAAGATTTATAATCAAATAGTTTACTATGACTTTGAATTTAAAAAGAATTTGTGCTTAAAAAAGATATAATTCTAAAACTTTATTTGCTTTCAAACATATAACGGGTAACCGTGGATCGAACCGCGGGTAACCGACTTCTAACGAGTAAATGAAGACCGGGTAACCGAAACTGAAAACAGGGTTCACATGTTAACTAATAACCGAACCGAACAGAAACGTGCACACCCTTACTAAGTGGGTTTAATATATTATAATTAGGTTTGAGTTATTTGGTGTTATAATTAAGGTTGAGTTTTATAAGTGTGTTTTGGGTTAATAATTTTTGATAAATATTGGGTTTTTGGGTTTTAAAAGTGTGTTTACTATTATTTTTTTTAGTTATTAGACATTCTACTTTTTAATTTATTTGTTTTGATTTGAGATTATAAATTTTTATAATTAAGTCGTACACTTCAAAAAATTTTAATAAATGAATAATATAGGTGACACACTTAAGCAATGTACAATTAAAATTTTAAATTAAAAAACGAGGTTGTTAGGGAGAGGACTGATGTCACGTACTTCCTTCCAGACAACATAGGACCTGCTCCTAGATGTAATATAAAGAAGACTTAGGTGCCATTTGAAATTTTGAATTGCACTAAAATAATATGATGGATTTAGAAATGATAGAATTTTAAAATATCTAGTCGTCGGATCAATGATGAAAAAAGAAAGATTAAAAGATATGAAATATTAAATAAAAGCTAAATTCTGATTCTTGATTTATTTGAAGAAAACATAGGTTGCAGGGAGGGGTACGTGGCATGTGGACAGTGGATTCGAGAGGAACACCGCCCCACCAAATTGAGCCACACCAAAAGAATTTTCTTTTTATTTTTGACTTATTTAAAGATAATTATAACAAAATGCATTTTGGGTTGACCACCACTTATTTAAAATTGAAATCACGATTTTCTGTGGTGCCACGTGGTTCATGGTTTTTAATGAAATCAGTTGAAGCTCGTTTCTGTGTGGCTTGCTGAATTCATCGTCTCCTCAAAAGTAGGCAACAATTTGGGCAGACGGATCAATAAATAAAGTTATAATACAACAAAGATCAATGTTTAATTTCCAAACTAAACCTGCAAATAACCAAAAGAAAACTAGAAAGCAAATAACCTTATGTATAATTTTATGAATTTGATAAAGTTATGTATTTCATGCTTAAATATGTGCATTTATTTAGAGTATAAATTAGTACATTTGAATTTTAAAAGTAAATTTAGCAAGAGATTATGATTATTTATTAACATTTAAAAAAAGTAAAAATGTTTTTATGTTATAAATATAACTTTTAAATTTATGCATTTAATGTACAAATTTATGCATTTGACAGCGGTTCTCACGTTCTCTCACACACACACGTACATTTAGTATGCTTACATGTCATTTGGTTGTTGGTTCATTTTTTTGTGATACTGAAAATTCTAAATTTGATGCAGAACTGTATAACTAATATGCGATATTGAATACTCAAATTTATAACGTTGAATTTTTTGTTGTATATATAAAATTCAGTTCATTCAATTCGAATATTTAATGTCGAATATTCAAAAAAAATTAAGAAATAAAAAATCATTGATCACGTTTTGAACATGATAAAAAATTTTGTTTTCATGGTATACTTTTTTGTTTTAAAAATTAATAATTCTTATAGTATTTTATTTTGAAAGTTAGTTATGCACCAAATTTAGATTTTGTAACGATCCTCTCTCTCTCTACACACACAAACACACACAGAGATGTGATAAATGTAAAACATCTGTATATCGGAAAACCAACTGTGACCCATAGGTTAGATGCATACATGTTTGAAAAGTTAATGCATAAGGATATTTATCGCATATAATATGTTTTTTTTCTTCCAGATTTTAAATTTTATTACTTCTTAAATCCATATTTATAAAATTTTGTAATATATACAGAATTCTAATTCTGAAAATCATCTACTTTATGCTACAAAGAAACATCCAACCACTTTATCACGAGCTTACAAAAATCATCAATTTCTTCATATATTAACAAAAAATCATCATTTGATGAACATCCAATATGTATGATTTTCATTAACTAAAAAACCATTTAAACTGCATCCACCTATCATCTCCATCCTTCCATGTTGCATCATCATATTCATCTATCCCGACAAACATCATCATCGTCTCTTCGTTCATCCATCCAGACCATCTATTGATGGTTAAACCGATCAAATTGATAAAATTGTTTTGGATCAAGCGACTTGTTTAATTTTAGGTTAAATCATACGCAATTTTAGTGTCAAGCATCAAAATATCATATAAATCATTTTTAATACACCTCCTGAAAAGTTTAACTATAATTACGAAATCCAAATACCCGAAAATCGTTTGAAATTCATCAAACCAGACTGCAACTATGGTTTTCGAATTTATATAAGTTCACTTGTTGATACGTGAGGTGCTGTTTATTCAAACGTTGCTAGGGCCAGTTCCTATTAAAATGGGCCGAGATCCAAAAATTGAAATCAACTAAATGACCCATTTCAAGAATGTGGATTTTAATGTGGCCCAAGTTTCTTTCATGGGCTACTCTCCTCCTATAAATTACCCAATTGGAGACTAATTTGATTTACGACTTTTTTTAAAACTTATTTTGGATATGTAATAAGATAATTCTTGTAATTTGGAGTCTTTATAATCATTTTATGATGTTTTACAAAACTATTTGATTCACTAATAAAGATTTGCTGAAAGAAAACTATTTAATTATAATAATATTATTTATTTATTAATAAATTGAATGAAATAAATGACTTGGCTAAATATTTTTTTTAAACTTATATCTAAATACCCTACCAATCCAAAAGGATAGTTTTTGTCAAGGTCGTTCCATTGACTTTTGGGGTCCCGGACGGAAACGTATAAGAAGGTCCTACACATACATACATACATAAATACACACACACACACACACACACACACACACACACATATATATATATATATATATATATATATATATATATATATATATATATATATGTATGTGTATATATATATATATATATACACACACATGTGGGTACAAACGTAACTTTTATTTTCTTTTCATCCACAAGCTAAAAAAAACAATTGTACTGTATTTATGTTGAAAACTTATGAAATTAGGGTCCTATAAAATTTTGGGCCCTGCACGGTTGCCCCTTTTGGGCGCCCTCAGGGCCGGCCCTGGTTTTTGTTAGGGTGTGCTTGGTATGGGGAATTTGAAGGAGAGAAATGGAAATAGAAATCATTCCATTGTTTGTTTGGAAGTGAGAATTGCAACATGAGAAACCAAACAATACCATTTCCTTGTATTTGATTCTCTTTTAAATGGAGAGAAATGTAGAGAATTCTAATTCTCATTCTCTAAATCAATTTCATTTCTCTACAATTCCAATTCCTGTTTCATTTCTCGACATTTTTATTCTCTGTAACAAACGCACCTTGTAGTATTTTGAAATATTGACTGGAAGTGAAATGATAAAAATAGTTTAAGGGCAACTTTTGTAAATTTATACACGACTTGACTTTTAACTATTGACCAATTGCCGTCCATACATGCAAGCACGGACGAGGGATATGATATACTGAGCGCTCGTCTTTTTTCTCGACATAAAAATGGCTTCTGTTGAAGGCACGAACCCGGCACTAGATCCGGATACGGATTCACCGGTCAATCCGGGTCATCGATTGGCCCAATTCGGAGCCGGATGCTTCTGGGGAGTGGAGCTGGCCTTCCAGCGTCTCGAGGGAGTTGTCAAAACGGAAGTCGGCTACTCTCAGGGTCACGTCCATAACCCTAGTTACGAACTGGTTTGCACCGGATCCACCAACCACTGCGAGGTTATTCGAGTCGAGTTCGACCCGGTTGCTTGTCCGTACACCAACCTGCTTTCTCTCTTTTGGTCCCGCCATGATCCTACCTCCCTCAATCGTCAGGTATGCATCTACATCTTTATGTAGTTTGTCAATTCGGTTGTGCTATTGATTTTAGGTTTAAATTGATGCTTGTTAACTGTATATGCAAAGAAATTAGACTTTTGTACCAATTCATGCAAAGAAATAAAGCATCAACTGACACATGGCAGCATCAATTGACGGTAAATCCACTGTGTTCTTAATTTTAGGTTTAAATGTTTCTAAGAACTCAATTACTGTGTATTAATGCTTTCTTAGGTTTAGAAAAAGAGAAAACTAATATAACTTAAAATACAAACTTTGACAATAAATCATGAAACTTTTTATTCAGGTCGAGAAAGAATCGTAAAATTCACATCAAAGCCTGTTGTGTTTTGCCTCTTGTTATCTTCAAGTATCTTTTTTGTCAAAAATAAATTTTATAATTATTTATAGGTTTAAGAAATTCCATGTTAAAAATTAAAATTTATAGTTATATTACATTTCTTGACAAGTTACTTAGGAATCGGTGATGGCAAAATAATTATTCTGGTGTTATACTGTTATAAACCTTTTATAGATAATAGATTAAAAACTAAAAAAGTTCAAACGAAAAATGAAGGTACAAGTTTGAATTTTTTATTTTATGGCCTAATTAAGCTAATCTTTTTCTCTCCATGTGTTAATCAATCCTATTTATCATTTAATCATAACCCTCAAGATTTTTTCAATAATTCCTTATTCTTTTGTGTTGTTCAAGGGTGGTGATGTTGGTGTTCAGTATCGATCAGGGATATACTATTACAGTGAGGAGCAGGCGCATTTAGCAAAGGAAACACTAGACGAAAAGCAGAAATCCTTGAAAGATAAGATTGTGACAGAAATTCTTCCAGCGAAGAGATTCTATAGGGCAGAGGAGTATCATCAGCAGTACCTGGAAAAGGGTGCACGTTCGGGTTCTAAACAGAGTGCTGCAAAGGGTTGCAAGGATCCCATCAGGTGCTACGGATGATAAAGTATGTGTTTGCTGAAACTAAATTCATCCTTAAAAACTAGACTTTTGTTATCTGATATTTATGTGCTTTTAATAAATGGATAATTCTGTGTTTATCGGAGAATTGATCTTGGATTTTCGCAAATGGAAAGTTTGATGATGAAAAGAAATGTTTATTAGATCATCATACACCATAGAAGTAATATGATTACATCACTATAAATCTATAATGATTGAAAGAAGAAAGCATAAACCTATAGCAGAATTGAAAGGTAATCTTAATAAATTGTATGTCTGTGTGTGTGAGAAATTTTCTAATTTAGAGTTCATCTCTGAGAGATGATGTTGGAGAAGATTTGGGGTTGTGAGCTGAATTCTTGATCGGATAGGATGCCTCCATTGCTATGCCACAGAGCCCTCTCTTATCAGATATTCCTCGTTTCATCCTGATGTATCCCTTCTCTCCCCATTCCGCTCCCCATGAGTTCTTCACTATCCAGTATTTTGTTCCATCAAGAGTCGTACCATATCCAACGGCTGCTACTCCGTGATCTAACTGTGTCCCACATTTTCCGTCAAAAACTCCCTGTTACATCACAAAAAAGAACCATTTTTTACATTTAAATTATTTGATCAATTATGTTCTGATCAGTTTTCAAGAATCTGTCTATGAAAAAACAGTCTTTACATATCAAATGCTGGATCAAAATATGTTTTTCCAAGTTTCATTCATAAAAACCCATTTTTACAATTGGATTGTTTAATCAAATTATCTTTTTACCAGTTTCAAGAATCTGTGCATAAAAAACCCCATCATTAGCTCATTACATTTCAATTCTTTTGATTGATTTATGTTCTTTAAAGTATCAAGAAATTATTTACAAGAACCCACTTTTACATTTGAAATTATGATCCGAATTATGTTCTTTCAAGTATCAAGAATATTATCTTTTTCGTGTTTTACCTCTTTATAGAACTGAAAATCTTGACCTCCAGCATCAATGGCGACAGAAACAGGTTGATTAGCTACTGCTTTCATTAGTGCTTGCTCATTATTTTTAGGTACATCCTCATGTCCATCAATAGATACCACTGGCGAATTCTCCTGAAAAATAATCGAGAAAGCATCAGATCTTACTGACAAGTTAATTCGCAGAACGACGTTATGCTTAAAAAGGTTCTACCTTTTTAGAATCACATCTCCCATCTGCGGCCATGTAAGGGTAGAAGTCCTCTGCAGTTAAACCTCCAGTCTTTCTTATGAAGTCAAACGCCAAGTCCATTAACCCTCCATTACACCCTTGGTTTTCTACAGTGTCGCAGTCGATAAGTTCTTGCTCGGATAACGACACTAACTCATTGGTTTTGATCTGGTTTATCCCTTCAACTGCCACCACGGTCGAAAATGCCCAACAACTTCCTGTTATGCAAAGATTTAAAAAGTTGAGTATGCTGATTTAAGGTTGCAATTACCAAAGTAGTAATATATATATATATATATGTATATATATATATATATATATATATATATATATATATATATATATATATATATATATATGTATATGTGTGTGTGTGTGTGTGTGTGTGTGTATGTATGTATGTATGTATGTATGTATGTATATGTATATGTATATGTATATGTACATGTATATGTATATGTATATGTATATAAATATTTTACCACATTGGCCTTGATCTTTGACAGGGGTGACAGCCCCTTTCTTCCTCCAATCAACCGAAGTAGGGATACGATCGACATTAGCATACATGAAGGTCTTGTTACCAATTCGATCTCCTTGAAGCATCCGATGATGATTAATCTTGGAACCTGCATACACGCTCCTGAACTCATGGTTAGTCATATCAGCAAACTTATTAAGCTGAAGCTTATAAGGCTTGTCCATCTTATTAGTTTCATGAACGTGTAGCGCATTCGACTTAAACACGTTGAACCGTCTCCGCTTCTCGTGGCTGTTTGTTGCCACTTTGTGGTGGCTCCTCCACCGCTCGTACATATCCCATAAACTCTCCTCCGTTTCCAGCTCCTTTTCATGAAAATCAAAGCACTGGATAACGCTTAAAACTAAAGATAACGAAAGTGACACCAAAAGAATCTTGCTGATTGCCATTTGCTGGTTTCTTTCTTTCTTTTTTTAAGATTTTGATGTGGTTTGGATGAAGAAGATGATGAAAGTTGGGAATGTGGAGGGTGGTTTATATAGAGTGGTTTTCAAGATTTATTTGGAAAAGGAATGCAAGGTGATGATGATAGTGGATGAAAAAGGTTTTTGCTTGTGGGCATGAACAATCTTCAATAATGGAGGTTTTAGAGAGAGAACGATGAGAGAGAAGAATTTGTGTGATGTTAAAGATTACCTGAAAAGTGTATCAAAGTGGTAAAGTTTTGGTGATGAAAACAGAAGAACCGACTCAGGTGGTAAGAGAATGAGATTGAGTGAAGAAATTGAAGGGTGGGGGTGGGGTGGGGGTGGGGGTGGGGTAGTGGGAAGGGTGGTTATGTATACATGTTCTACACGTTATTATGGGGATGCAAATGGAGGAATGGCGACAAATCATATTGGTTCCTTTGTTGTGTGCAGTTTTCAGTTTTCTAATTCAGTTTTCCATTTTTAGCGGTTTTTTGAGTTGCTTGAATGATTAAAACCAATTGTTGGGTGCTTTTCATGCGTAAATCAAGAAATTTTCACTCCTACAAATTTCCTTTTTTCCGTAATGTTAGATAGCATATAATATATGTGTTATTCAATTGTCAATAATGAAAAACTTATGCAATAAGTGTAAGTTATATTTGTAAAAAAAGTTTTTAACGGTGTGTTTGGTACGAACTACGAAGGAATAAGTGATTGGAATTATTTTGATTTTCAAATTTTATTAACAAATGATAACAAGATATAAATTAATATTGACATATTAAATTAAATGAAGATAAAATAATGAAATCACAATTCTCTTTTTATTTTTCTGATATTTTTCGTTTTGACGAGAAAATTAAAGAAATTTCATTTACATTGAAAACCAATTTTTATCACTTTTTTAATGATGAATGATATCAACCTATAATAAATAAATAAAAAAACTTAAAAACCAATATAATTATATTCTCTCAGTTTATTGGGTAAGAAACGCACAATAATGTTACATTTGATTTCTTTTTTTATACTAAAACAAAACGATTTGAACTTCACTAAGAGTAAACAAAGCGGTCACCCTGGTGGTGCTCGAGGTTGCCACATATTCTCCACCCACGGCGGGAACCCCGACCTCCTATCCCGGCCCCGCTAAAAACGATCCCGCAACGGCTTCCTCCCCCGACGCGGCTTCTCCATCTCTCTTCCTTCCTCTCTTTCACTTTCTACATTTTAATAATACATGAGTATTGGGATACAGGTCGTCTCATTAATTTTGGTGGCCTTGTGCGGTAATTACATAGTAGGCTCTTGAAACATCGGAAAAATTTAATCATGTAAAAATATTAATTCGTAGTTTAGGAATCGTTTATATTCATCTAAAATAACATTTAAAATAATGACAACCAGTTTAAACAAAATAATTAATATCAAATCTATATTCATTTAAAGATTTAATAGAAATCAAGAAATACGTAATCTAATTAATATAATAATTCAAAAGATCTAATAAAATAATCCTTTATTGTTATAATAATAATAATAATAATTTGGAAAGTCTAAATTAATGCTATATTATTGTTACTATATTTAAAAATACAAAATGAAATCAAGAAAATAAATTTATCCCAATTAGGGACCCCATATACCAAAGTGTGTTGTAGGACTAAAGATGGCAACAGGAACGAGTATTATCGATGACTCATTTTTTCGTCCTCGATCCCGACTTTGAAAACACATCCACATCCCCATCCCCATCCCTGTCCCCAACTGGTAATTACTTTGCATCATCATCCCCGTCCATGATGGTAACGGGGATCCCCGACGAGTATTCAGAAATTTTTACTCACTTAAGTTTACGTTATGTATTTTATAATTAATGCTTATGAAATAGAAAATTTGAACATAAAATATTATATTTATGTGTTTAATTAATATAACATTAGATTAATAACTCGTCATAAAAAAGTATTCATCAATCAACCATCTAATAAAAATTGTTACAACGATACAATATTTCCATATATAGTTAAATCTAATTGCAATGCCAAAAAGAACACATAAAACTTCAAATAATATTAATGTAATAAAGTTACTACAAAAGAATCAAATTAATTACCATTAATTTAATTAGTATAGTATTACGACCTTCCTATATAATATTAGATGTGTACTAGTCGTAATTGTAATGAATTGTGAAACTTAACACTTAAATACAAGTTTAAGTTCAAAAATATACTTAGGGTGTGTTCGTTTTCAATTAAGAGCCTCTGAATTAGGTCTGAAGTCTGGATTTCAGATATTAACATAATTTATATTGTTTGTTTAAATTCAGACTTAAGAGGTTACAACCTCTGAATTTCCCTCTGAATTTTAAGAGAAGGAGACTAGTCTGAATTAAATTCAGAGTCTCTTAATTTCAGACTTTAAGACCTCCTCTTAATTTCAGACATGGTTTTCAGACTTCAGACATTTAACCTCTTAAAAAACAAATACCACCTTAATCTTATTTAGACAATACAAAATCTTAAAATTACTTCACATAAAAAATTGAGATAATTGCGCAAAAAACCATCAACTTGTTAGGTTTTTGTGATTAAAACCCCAAACCATTTTTCGTTGCATAGAAAACCATGAACTAACTAAAAATCGGTAAATCAAGGTTTTATCAATGGGTTACCGGTTGAAACTGGTTATTAATCGTACCTGGACCAATAAATAACCTACGTGAAATAAATTTTAATTGTTGAAACCAGTTGCCAAGGAATACACATCATTTAAACCCGTTGATAATTTTTATTTGTAATTTTTAAACGGGAGTAATCATCAACGGGGGTTTAAATGATGTGTAATACTTGGCAACCGATTTCAACAATTAAAATTTATTCCACGTGTGTAATTTGCCGGTCCACGTAGAGTTAATAACCGGTTTCAACCGGTTACCCATTGATAAAACCTTGATTTGCTGATTTTTAGTTAATTCTGGGTTTTCTATTCAATGAAAAATGGTTTGAGGTTTTAATCACAAAAAACTGACAAGTTGGTGGTTTTTTGCGCAGTTATCCCAAAAAAATTACAACAGTAAACAAGAAAGATACGTGATTAGTATATAAATACAATACACACACAGAGACACACACACATATTATGTATATATTCAAACATTTTTATACTATGCATATAACATATGATTCATATACATAATATTTAATTATTTAACTGCTTATATATGTATTTAACTATGATATTCATATGCAATATTTAAGTATTTATATATAATATATTAATTATACTTATATTATGTTTCGGGCACGGGTAACCGAGAGGTAATCCCATCCGGTTAGATAGAAAGATGAGTAATTCCAAATTCGAAAGATAGAATGGTTGAAGAGAGAAAATCTTATGTGATGTTGACATTGCCAGAAAGATGATTTTATGAACGGTTACTCCCATCACCGTTAAAATTCACGATGCTCCATATTCATAAAAGAAATAATAATAATAATAATAAGTAGTTGCTATAATCTAATTTTGTGAGACCAATGGTTTGTAATTTCGTAACCGTCAAATAAAGTAATAACAAACTGAACCGATGCTATATATATTATAAAATATAATCTCCGTTTTCTATGTGGTTGTATGTGTATTTATAGTAAATAATTTATGCGTCAAAAACACATATCTAAAAATGTGATGATCATACGTAATAAAATCAAATTTATTGAAATATTATGAGAAAAAAAGAATATGATCAATGTGTCAATCATTAATGTATTAGGGATGTGTTTAATAGTATTAATTAGGTATATATAACTAAACGTTTGTTAGTGGTTTACAAAAAAAATCAATATCAATAGGATTATGAATGAATACAACATTTGATAAACTGTTTGGGGAAAAGTTCATTAATGTTCGTTTAATCAAATCAAATCTAATTTATTATTGTTATAATAATAATAATAATAATAATAATAATAATAATAATAATAATAATAATAATAATAATATTATTATTATTATTATTATTATTATTATTATTATTATTATTATTATTATTATTATTATTATTATTATAATTATTATTATTATTATTATTATTATTATTATTATTATTAATCAAATCAAATCTAATTTATTATTGTTATAATAATAATAATAATAATAATAATAATAATAATAATAATAATCAAATCAAATCTAATTTATTATTGTTATAATAATAATAATAATAATAATAATAATAATAATAATAATTATTATTATTATTATTATTATTATTATTATTATTATTATTATTATTATTATTATTATTATTATTATTATTATTATTATACATCTATGAATATAAAAGTTCTAAGAAAATATTTATATATATTTAGTTATTTAAGAAAGTTAGAAAACAAATATTTGTTATAAATCGATATGTTTAATAAATAAGAACATTATTAATATTTATATATTTTTAATTTTTAGTTTATATATAGTTTATGCAAATAACTTTTATTAAAATGGTCACGTAATACATGGGGTTAGTAAACTAGTTTATAGTCTAAAGACTCTAAAATAATCAATTAACAAAATTTAAAAATTCACTATCTGAATCCGAAATTATTTTAAATATATTCGGATCGGATTTCCGAATTTAAATCAGGATTTATATTTTACAACAATAACAAAAAGTATCAAAATGTTGTTGAAAACAAAGAACAAACCGTTTTTAAAGATTTCTAAAAGTTTGTTATCTTTTTAGAAATGTGAATTTCATTTGTTATCTTAAATAAAAAAATTTGATTGTGTCATCATCATCATCATCTTCTTCTTATTATAATTATTATTAAATAAAGAGTGGAAAGATTTTATATGTTTTAATTAAAAATAAATAAACATGAGGGATTGAGTAGACATTTTATCGTATTATTAAATATTTAAAGGGATATCTCATCTTAGGTTTATCTTAATGGAGTTGTAATTTTGTTGGAGAAGCAGAAGCAACTTCTTCCTTTACCATCCATCAATCACCATCCATCCATCCATCACCTTACATAATCATACATACGCTATTATTTATTTTTAGGGATAATTACAAAAATAGCCATAAAACCCACCCTATTATCAAGTTTTAGCCATTAAATATTCATTTTACCAAAATAGCCACACTTTACGTTACCACATTTACGTGATAGCCACCATTTACGTAAACTGTACATTTTATTAATATTTTAATGCATTACGTTACAAAAGGTGTTTGTGGTACTTTACGTTACCAAATTTAAAAAGTAATGATTACATTTTTATTGGGAATGAGCAAACTTTTAAACCTGGTAGGGTTAATATTGAAAACACCCTACAAACTTTTATGAATTTATTGATTAAGTCACTGTACTTTTTTCTGAGTGTTTAAGTCCCTAGACAATTTTTGTCTCATTCAAAACTATATATTTGACCTGCTTAGATGACCTAAACAAGAAAAAAGAAAGTCCCGTGACTTAATCGTGAAAATTGGAAAAGAATGTTGGTTTTTTTAATAATAAACTATTCGATAAACTAATTGTTTTACCTGTTAAGGAGGTAGCATGTTAAAAATATATAGTTTTGAATAAGACAAACTTTGTTTAGGGACTTAAATACTCAGAAAAAAAGTCCAGTGACTTAATCGACAATTGCATGGAAGTCCGTGGGGTTTTTTCAATATTAACCCAATTTGGTAACGTAAAGTACAACTACTTTACGTTACCAAACACATTTTGTAACGTAATACATTAAAATATTAATAAAAAATACATATCACGTAAATAGTGGCTATCACGTAAATGTGGTAACGTAAAATGTGGCTATTTTGGTAAAATGAATATTTAATGGCTAAAACTTGATAAGTGGGTGATATGTGACAATTTTTTTAATTATCCCTTATTTTTATTACATTCAATCATTAACATCTTATAATTTTGTTTGACCCGAAAACAATAAATGGGTCGACATGTGTAACACCGCCTCTGCATATGAACCAACATAAAAACTAACGTTAATATACAACTCATCCAAAGGGATCAAATTAACAGATTGTGCTACATAACGATCCTTCCATACACACTCCAACTCTAATTTTCCACTAATTAATTCTTTTCGTAGTCAGAGCTGTTCCAATCATTTTTAGACTTCCGACAGAAACTCATAATTGGACTCTATACACACACGTACTTACTTTTTTACCATCAGTAAAGAAAAACCAACAGTCCAGGTCTTATGAAATGTGAGGCGCTACGAAATTTTGGGGCCTAGGCGGTCTCTCCTTTTAAATACCTTTAGGGGCTGTTTGATAGAGAGATTTGAGAGGAGAGAATTGTGTTTTCTCTTGTTTAGGAGAAATACTCACAATTTTTTGGCGGATAATTGAATTCTCTGGGGAATTGTTTGAAGGCTAAATATGAAGAAATGCAATTCTTTCAATTTGGTAGAGAAATGGTGAGAATTAACTGTTTTGTGTCTCTACTCCACCTGAACCACCATTTCTCCTATTTATTTCTCTGTTGATACCAAACAAGATACACAATTTCAATTTTCCACTCATTTTCATTTCTGCCCAATTCCATTTCTCCCCAATTCCATTTCTCCCTCATTTCCATTTTCATTTCTCCTCATTTCTTTTCTCTATACCAAACACACCCTTAGTGCCAGCCCAATCTGTAGTCAATATATTTGTAATTTGGAGAAGTTGGAGTTGATGATTCTTAATCATAATTATGTACATGTTATATAAATATCAAAACACACAAAACACGGTTTTACAAGCCTAATTTCGAACTCAGTATATGTTTCAAGCTAGTTTCTCGAAGAACTAGATGATATCTCTCGTTCAAACTCGTATAACGCTTGACTCATTTGCAACTTTCATTATGATTTATCATGAATTCTCACACATACGAATAACGGAGCCATATCAGGATCGATATGTCCAACTAAAGTACTAAACCACTCCTAGACCGTTGAAGGTAATTAAGATATAGAAAGATCACCGTCTTTTGGAGGTCATTATCATGTCGAGTTAGGCCATGTTTGTTTACCTCTTAATGGAATCATTAAGAGGTCATTTTACCTTTGAATGACTTCTTAATGATTTCATTAAGAAGTAAACAAACAACCCCTTAATCGAGTTCAAAGAGAAGTTTATCAGTGATGACAAATATACAAGTAAATAGATGAGCCGGAGTTTATTTGAAGTGTTTACAGAACAAATACAACACTTTCATGGTATGTCCATTACATAATCAAAAATCCCTTCAGCATTTAGTTGCCTCCAAGGCAGCCATCGATGGAAAAACCCAATAAAATAAGCAACAAACTTTAGGCAGTTAAAACCAATGTACATAGATACGATTCCCCTTCATATGCAAACGCCGAACGAATCCTACAACTAATCCAGACAAAAAGGGAAAACGACCCCTTAAACGGTAAGGAATATGCTTCTATTTAACATAACACGAGGCCACCTAGAAGGAAAAGGGAATACGAAAGAATTTTCAAGTACTTTCAAAGATTACGAGATCACACAAAGATGGTGAATATATAAGGCATCTGTGTATGTAACAGAAGTGGAATGTGGATAAGTTACAGTTCAAAACAATTGATCAGATGGAAAAAGAGAATGGATCACCTGATAACAGCAAGAAGACTAAAACGCCACCAGGGTTGTTGGAGATGATCGCGAAACATGCCGATTGGATAGACATGATTCTGATGGCTCTAGGCACAGGAGGGTGCATCGTAAACGGATTGAGTATGTCAATGATGATGATAGTACTCAGTCGAATGGCAAATGGCTATGCGTATCTGCCTTCTATAACCCCTGCTGATATAAATAAGGTTAGTTCGCCGTTAAACGATGATTAAACATTAATCATGATTATTGCCTATATATGATATCATCTTATTAATATCGTCCTTCTCGCAGTATGCACTCGCCTATATTTACATTGCTATTATTGTGGGTTCAGGCGCATTTATAGGTACTTACATCGTCTTTTTAAAGTAGATAAAAGTGAAGTTTTGAGCAGTATTTTGTATGTAATCTTCTTCATCTGGCTCAAATAACTGCTGTTTTGAAATTTAATAGAAGGATTCTGTTGGGGACACACTGCAGAAAGACAATCATCACAGTTACGTAATAAATATTTAAAAGCTGTTCTACGACAAGATATCGGGTACTTTGACAAAACTCTCGAAGCATCTCGTGTAGTGACAAGTATCTCAACCGACATCTCAATAAACATACAAGGAGTTCTTAGTGAAAAGGTCTTTGTAACTTCTCTACACCAGTTACTACTTATAACGTAATTCTTCTTTCGTATGTCTAATTCTTTTAAACATCGAGACAGATATCAGACTTCATTGCGAATCTATGGATGTTCGTGACGGCAGAATTAACTGCTATGTACCTCTGTTGGAGATTAGCTATCGTGGCACTTCCTGCTATGTTTTTACTGATTCTTCCAGGGGTGGTCTACGGAAATCTTTTAGCAAAAAACGAAGAGAAGCTACAGGAAGCATATGCGGTTGCTGGAGGGATAGCAGAGCAGGCGTTTTCTTCAATTAAGACAGTTCATTCGTATGTTGGAGAGGAAAGGATGGTGAGGCGTTTTTCAGCTGCCTTAGAACCGACACTAAGTCTTGGAATCAAACAAGGTTTATTGAAGGGAATGGTTTTTGGTAGCGTTGGGATCGTATTTGCTATTTTCGCACTATTGAGCTGGTATGGGAGCATCTTGGTCATCAAAAAAGGAGTCAAAGGCGGAGATATTCTCAGCGCTAGTGTGTGCATTGTATACGGAGGATTGTAAGTATAAATAGAGCTCATATCCTTTATAATTTATATCACAAAACCGACACAGATAGATAACAACGAAACTAAAAACATCGGTAATTTGCAGTGGTCTTGGAGCTTCGTTAATGAACATCAAGCATTTTGCTGAAGCGAAAATCTCAGCAGCTGTGGTTAACGAAATCATTGACCGGGTCCCAGAGATAGACTCAGCTAATGAACAGGGCACAACCATATGTATTGTTAAAGGTGAGTTGGAGTTCAGAGACGTTAGCTTTGCATATCCGTCAAGACCAGAAAGCTTGGTTCTAAAAAAGTTCAACCTCAAGTTGAAGGCCTGCCAAACGGTTGGATTAGTTGGTCCGAGTGGCTCCGGTAAATCAACAGTGATTAATCTGCTAGAAAGATTCTACGATCCCATTGACGGAGAGATATTACTCGATGGAATCAGCATAAAATCGCTCCAGTTGAAGTCGTTACGTAGTCACATGGGTTTAGTAAGCCAGGAGCCTATACTTTTTGCAACAACAATCAGAGAAAATATCCTATTCGGGAAACAGGACGCTACTAGTGATGAGATTGTCGAAGCAGCTAAAAAAGCTAACGCACACAACTTCATCACACAATTACCGGACGGGTACAACACTCTGGTAAGTACGATTTTACTGTATAGTTCCACCGAAATAGTTATAGCTAAATAGCTAATCTCATGCTTTACGTTATTCAGGTCGGAGAATTGGGAACTCAGATGTCAGGAGGGCAGAAGCAACGAATTTCGATTGCAAGAGCACTGCTTAGAGAACCAAAAGTCTTGCTCCTAGATGAAGCCACTAGTTCACTGGACTCCCATTCTGAGAAAGCAGTACAGGAAGCGTTGACTCGTGCCTCGGTAGGAAGAACAACAATCGTCATTGCACATTGTTTATCTGTAATCTGTGATGCAGACTTGATTGTTGTTATTAGATCCGGAGAAGTTATAGAGTCTGGTTCACATGAAGAACTTATTCGAAACGCTTGCGGACCATACTCGATGATGGTGAAGGCAATGACGACGATGGTCATGAATGGTAAAAAGCAACCACCATCTAAAGGAATCAAAACCGATGGAAGTAACGAGCCAGCAGAAGCGACGGAAGAAGAAACAATAGATAGACAAAAATTAACAAGGTCCGATCTTAAAGAAGTGAGCAACCAACAATCAGAGGAAGAATACAGCCATCCATCATGGTGGCACCTGATGAAGATGACTGCACCTGAATGGAAGTGGACTCTAATGGGCAGCATCGGTGCTCTAATTAGCGGATTGGTTCAACCATTGATTGCATGCTTTCAAGCAGCAATGCTGTCAATTTTTTTTCTCAACGATCACGACGAACTCAGGTCTCAAACAAGAACATTATGCTATGCTTTCATAACCATATCTGCATCTTCTATCATTGCCAGTGTGATTCAACATTACTATTATGGTGTAATGGGAGAGAATTTGACAAAAAATATCAGATCTGCAATATTCGAAAGAATTATGACTTTTGAAATCGAGTGGTTTGATAAAGAAAACAACAGTACCGGGGCCCTCTGTTCACGACTTTCTACAGACACACTTATGGTAAGGAATCTTGTAGCGGATCGATTGGCATTCTTTGCACAGTCAATCTCAGCTTCTATTTTAGCAATCATTTGGGGCATGTTATTGTCTTGGAGACTAGCTATCGTAGCCATCTCTTTGCAACTATTCATCATCGGCAGTTTCTACTTGAAATTAGTAATGACAAGAAGTATGTCGAAGAAAATATTGATTGCGCAGAACAAGAGCAGCGGAATAGCAAGCGAGGCTGTTAGTAATCACAGAATAATTTCCGCATATTACTCCCATGATCAGGTGATGAGATTATATCAGGACGCACAAAAAGGCCCAAAGAAAGAGAGCCAGAGACAACCGTTGTATGCAGGAATGGCTTTGTTCACTCGGCAATTCCTAACGACCACTAATTTGGCTATACTTTACTGGTATGGTGGAAAGCTTCTGTACCATGGTGATATCACATACAAGCATCTATTCCAAACATTCTACATTGTGGTAACAGCAGGGATCCTAATCGCTGAGGCAGGAAGCATGACCGAGGATTTATCTGTGGGAACAAATGCCTTAAAATCGATCTTCATAGTTCTAAAAAGAGACAGCAAGATGGACCCATTAAAGCAGCATGTTCTCAACCCAAACAAGATAAACGGGCAGATACAACTACGAGAGGTGGAATTTGTTTACCTGACAAGACCCACAAAGATGGTCCTTAAGGGTTTGAGCTTGACGATCGAAGCGGGAGAAGTTGCAGCACTTGTTGGAATAAGTGGATCTGGAAAATCAACAATTATTGGAATGATTCAGAGATTTTATGACCCAATAAAGGGATCTGTAGAAGTTGACGGAATTGACATCAAACGCTACAATCTCAAAACATTACGATCATTTATCGCATGGGTTGGCCAAGAGCCTACCTTATTTGCAGGAACTGTAAAAGAAAATATTGCGTATGGAAAAGAGAATGCAACAGAAGCTGAGATAATTCAAGCAGCAAACCTTGCCAATATCCATGAATTTATAAGGTTAATCTTCTAATACACTCAGTTTACTCTAAAATCATTATGAAATATTAACTAAAAGGTAATTAATTATGTGAACAGTTCCATGAAAGATGGGTACGATACAATTTGTGGAGAACGAGGCTTGCAGTTATCAGGCGGGCAGAAGCAACGTATCGCAATTGCTCGAGCAATCCTGAAAGATCCAGCCATCCTATTACTGGATGAGGCAACAAGTGCATTAGATATTAGGTCAGAGATTATTGTCCAAGATGCTCTAGAGAAAATCATGGTTGGTAGGACATGTGTGATCATAGCTCATCGGTTATCTACAATACAAAGATCAAATAAAATAGTGGTAATTGATAATGGCAGTGTATTAGAAGAGGGTTCTCATGATGATCTGCTAGCTAAAGGAGAAAAGGGTGCATACTTTTCTCTTTTTCAGTCTTCAACAGCAATCTTTCACAAGTAAACCCCAAGTTTATGAGTGGTTGTACCTTCATTGTTGAAAAGTGAATGATCATACAAGTGAACTTTGTAAAAACCTAACACTAAAAATACAATCAAGTAAACAAACTCGATTAAGCATGTTCTACATTTTTGCCAACCTGCTGTCCACCAGTGATAAGCTAAAACACCGATGGTCTGCAACAACATTTTGTGCACAAACAATAACTGTCAGTGAATCCTCCGTTCTTAAATGTGCCAACCTTCCCAATCACAGATGAGACCACTATTTACAGAAAGCAAAAGAATTTATAAATATGTTTTTACTAAGGAGGGGTTAACTTCTGATTTGGTGTATCTCACATTCTCACAAGGTTAACAAGGGGATCGCTCATGTCCACTACTCCACATACAAATGATTCCATTCTTGCTCGATGTGGCTAGAGGTTTTCCAAGACCACTCCAAGAACAACATAGTACTGAAGCAGTATGTTCCTTGAGAGTGCTCACTATTTTAGCTTCAGATATTGACCAGACATGAACAAACCCATCTGCAGATCCGGCAGCAACATAATTATCATCTGCACTAATACAAGATCTGCTCCAGTTAGATGCAACTTTATTTTCACTTGCTCGTAGAGTCCTTAAAACTTCAAGGGTTCTTGTATCGAACAAATTGTGCACATTATCTCTCCCACTTGTCAGTATCGTATTGCCGTTTCTGGACAGAGATATAGATGTGACAGCAAGCGAATGTGCAGCAACCTCACTCAGTAGCTTCCCCATCTTTATATCCCATAACCTGAGGTGTCCATCAACATGGCCTGAAAAAATCGACTGCCCGTCTGCACTGAAAGAAAGGGCATTGCAGTTACTTGGGAATATAATTGTGTTGATGCAGTAACCTTTGTTCAGATCCCACACTTTGATGGTGTGGTCGTAAGCCGAACTCACGATATGGCGGCTTGACGATCTGCTTACGTCCACAGCACATACTTTATCTACATGGCCTGTGAGAGTATGGCGTACCCGACCGGAACTTGCATCCCATACATACAGGTTATTTGAGCTACTTGCGGCAATTACACATCTGTTATCGTAGGTGATGGCGAGATCAAGAACTGAGCCTAAACAACCATGGTAAGTTCGAGTTAGTGACCCAGTGTTTGTGTCCCATATTTTGACCTTCTGGTCCTGTCCCCCACTGATCAACTTTCCAGAACTGTTCTCGAAGATTATGGATGCACAGCCACCTTCATGAGCCACGATTCTGTGCAAACATGATTCAGGTATGATTGATTCTGCATAGTATTCAGCACCTTCTTCGCTTTGACGGACCACCCCATCAACTTGCTGCCTGGCGAGTTGCTCCAGACCACTGGCCTTGAGCTTACTCAGCATATCTTCATATAGAGCATTAACCTGATGAAATAAGAAATATTTTTTTTCATGAGCTTGCAGAGGAGCCCTCAACGTTCCAAAAGATGGATTACAAATAACTTTAAGAATCAAGTCAACACAGATAAAAAAAATATATTGTTGTTGGTACCAGTATATATGGTGAATTACTTTGCAGAAAGATCACAACGGCAAACATAAATAAGAACAATGCCAATAACATAAAGCTATACCTCATTAAGGCGTTCAGAATCCTTCAATTTCTGCAAATTCCACCGATCTATTAATGTCTTATTATCATCTTCGGCATTCTTGGCTCTTGCTCTCATCTCTTCATATTGAGCTCTGAGTTCCTGATTCTCACCTATAAGCACCTCTAAGGCTTTAGTATTTTCTTCCAAAAGTGCAGTCAAACGAGAACACTCATCCCTGCAGCATGATTGGAATTCCAGTCACCACGAAATACATTAAATAATTGACGGTTAATAGCTCCCTCAGCTGTGGAACCATGCAAGTGGGCAAAGAAGGGAACCTTATTTGAGAAAGCTCATTTTTGAGACTAGGAATTAATGCTTCTTTCTCCTGAACTAAAGCTTTAGAAGATCTGGACTCAGCAACTTCCACAACAAGCTGCTCAGATAATCGAGCTTGAGCTTTATAACATTGCTGAAGTTCCAATTCAAGAGTTTCTGCTTTATCCTTCCACTCCATATCCTAAACTCGACCAGTTACAATAAAGAAGTCGGATGAGATGGAGAGAACAATAAAGATCATACGCAAGTATTTAATTGGTTGGTTTAGGTTGTAGAAACATGGAAGCTTCTTTGGTATCCTTTCATAGATCCACGTAGGCTCGTAAAAGAAGTTTCAATTGCCATCAACCCACTAACAAAGACCATGGATAAAGAAGAGCTCAAATTACATTTGAACATTTATAGCAAGAAAAGCTCTGGGGAGCACGCAAATGAAGAAGAGGAGGAAACATCAATGTAATTATGCAAAGCATGATAATGACTCCAGGGTTTACCATGAACCAGAAAAGGAAAAAAAAGAAAGAAAGAAAGAAAGAAAAACACATCCAATGAACAAATTTAACTGGAAAAAGAAGTATGATATTTTTGCAGGATGTAGATATGTACTTACAGATCTCCATGGATTAAAATAGGTGGACATTTCCAGAGTTTTAACCTAAAAGCTTAAAGCAGTAATGAATCCAGGTTTTTTGACCTGGGATGCACTACCATTATAAACAAACTTTATTTTCTAACATTACACTACAAAATAAGGATTAAAAAGAGTACTCGCGTATGCATCTGCACAGCAGCACAGGTGAGAAACCCTTTGGATCTTCCCTTTCCTGGAAGGATACTAGGATAGTACCTAGAGCCAGGATGAGGATACACATATTTTAGCATGACATGCACAGCAGCACAGGTGAGATATCCCTCCAAAGTGCAAGTAAGTTTTTATTTTCAAATCGTTCCTGTCAAGAACTAAGATAAAACCTTTTACGGCCTCAAATACAAAGCAATAGGATGCATTGATTTACGCAACGCATAACTATACAACTAAGGATTAAGGTTCAGATTGAGCAGATTAAAGAAAGTCTAAAAAACATCTTGCTCATCAATTTATCTGTAAGACTGTAACACCCCTTCCCGAGATAGAAAGTGATGTCATCACACCTATGGCTAATGCTAACCATCTAAAAGAATTAGGGCCAACGCATACCCCCTCCTGACTCAAATCACCTATAAAACCATGGTAAGTGTTGTGAAAGGCTCAATGAGCACCAAGTCACAAAGAGGTCCTTGGGGCCTAGGCACAAGCACGCGCCTAGAATGTGAGGCATATCATGTTGAAAAAAATGTAAGATCTATATACAACTCAAATAGCATTTGTAGCACTTTAAAAAGCAGATAAGAGGAAACGCGGAAAGGAGGAGGAAAAGAAGAAGTATAGAAACAGAAATAGAAAAAAGAAATATGTAAACAAATTCCATAGATACTAACAGTAGTCTTAGCATACTTCACTTCACCAAAAAATAAGAATAATAGAAATAGGAGAAAAAGAGAAGAATACAGTAGAATAGTTCCTCAAAAGCATCAAGAGCAAGACACAACCAAGAACTTAAAACTATTACCATTACATGACATCATGGAGGGGGCCTATTAATGATGTTTAAATGATTCAGTCATGGCATTCTTGCATTCTTATATTTTAACGTTGCACAAAGCTTACCTAACGCAATTAAGAGCAAAACACATCATAGATACATGAATATTTAAGCCTCCAAAACCACTTTAAGTTATCAACCGAGTTCAGTATAGTTCTTCTTTTCTCTCTTTCAAAAAAAAAAACAAAAACAAAAACAAAAATTATCACATAATTCATAAACAAATTCTTCAACCAGAGGGCTCTATAAATTGAGCCCGTGAGCTCTAGGCACATATAAAGTCTGAATTTTGAGAAGTTCAAACTTGTACATCAATGGAGCTCTCTAGAAAGTTTGTACAAATGAGAAAGTACATGGTATGTTTATATTGGGAGAATAGGAAGGGATACCTGAGAAGCAATAGGTTTAGAAATAGCAGTGAAAGCAGGCGTATGAGCTCCCTCCTCCGCCAAATGCCGCTTCCTAAGAGCTCTCATGGCATGCTTTATAGCTTTTAACGCAATTTCGTCATCAGCCCTACAGAATCAAATCAATCTTCAATGTTCCATAACAATAAGTATATGTAAGCAATCATATTAGGTAATCGTAATTTCTAATGTATTAATCTGATTTATGCTTTTCGATCTCACCAAAATCCTAAAATTTGTGCGATAACTTACATGATGATGATGATTGATTACCACAGATTCATCGACCTTGATCACTGTCGATTTCAAAATCCTTTACGACATCCGCACGAATCAGCCTGCTTTCTTTCATTGCAACCTCTGATCATTGTCAATTTTAGAATCTTTTACTGCAAAGAACAGAGTAGAGGGTCGTTGGAAAGGGGCTTTTTCTTTAACCAAAGGAGTCCTACAAAGGCCACATGAAAAACGGAGGAAGCGTGAAAGAATCCAATTGATCGTCCAGTCAAAATAGATACCTTTAATCGAGTGGGCATGAGTAATTATTATCTACCCCATATTATTATAATATAATTATTATGTAATTATTATCTACTTTTTACCCCATAATGATTAACACCCCATTGTCAATGGGTTAGTCTAATTATTATCAAATTATCATATAAATTTCTACCACATAATTATTATAGAAAGATGAAATATATATACTTTCTACCACATAACTTTCTACCCCATCTTTTTTGTTTTCTAATTTTTATGCTTATTTTATTTTACATAGTTTTTTTGTTACATATTTTTAAATGTATAGTCCCTATCTTTTTTGTCTTCTATTTTATTATATCTATTATATATAATTAACATTTATATAATTGTTAATTAAAAGTTTTATATTTATTTTATATACACAATAAAAAGAACAAATAGATAACTGCATATTGGATATATGGCCCACAAAAGCCCATCATCTGTATGGCAAACTATGAGTATGTCGCGTTTCGAATTATTTGATTTTTCGCAGTTATCTATTTGTTCATTTGACAATGGGGTGTAAATCTAATCATTATGGGGTAAAAAGTATATAATAACTACATTATAATTATATGGTAGAAATAGATAAATTATGCGATGTAAATAGACCAATCCATTTTTAAATTCACTTGTTAACCTATTATAACAAGTTAACATGTTTAAATTTATTTTGTAAAATCGACAAAGTATAAAACCTTTTTGATTAAGTCTTCCATTAATTTTGTTGTATTATTATCATTGTTATCATTATTTATAACCTTTAATTATAATTAAATTATTTATTTATGATTTAACTGTTATTTAAGAATTAAAATATTTTAATATTTATTTATGTTTATATTACGATTATATATTGTGTCATTGTTTATTTATGATCATTATATATATCTTTTGATTTTCAACCTTTCGATAAAAAAGACGAACCATTCTATTTTTTTTTTTTGTTTTTTTCGAACTTTTAAAAACGAGAATCCTTTCCGATTTCATTTTCCAATCATTATTAAATAGTTGTAGTTGTTTTCATTAGGAAAAACAAAATGGAATACAGATTGAGTTTTAGACTTCAGACGTTTTGAAGAAGCTTTTAATGGAAAACAAATGAGGCCTTAGTACTGCTGCTACACTATCTTTTTATTTTATATAGAATCCCGTCACTAATCACACACATTCCTACCACAATGAAACCAAATTAAGACACTGATTGTTTACCAGGGCCGAGGGCCGCTCCTGAGCAATTTGATGTCCAGGGCGAAAAAGGAAAATAATGCCCTTAATTTTTTTTTACATGCAATATACTATTTTCTTAAAGTCTCATAATACATGCTTTGTATGCTTTATGTAACATTTTGGTCCATGGAATTAAAGGTGGTTAACTTTAACCGTTAGTCTCAGGGGCATTTTCGTCCTTTTGTTTTTCAGGAACCATCTATGTAATTTTCAAACTTTCTTATTTCTTATTTCTTTTTCCTTTTTTTTCTTTATACCATAATTTATTTTCATATATATATTTTGTATTTTCTTTTTTTATCATTTAATTATTCAAACGATACATTTTATTTTTTACTTTTTTTATATTAACTATTAATTTTTATTTGTATTTTATTGTTATTATTAATACTAATTTTTGTAACACCCACAATTCTCACACAAATGCCACGTCAATACAATACACAGGTGGCAATATCGCAATCATCTAAGAAGTACACATGTCACAGGATTAGCGGAAAACACTGTTAATTAAAACTTTAATACAGGAGTCATACATCGTCTCATAAACTGACACTGGCACACATACACAACTGATTACTGTTAACATACATAAGTAGATCAGATACAACGGTTTTCAAAGCTAATATCGACAAGTAGCAGACTACGCAAAACTCGGCAACGGACTTAGCTCCTATTTCGGCGGCTGTTGCTGCTGCTGCTGCTGCGATACCACGGTATGATTGCCTGAGACACACAGGACTCGAAAACATAAGCTGGACAGCTCGTGAGTACGCGAGGGTTAGACACTGCAGGTAAGCACATATAACATACACAACACATATATCTCGTCACATATATGCAACTCGATGCATAACACATATCTCTGCTCAAAAGGGGACCACGTTCCCCAGCTAACAGGCCGCACACAGCAGCGGTTAGCTACTCAATAGGCACATGAGCGACCTGGCAATATCACTGCCGTATATATACAGCCTCATATCTCGTGACTGGTCAGGGACAGTCAGCCTGCGCGATCACATATCGCGGACACCTGCAATACAAACACATATAACACGTATAGGGTAGAGAAACTCATACCTGCGCGCTACCACAGTCTCATACACATATATATCACAATCACATAGACGACTCGAAAGAATGCACGTGCGTTTGAAAAGAACTCGAGTACTCACCGACTACCCGAAAACTGAATTTGAAACCCGGAACTCTCAATGCGGCTCGGCACGCGATCGGCTAGAACCTGTAAACACCACGGGTCTCATATATTAACACAAGTCTCAATGACTGGATAACTCAATCCAAACATAACTATCGCAATTAATATAAACCCGAGACACAATCCCGGATAATTAACCGATCCCCGAAACCCTTTTTCGGAACTCCTATTGAGACCCAATATCCTAAACAACTCAACCCGACACTGCCCCAAAGGAACCCGACCAATTAACGACCCTCAATTTCCTTATAACGGCCAAACCAAATTTCTCTAACAGACTGATTTACGCGCCGCGCCCCCTGTTCCCAGAATTGCTCTTCGATAACCATGGCCGAACCAGAGGGTATTCACCCTCCTCACTCGATTTCAGCAATGAAAACACACAAAACTTAAGCATATACAACCCATATACTACAGAAACCAATTCCCACACATAGCATATACATATCTCAAGATTTTGCCATCAAAACTCATAATTCTTACCTTCAAGATCTCAATAACACCAAGAAGATGAAGATGATCAAAGCTTCTCAATACAATCCAAGGCTGGAATCCAATTGCTTGCAGCTGGAGCTCCCACACAATCACACACTCTCACACTTTTAGGGATTTCTTATCTCAAGGATGGATAAGGGAAAGGAAAAGAAAGCTCACACATATATATGTCTCTATCCATATCCGGTTCCGAACCCATTAACCCGGACCCGATATCACTTTTGCATAAATTATATCATTAGGACCCAATTAAAACCACGATCTCAAGGAGATAATTAATCCACTAATTATTAGCTCGGAAACACGTATCACTCAATCTTGACACGTTAAATCCACGAAACGAAATTTAATTGGAACACGCAACAATTATTAAAATAAAGAGCCAATAAATTAAATCCACGTACCAGGCTCAAATTTGTATTTGTAAATTTATATTAACTAACTAAATCATACTTTATTAAAATAACTATATAAATTTAAATCCAAAAATAAAAATTGGTTAGAAGGACCAAAACTGAAAGTAATTAATTAGTTGAGGGACCATAATTGAAAGGGCAAAATTGTCATTTTGGAAATATTAACGGATGACTAACGGATGAGGGACCATTTTTGCAAGCAAACAGTGTTTTGAGGGACCGTTTATGCAATTTTGAAAGTTGAGGGACCGGTTTCGTAATTTTGGGCAAACCACAGGGACCATTTATGTAATTTACTCTAAAAATAAAATATCATAATGATTTATTGTGTTTTCATCAAAAAAAAATTAAAATCGAAATGGTTCATCAATTATTTGATCGAAAAAAATTAAATCGGAATGGTTCATCATTTTTTTTCACCGTTTAATTAAAATCGAAATGTTATTTTGTTTGGAAATAAAAATCAAAATGGTTCATCATCTTTTGATCAAAAAAATAAATTCGAAATTGTTCGTTGTTTTTTGATTAAAAAAAACAGATCATAATGATTCGTCAGTTTTTTTGTTCGAAAAAACTAAAATCGGAATTGGTTGTCATTTAATTAAAATTAAGATGGTTTAAAAAATTAGAAGATGTCAGATTGTTAGTTTTTCCGAACAATAAACGACTGATTTCGATTTTAATTTTTTCATACAAAAAACGAAAGGTTATATATTTTGTTTCTTTTTTTAAACGAAAAAAAACAATGAAACACGCGTACTTTGAATATTTACGAGGAAGAAACAATGAAACACTCGTATTTTTAATATTTCTAAATGAAAAAAACTTCAACATGTTATTAGAGACTTGTGGTGTAATAAAATTATTTTAGGAACCAAAACCGTAACTAAATATAAACCACAGGGACCATTTATGTAATTTAGTCTTTAATGTATTTTAATATTAAGATTTTTTATATTAATTAATACATAATCTTAAAACATAATAATGAGTTAATCATTAAATAATAAAGATGGAGAAGAAAGTCATGTGGTAGAAGGTAAATATAATCATCATGGGGTAAAAAAGTATATAATAATTACATAATCATTAAATAATAATTTTATGGGGTGGAAATAGATAAAATATGGGGTGAAAATAGATTTACCCATTTGTTATTTCCTCGTTAACTCGAAACTTTTTTTTTTTTTTTGAACGGCAGATGTGGTGGTTATCGCCTAGGTCCAATGCCGACAGATCCTGGTTCGATCCTCACCACAATCTCATAGGTAGATTATAATCTCCATAGATAGATTAGTTCACCTGAATGGAAAACCCCAAAATCCGCCTCAAGTGAGGATCGAACCCGGGTAACAACCCCTTGGTGGCCGAAACTTTTTTATTCTTCCAATTTTAGTACAACTTTTTTTTATAAACAACCAACAAAAAGGAGCAGTCTCGGACAAACCGATCCATCAACATGAGCCAACATGAACTCAACTAGAAAACAAAATTAAAACCATAAAAGACTCAAACCAATAGCAGGAAAAAGAAAAAAGAATTACTCAAAATAGCAAGAAACTTTTCTTTCTTATTATGATAACAATCTCATAAATGTTATCCTTAATAATAGAATCAACTCTTGGTTTACTCCTGATTATAGCATTTAACCGGTAAATATTTTAAAAAATATATTAAATCATAAAAATTACAACTAATTGTAATAAGAAAAAAAAATAAAAAGTAGGTTGTTATTTCAAACAATAAACTCTGTGTGTAACCTTTTTTCACCGGTTAACTTTTGTTTTTACTGGTTTAATGCTACAATCGTAGAATGAACAAAGAGTTGGTTTTTTTATTTGAGACAAAATTTACGAGATTGCTATAATAATAAAAAAAAAGGTTGCTTGCTATTTTGAGCAATTCTCCCATAAAAAAAACTACAATACATCACTAGCTTATTACCCATGTATTACATGGGTTAACTTTAGAAATTGATATTTATATATATGTATAATATAATAATTATATGAATAATAAAATTTGCTTAATTTTAGTTAGTTAGTTATTAAATTAATCCATATTAGATTTACATAAATTTGATTTGTTTTAAAATTTTAAAAATAAAATCAATAAATGACGTGGCAAAAGGAGAGAGCGACATGTGGCAAATTAAATGAGAGGATGCCATGTGGCAAATTAAATGAGAGCTTGTCATGTGACATTTAGTTACTCTTTAGTTACTCTTTTAATAGTATAGATAGATTTCTGGAACCTTAAAATTAGAGACCATTGACCATAGCTTTAGGATCTGATTTCCACACTCTTTATCAATTTGGTCTGAACTAGCACCCACCAGTCCACCACCTTATTGCACCACTTCTAAATAACCAAAAACAGTGAAACACAACATATCAAACTGCTTGAAAATTAAACCTTGCTCACCAGATGACATAATCAATCGAAGAACAATGAGGACGGGAGGGAATCCAAATCAATCAGATGCTGCCCTACAACTTCCCATCGGTCTAAGATAACAGCAGATGAAAAATATTTTTTTTTGTACAGCAGAACTCACACAACCATCTAATCCTACTTCTAAATCTACATCTTTTGTTCACAATGTGACAGATTGTTAGAGACCGACTCGAGATGATCAATCTCTCAATAATTAAATAAAAAAGAAGATAACTTTGAAAAACAATATTTTCTATGTTGTTCGTTACTGAAGCGACATACAATATTTATTGGAAAATCAAGAAATAAAATAGGCCTAAAAATAGGTAAGATGACTCCAATGCTACCTATCTATACTACGTGCTAGACATGCATGCAAGCAAAAGCACAGTCTAGGAATGGCAATGGGATGGCTCGCAACAGGGATTGGTTATCTTGTCCTCGCTTGAAAAACTGAGTGGGCTAAACAGGATCCTGTCGAGTAGACGGAGAAAACCGTGGGGATGCGGTGAAAACCGTTTATAATAAGTGGTTACTTAAACAATGAAATTTCATCACGGAATCACCGTTAAAACTAAACGAGTAAAATTATGTGATATAAATCAAAACCGGTATGAAAAATGTATAAAATTACAAACAAAATAATTATAAACATACTACCAATCATACACTATACAATCAAATAAAAAACTCTTTTTTAAATAATACAAATATAATATTATCTATATATATATATAATCAAAAATATAAATAAAATACTTATTATGATGTAAAAAGTAAGTGCATAAAATTGATATAAATCGAGGTATTAATCGAGATGGATAATTGTGTAATCATGACGGATATCATAAATCTCATTCTCATTCTATATCCTTTTAAATAATCTTGTACAGTAAAAACGCATCCACCTTAGATTAGTTATCAGTTTTCCTGCGTTTGGTTTTTCTTGTCATCCCTAAAGCACATTTAGGGACCCCGTAACGGTGGCTTAATGGTTGGGCTTTAGGGTTCTTCAAATGAGATCTTGCGTTCGACTCTCACATGCCTCACTTTTAGAGTGTGTTTGTTTTGAAGGATTTGAAGACCTTATGTATGATTTGGAATTTAAAATACTTGCATTTTATGTTTAGTTGAAAAAAATTAATGTCTTTTAGCATTTGGTATTCTCTAAACATATTTTTTTTCATCATCCTCTATCTACCCCAATTATTATATAATTCCTAAAATTATGTTTTTATAATCCCTTTTATTTTTTAGTTCTAACATTTTCAAATCCTATTATATCAAAATCCTATTATGTTTTTAATATTGTCATGTCAAATTCAAACGATTCAAACAACACGTTAGGAATTAGCTAAATCATGAATTTTGTGGCTGACTTCTTCCACAACAAGCACAAGTCTTCAGTCAAAAACAGAAAACCGGCTTTGTTCCTCTCATGAAGGACCTTGTCCTTAAGGTCTGAGTTCCATTCTGGTGGTTTGGGCTCTGATTCAGTTGAGGCCGTGTTATTGGGGGGAACAAAACCAGAGGTGGAACTTTTCGAAAGACCCATAATAAGAATGTTGTGTGGGTGGTTTCGAAGGTATGGGGTGTAAAGCGGGTACGTCGTAGTTGTGTTGTGGTGATGCCAACGATGGAGTTGGGTGGTGAGGGCATCAAGCCAGGTCGCGGTAGCAGCGAAGCGGCAAGATAACAATGGGGTGTTGTGTGTTTGCTTTGTGTTTGGCATAGATAATGACAGTTTGTGGGTTGTCATGGGCGGCAAGGTGACGGTTAGCGAACGTGGAAGCAAGGCTGGTGGGTTTATGGTGGCAATAGAGTGGGAGGCAGCGGTTAGCATGAATGAGGCGGGTAGTGGTAGATTGGGTAGTAACGATAAATTTGGCCATGGCTTCTCCATCTTGGCCATGTCGGCTGCGAGACGTGGGCCTATCGTTGGGAAGGCATGGATCGATTCAATGAAAACACCATTGTTAGAGACCGATTCGAGATTGACAATCTGATCAAAAGAATTAACTAAAGAAGAAGATACTTTGAAGCAATACTTTATGTGTTGTTTATTACTGAAACTACATACAGTACTTGTAGGAAAATCAAGAACTGATGAAGGCCAAAAATAGGTAACACACTTCTTTCAGTTCTTGGGAATTAGCTAAACCATCAATTAAGGGGACGTTTGGTTCACAGAATTTGATGGAACTGAAATGAAAATTTCATTCCGATGTGCAGTTTGTCAGTAAAAAGGAATGGAACGAAGATTCTTTTTTTTTTAACACCACTTTTGAATAAATCTATTTTCCTTGGATTAGTGACTTAGTGTCATGGATTTAAATTTCATTCCAAAAATTTTAACAGTTCTAAAACCAAACCCTAGACTTCATCTTCACCAACATTCATTCTATTCCGTCATATTTCATTCCTTCTACAATTCCATTTCATGACAGATTTCATTCCAGGAATAAACATTCTGCGAACCAAACGACGTCGAAGACTTTTAACCAAATCCAAGAATTCCAAAATGCACTTTAATCTCTCACAGCATTAACACTTGTAGATTAATGGATTATAAAGACATCATGAATTGATTGCATTTCGAAATTTCATCAAGAGCCTGAACCAGTACAGCATTGTGAACCTTGACCAACAACTTTCAACAAACAAAAATACACAAATTAAAAACCCCATCACAACCACCCTCCTTTCCCTCTACATTTTTTCAGTAAAATTTTACAAATCTTTTTTCAACTAGTTATGGATTCTATCGATACAATCCACACTCCTACGCGGCCGTTCAAGTTTCGAATCAGTACTCAAACGGGGTTTTTCAAGGTACTCCACGCTCCTCCGAGATCTCTCCATATGCTCGTAAGGTATTCTCAGCTTTCCAATCTTAACATCATTCTCATCAAACTTTAACGCGTGTAGTTCATTAATGTCATCCAACTCCTCTTTCCTGCTTGTGCTTTTCCTTGGTGCTTCGAAACAATCTGTGCTCTTCCTTCTACTAGAATGATGATGGCGGTGGTGGTGGTGGTGGTGGTTTGTGGTGGTGGATTGGTCCACGCTTTTCCTTGAATGGTTGCTCCTCCGTGATGATGGTGACATTTCAACGGTGGATATGAATTTTTTCAGGTGTTTAATGTATTCGGGATAGAGCTCCAGGTTACAATGTTTCCCGCCTTTGATCCATAAGGGTTCGTATTTCTCTTGGCATAGCTCCCAGAGTTGTTTCCCATGAGAGCAATCGACCACTTCATCAGAAGTTCCCTGCACGTTCTCAAGAAATCAAGATTGCGAAGAACATAAACTAACTATGAAAGTTTTAAAATTTAAGGTGCCAAAGTCAACTCAACCTTGATGTATGTCAAACTCAAAGGTAAAAAACCAAGAGAACGTGCTTCATATGCAAACGAATCAACGTCTAAACAAAGTTAAGAATGAACACAAAATAATATGAGAAAAACTTCTTTGGCTTCGGTTAAGACTATTTATAGTGGCTTGGATTATCATGTTTTGGATTTATAATTATATATGTTTTGGATTGAATTCATGTATATATTCATGTTTTCGTGTGACACGTGTTTTATGCATGTCTTGTCATGTGTCACGCGAATTTTTAAGTGTCGTGTTCGTGTTTCATAATCAGACACGTTTTATAATTTGTGTCATGTTCGTATATTACAAATTCGTGTCGCATAAAATTTGTGTCTGACACGACACACGACGCGATTACACGTATTGCCAGGTCTACCGACCCATGATCACATGTTCACTTTTTGCACAATACAAAAGACAAAAATAATAAACAGAAAAAACAAGCTAAGTACTAAATTTTTGTGCTAAAAACAAAATGAGGACTCCTGGACAAACTTTGACTTTTTGGTCAAATTTGGACTTCTTTTACCTAAATCATTGATTTGGACTTCTTAACAACCTTGAGGGTTTTCTATTGAAGCCGTGTATCTGGTTTCTACAGTGTTGATTTTTATTTTATTTTATTTTGTTGAAGTTTGCATATTTAGAACCTTTTAACCAGTAAACTCACTTACTTCCTTAGGGCCTTTTTTATTATCAAAACAATATTTGAAGTCCATATCAAATTCAAAAATAAGAAAATTTGCTTTAAGTTCTAACATTTTAATTCGTACGTTCCTTTTCTATGGCAGTAGGAAGAATACGAGTCCCAATTAGTTAACTAGCAATGGAGAACAATGAACGAGAAGATGTTATCAGGTATAGAATACAAGAATCCTATCTTGATGGCTTAACTAAGAGAGAATTATCAGCAAATAAAACTAAAACTTCATCATCAAAAAGATGAATAGAATCGATTTTTTCTGTAATGAAATAACATATAAGCTATTAAATTTACATGCCACGCATTATATAATGATGAAGAATAGAAGAATGCTGCTTACATGGATGACGAGAACAGGGCACTTCACGAATTGAATTTTATCAATGTTCTGCACATTACAAATCAATAACCGTAAGTTCAGAAAAACAATATATACATGATTGATGATGATCCATTAGCAAAATAAAGTGACTGCCCGCACCTTATAGATGTCAAACCAGTACGTGTGCTTAACAGGGTACATGACTCTCAGTCCGGATAATATAGGACTATGCAAAACAACAGCTCTTAATCGAGGTAAACGAGCAGCAAGATTCACAGTTGGGCCACTCCCGACAGATTGACCATAAAGGATAATATCTTCTTGCTTTGTATTGTAGCTCTCCTCCAAACATTTGTATGCAGCTTCAATATCTGCGTATGTGTTGTGCTCACTTGGCTGCAAAAAAACCAAAACATAACATACATTTTAACATTATAGCGACATTGTTAATTAAGAAAATTGGGGGTCTTTAGAGAAGTTTGAACATTTAGGCACACCTTTCCGGTCGACTGCCCATATCCAGAGTAATCATACCTACACAAAGAAACATCAATCAAACTTTTGTATGTACAAAATCATCAAACGCGTGGAAAACGAAAGTAGAATGGAAATCAACAGCAGATAATCCAAGTTTCTACCAACAATGAATCCCTGAAAACATACTTGTTGCTAGGTTTCAAGTAACTTAACCAAATAATAATATTGAGGTCAAAAAGATGCACTAATCTAACAGTGAAGTCTCTGGTATTATTGGATTTAAATTGACCAGATTTATATGTTCTGGAACACAAATGAAACCTACTCAGACCCCCAAAATTCATTCTAGACTGCAAAGAAAAGATCAGATCTTTTATGTGGAAATTAAGCCCCAAAATAAACAACACAATTTCAAACACTTAAAATCTATCTATCAAATTTAAACAGGGGCAACCAACATCCATTAATTATTCATTCATTAACGCAGACTAATTCAGAATTCGTGGGAAACAATAAGAAAGAATTAGGGCATGGATATTACTAACCCCATGAGATTAACTTTGAGGTGAATGCTCAAATCAATGAAGAGTTCGTACATCTGACCAATATCAGCAGCATTCCCATGGGAATAAAGTATAGTACGAGTAGCCATCGGATACCTAATGTACACAGCAACGATCTTATTCCCACGGCGAGTAGGTAGCTTCAGAACGTCGACGTTTTCACGGTGAGGAAACCTATCCAAGAGCAATAACCCACTTGATTTCTCGGTAACCACCTTGTAAAACGGTGGATTCGGTGGGAAAAACGCCAACTTGGCCGCCATTGATGACGTCACACCTCCCATCTCCGGCCCACTTTTTTTTTTCTCCCTCACTTTAGCAGACAATTTGTGGTTGGAAATAAGATTAGAATAGGGATCAGATTGATCTGCGATTGAAGATTTGGGAAACAGGGTGTCGTTTGGGTTTGGGTTTGGGCAGGAAGAATTAATTGGAAGGGGAGAAGGAGAACGAGAACGGAGTGAAGTGATGCTTACCGGTGAAGAGACGACGGCCACAATATTATACTCTTTTTTCTTTTTCTTTTTCTTTTTCTTTATTTTAAAAACTTGTTTTTTTGTAAATTGTAATGCGTCGAATCATCCATCATGATTCACGAAGCGTAACATAAAACAAAGCAAAAATTCCAAAACAAAACAAAAATAGAACCCATTATTCATTCCACGTAACACTACATATTTAATATATTTCTTTTCTGTCACAAAAGAATATAAAATATATTATTTAATTTTAATTTTAGATAATTACACAAAAATCATCAAAGTATACAATTCTTTTTATTAAGTTTTTCAAGTAATCTTTTTGTTTCGTAAATTCTTCGACATAAAAATATTTTTACCTATTTAATCAGTTGTTTGGTAAGTAAATCAAAAAGGTTGACACAATAATATTCAAATCAACAATTTAGTAGCAACAAGTTAAAGTTCTTAAAAATAAATATTTGAAATTGAAGTCCCCAATCAATAGATTAATTATATATTTTTTTATAGTAAATCAAATATAATAAATCTAGAACATTAGAAAAAAATAAATGAGACGAAAATTTAGACCATATAAGCATATAAAATATTAAATTTATCTAAGTAAAAATAATCAATATATGTCATGGGTGACACTAGTATTGACTATTTGTTAAACAATTTTATGGCTTATTTATGAAAAAGAAAACATGTATTTTACTTTCTTTTAATACTCTCTTTATGTTATATTTTATCAATAAATTTTTAAGATGTTTATTCTTTTTAAAATATTTATCTATTGAAACTCAGTTATTACAGATAACCCTATTAAATATAATAGGTAAATTTTTTTAAAACAATAAAAATAAATAAATAAATTAAGAATTTTATAGGTAAAAAATAATGCAAATGGAGTAAAGTGCAAACCAATGAAAAATATGTTGTTTTTTTTAATAATAAACTCTTTTATAAAGACCCTCTATATAATATATGGGTTTCTAATCTTATATTTAAAGGATAATATCTTTCGATGATTACCTGCAAAATCGATCAAAATCAATAAATGTTTTGTTGTTGTGTATTAATCCATAAATTAACATTATGAGTATCTGTGAATTAAATTTACATTTCATGTATTGTAAACGTATAGTATGACATTTAATATATATACATTCTTGTCAATCATTCTATATTTAAAGGATAATATCTTTCAATGATTACATGTGGAACTGATTAAAATCAATAAATGTTTTGTTGTTTTGTATTAAACCATAATTAAAATTATAAGTATATGTGAATAAAATTTCTATATATTCACATCTTTTATACAAATGATGTGAATTTACATGTGTACATTTATATTGTTAGTTTATACATTATATGTAAATATAAAAAAAAAGTTATTCATTTTGATCGATATGTATGGCATCTTTACGATAAATATTAATAAATAATCAACTAATGTTTCACATGTCGGTCTTTCATTTATTGTCATGTATCAAAACTTATTTTTGTCACATGTCAATATTCAAATTTTAATTTGAATTTAAATCAAATCCAATATATTATAATCTAATCTAATGAATAATTAACTCATTTTAAATAATTATGTTATATATATATATTTTTTAAAAATATACATTTTAATTTATTTAATGTAATAAGTGGGTATATAATCTAGTATATAAATGAAGTGAGATGATTGTTTATATAAAAGTATATTGTCATTTAAAAAAATAAAGTGAGATGATTGTTTATATAAATATAAAAATAAATAAATAAATTTTGATATTGGTGATGTTATTGAAATGGGGGGTAAATTTATTGGATTTATGGAGTGCGACCGGACATGTGTCTCCTTTAACTTTTTGTTTGGGATGGCCGGGTGAGGGGTATAAGTGGTTTTTTGCCTCCTCCCCCACCTCCCTTAGTTCCGGCTTCTTCTCCACTTGTCTTTACTTCATTTCTTTTTATTTTATTCTTTTAGTTCACCTTCTTTCTATCTGAAATTCACAACTTTTATTACTTTTAAAAAAAAAAAAAAATTTGTGGTTTGGGAATGAGTTCGATTTTGAAATCGAACCCAAACGAAATACTAAAAAATATCAAAGTGTTAGAACCAAAAACCCAATTATTATAACTTAATTTGTTCCGGTCAAGGTCCCAGTTATAATTTTTCAGCTCTATACCCGAATGACTCGAAAATATAAAAATATTTATAACTTTTGTTTGCATTTCTCAAACATTAACACCGTCTGTATTTCAAAATTCAAAAAACATTGCCAATTTTTAAACATAAGAATTATATAGTGTGTTTCATGGCCTTGAATATTTTAAATGCATGATCTAGTTGATTAATAAGGATTTACAATGTGTTTCATGCACTACAAGAAAATATTTTAAATTTTCGCAATCAGTGTAAACACGTGAAAATAATTGATCTTAAATCACAATTATAAATGTTTAAAAGAATTTCTTTTTATTAATATTAATAAATTATCAAACTTCACAATATGATCACAATAAATGTTTAAAAGAATTTCTTTTTATTAATATTAATAAAAATAATTGATGTTAATCACAATTATAAACTTCACGGTTTCAGATGAATAGAAATAGTAAGTTGAAGATTAGAAAATAGTCTAAAAGCGTGAAGATTTAAACCTTGAATTCTTTTAATCTAATATGATTATGCTTAAAATTGTGTAGTTCAGACAAATTGTTCACGCTTTAATGTGAAAATATGGAAATATATTTCATTTTTTTTTTGAACCAAACATGATATGTAAATGGGGGAGGAAACCTAAATTTCCATCAATGGTGTTGAATAATCTTGACAAAAACTTATTTGTTTTGAAAAATCTTAGCAAAAACTTGTTGATCTAGAATCGTAGATTTGATGTAGTCGTACTCAAGGGTTTAAATGGATACATATGTCATCCGTGAGGATGAGATTAATAGAGGATTAGGAAAATTTTGTTTTAGTCTAGTTGACTTTTGAAATTTTGGTCCGATTCCGGATAAAAACCGAACTAGTTGGAACCAAAAACGGAATTTAAAAAAATCATAGGAACCTAGAAAATGTCAAGTCCAGTTTGGGTCCGGTTTGATTCAATTCAGGTAATCCAGTTTTTTTTTTCTCTACCCTAATTGTGTCCTTGTAATTGAATTTGTATAAGTAAAATTAATAAACTTTTGTTTCATCAGGATTACCTTGTCCAATTTGATTATGAGATTGGTCGATAGTAAAGATCACAAATAATCGCTTACCTTTTTTTTACACTTATTAAAGTTCTTTTTTTATCACATTTTATTTTTAATACAATATAAATAGAAACATCCTCTCGAAATTGACATCGTGTATTCATATATTTCACAACTTTTTACGAGACATTTAGTATAGTAGAATAGACTTTTCACTACAATTTCTTTTTCATTTGAGATAAAAATTTTGTAGGCAACAATTTTTTTTTATTTTTCTTGCAAATATGAGGTCATACAAAATTGTATTCTATGCGGTCAAGCCTTTCACACTTGCTTAAATACGGCTTTGTTTTTTTAGTTTTGTTACAAATGTAGGGACTACATAATGATGACGTTTTCGGATACTATACATGAATGGTTGGCCAAACATCTTTGATTGAAAATAACAAAATGTTTGACATGATAATTCAATTAATTATTGATTGTCAAATATCATATATATTGTATTGATGATCATCATTTTATGACAAAATAAGTTATATTTGTTACAATTAGTTATTTTGAGTTAAATATGATAGTTATAAATATATAAGTATGTATATTTTATGATTGTTTATTAAAGTCACGATTAATATATGATACAGTACTTCTTTATGATCCTAAATTGATCGTTGGATTAGTTGTCAGATCTCATACCCCAAATAAATTATATCGGTATACGTAATATATTAGATAATTTTTAGTTAATTATTGATCGTCAAACATCAAATATATTGATAACTGTCATTTACAACAAAATAACTTATTTCTCTTACAATATGTAGGTGTTCATGGATGGTTAACTGAACAGAACTTGCAATTCGGATGGTTAACCATATATACTGGTTCAAGAATTTCGTGAACCTATAGAAACTGGTAATCGATTAATGAGTTTTTTTTACTCGGCTATTCAATTAACCAATTGATCATTTATATTTGATAAATTAAATTTTACATTAAAAAACTCCAACAAATTTCTAAAACCTTTGCAAGTTAAAGAAAATAAAAGTTAAGAATAAAACTACAATTATCTATAAATTATTGTTAAAAGATTGTATATTATCTTTAAAAATCTAATAAAGACAATAAAAAATCATTTAATACTTTTCTAAATAAAATTGTTTTAATATAGTTTTTGTATTTAAAAATTAATGTAGACTAACAAATGATTTAAATATATAAAAATATATTACCGACGGAGCAGAGAGAAAAAAAATATGACATGTTATCATCTCGACCATTGAAAATAAATCAAATTTTAATATCAGTCGTTTAAAATGTTAATGTGTTACGGGTGCCCTTAAGGTTAGGGATTTGACTTCCATTGTACACAAACGTAATTTTAAAAGTAGGATTACATGGATGTGTTGTTGATGCTTATCTTGTTAATAATTTTTGATTTTTTGTTAGCTAATTTCAACGTTTGATTGAATAATGTGATCTTAATGATATCAAATATAATATTTTATTTATTATTCAAATATTATAGTTAGTATATAATCAAATGTTACAAAATGTTATTGTTTTTATTTAATTTTATAATGTTTTAATTAACTAAATATTTAAACATTTAATTCTTTAGTTATATCACAAAAATTGAATATTAGAAAATAGTAACTTATTTTTGATAGGGTCGTGTTAAAAAATTAACAACTTCATCTGAATTAAATAATTAATTTTGAACACACTACTTTGATGATTATATTGACTAGTTACCCGTTATATCAGTTAAGAAAATAATCTGTCATTTAAAGGATTAAAAAACAATTTATGATTATTAAATATTAATTAGTTTTCATTTTAGGAATATAGTATTAAATATTGAGTATTTATCTAATTATATCAATGATAAAGTTTAATGCTTTGTGTCATTATTATTTCAATAATGTATAATAGTTGTAAATAAAAAAAAATCATAACAATAATAATTATGTATTGCATAATAATAAATATACAAATAAGTAATAAAATTCATCTTTATTTTTATAAATACAAATATGTAATAACTATAATAAATAATTAAAAAAGTATTAAATTATAAAATAAACCAATCCGAAAACTTTAATTGTTAATCGTTAGTTGCAAAATATTTAATTACTAAAATTAATTGTCTATTTTTCTCAAAATAATTTTAATTATTATTAGCTATTTACACCATGACAAACACTAGTCATACGTAATAATCAAAATAGTCTTTCAGAAGGTTTAATTATTAAATTTAATTAAATTAGTGAAACTAAAGAATTATGACCATCTATTGTTTTCGTCAAAGAGCAAATGTTAATCTCAGTCGTCGGATCATGGGTCTACAGTAAAAAACTACTAAATGTTATAAATTTTGTAAAGATATACAAACATACATTATATTATTATAAAAAAACAAAACAATTATAAAGTTTTGAAATCAGAACAACCCGGTAACGCACGGATAAAATACTAGTTTATATTAGTATTGGGATAAATGTTAATATTTATACGCCTAAAAGCTAAAATTTATAAATTAAATTTTTTCCCAGATTAACAAAATCGTTACCGAAACGGAAAGTTTCTTTGGTATGGTTAACAAAGCCGAAAATTATATAAAAATTCGGTTCGATTAACCTCGGAATGGTAACAGTTCATCGATTTTTCGTACCGATTTTTTGGTTTCTAAATATTTTTAGCACTTTAACAGTATGTTGTTAAGTGAGTAAAGAATAATAACTTATAAATGTATATAGGCATGTATCTCTTCACGATTCTTTATTAATGTCACAATATATATCTGATACAGTGTTTGCATTTGATACTAACTTGATCATTGGATTAGTTGGCAGGTATCATACCCTAGATAAAATTTTTGGACTATATGCAATATATTAGATAGTTATCAATTAGTTATTGACTGTCAAACGTCAAATATATTGCAAACTACTGCTTATAACAAAATTAACTTATTTATGTTACGATTAGTTATTTAGTTAAGCGAGTAAAAATGATAGCCTATAAATATATAGATGTGTATGTCTTTACGATTGTTCATTAATGTCACATTAATATTTGATATTGTACTTTTTTAGGTCCTTTAGGATATTAACTTGATCGTTGGATTAGTTGTCAGACATAATGACTCATATAAATTTTATCGATAATATGTAAAATATTAGATAATTTTATAAAATTCATATAAGATATGTAATTAACACGTATTATTTTATTTTTATATATTAACTAGTTTAACTTTAATAAATATTTTTTTCACAAAATTATACAAAATAAAATTTAAAAATTAACATTAATTTTTAATATACTAAATTTTTTTTATACCTATGACATTTTTTTATAATTGTGATATTTAACATCTTTATAATAATTAATTTCAATTATAAGTTAGTTAAACGGAAAAGATAATCATTAATAACATATAGGTTTGTTGTTATTATTAACTATAACTAGTTAATAGTTTTTTAAATGTTAATTGTTGCAATTTTAATAGATCCCAAAAAATAAGAATATTTTTAGGCATTTAAAAAGAAATGTACATTTATATCTCTATGTTAGTTTAAATAATATTAATTAACATATATTTTAAAAATGTAAATTATAAATGACAATTGGATACGAAGAAATATAATTGTTTTGTTACTCATTTAATATTATTTAAAGAAGAGACATGGTGACACATACAATTGACACCTTTTGTGTTATTGATGTGAAATTGATTGATATGTAGCATAACAAAACATTAATAAAATCAAATTCAATCGCATTGTTAGACAAATTTTTTGTAGATAAATAAAAAATGGTATAAAATACGGAAAACAAATAATTTAATAATTTAATAACGAAAAATGAGGGAAGTGGTAAGTGTGACATTTGCATTGGTCCATGCGTACCGGGGTTTTGGGGGGTAGGGAAAGGTAGCTGAGAAAAGCAGGAGCCACGTGAACACTCCCTTCGAATAATTCTTCACATCAAAACCATGATACAAATCTACGTTATCTTCTTGCCTAATTTACATCCATTCCAAATCCAATTATTATTATTATTATTATTATTATTATTATTATTATATATATATATATATATATATATGGACGAGTTTAATTAAAAACTTATATGCATTAAAAAATCTTGGAAAATCATTCTTCATCAGAAGGAAAAGTACAAGGCATCACCTGAAAATGATTATGCACCAAGGCTGGTCCTATCATTTTCGAGGTCCCGAGCAAAAACTTGAAAGGGGCGCTATAAATATATTTATGTATATTCAAAATAAACAATATTCAAGTAAGATTAAAAACAAAAGAACTTATAATTATATGATATTAACTAAAAGCTTTGACAAGTCGATAATTTTGTTTAATCGTTAATAAACTTAAGCTTATATAATAGTTTTTTTTTTAGAATGACCCACTATGATTAATAGACACTGGATGTTGCCCGTGTTGACCTTGCTTAGGGTCGGCTCTGTGCATCACGCGAAAAAGATTGCGCGTCACTATCGGCTGATGCATCACGTGGTCAGTCCGAGTCGAATCACAATGCACCGTAAGGGAAAAATAGTGCATAACGTGGGAATGAAATAATAATTTGATTCATCACTCGGTAGGTCTGAGTCAGGTTGATCTAGTTGTCCAAATCGGGTCAATTTTTTATTGATTTGTTCAGTCGAAGTCAACATAAGTAAATATTAAATTATTTAAATGAGAGTCAAACCCAAAACCTCTAACTCTTAGACCAGGACCTTGCCCATTGAGTTACAATACAATTTTGTTGTCAATTGTTGATTTAACAAGTCATGTCCCTACCATCTTATCTCATCCAGTTTACCTTACCCTGCCTACATTACATATTTCTATCCTATCCGACCTATTGTTATCCCCAACCAGTACACCCACACTAACCTATAGATCTTATTCCCACTTACCATCCACACCCACCTTACCCCCACCCCATCCTACCTACCCACCCTAATCTACTTTAATATTATCCATCCTAATTAATACTGACTATCCTACCTTACCATACATCTACTCATTCTTTTACCAAACTATTACATCTTATCATTACTTACTTTACGTATCATACATCTACCCTTGTTTTAGTCTACCAAGCTATCCACCCACCAAACCTATCCTAGTATTGGTGGTGGAGGAGATGGTAAATGTGGTCAATGGTAAATGTGGTCAATGGCAAATCGAGAGGTAACACACGCAAAGGGTTTCTTTGTCAATAACTTTGTATCATAGTGTAAATTAAATTTTTTTTTTTGTAACATAAAACCTACAATATTTTGATTGTGCAACTTGTGTTCTTAGAATATTGACAGAAATTTGATTATGTAACTTATGACCTTAAATCAAACACACAAATTTATAGTATAAATATATAAGTATTTTTATTTTAACATAACAAATAAATAATAACTAAATAAAGTTAAAAACCCAATTATTAAGCCCAAAGAACCATTAGCCATTTAGTCTAGTAAATTAAAAAACCTAAATTTTTATGGCCATTAAGTCATCAACTAAACTCAATACATTAATCATAGTACCAAAAATCTTAAAAAACCAAATTGCTTCTAACCTAAAATCCAATAACTCATTAACTAAATCTAATACATTACGAATTAACTTGTAATCAATTAATTTCAAAAGATGAAATGTCACAAAAAATAACTAGAAGTGTTGACTTTTTAACTCATTTTAGTTAATATTAACTTTTTATATAATTCTTTTGTTTATTTGATATCCTAGGATTTTTATTTTAAATTAAATATACTAATTTGTTGGTCTTACCCAATCAATCTAATCAATCAAACTTTCAAACAGGGAACATGACAAAAAATTATGCAACGGGTGATCGTCGAACCTAGGTCTGCCGCTAGAAATGGTTGTGATTATTGTAATGATGCTTATGTATTTTTAAGTACTTTTTTTATATTACAATGTGAGTTTATACTTTCATTTATATATACAAATAAACCAAACATTCCTTTTCAAGTAATCATACATATTCCTACACTAGTGTGTTGGGTTTGGTGTATCGTTAAAAAGATGTAAGAATTATTTCAAGTTTACAGAAGTGATTAAAATAGAAAAGATCGAATTTTTATGCAAAATCACTCACAAGTGATCATTATACATCAAGAAAACTGGAAACAAGAACATTTTGAAGATTGAAGAACGTAAATTGGTTTCAAAGAATCATACTCTGTGTGTGATTGATGAGGATTAAGCCACAAGTATTCTACGAAAGTAAATCTCCAAGAAGGACTCAAATCGTATCACACCCACGAATGAGTGTTCAGTTACAACTGAATGCTAGTTCTTAGCAAATATTCAAGATAAATCTGCGAGACTTTCTTCAAGAACAATGAGAGAACTTCTAATGTCCTTAAATTACATGGTGTTTAAATGAGGAAGCAAAGTTTTGTATTTTTAAAGTATGATTACAGGTGTGTTTGTTTTTAATTAAGAGGGTCTGAATTTGGTCTGAAGTCTGAATTTCAGATCTTAACCTAATTTGTATTGTTTGTTTAAATTCAGATTTAAGAGGTTACAACCTTCGAATTTTCCTCTGAATTTTAAGAGAAAGAGACTAGTCTGGATTAAAATTCAGAGCCTCTTAATTTCAGATTTGAAGGCCTCCACTTAATTTCAGACATGGTTTTCAGACTTCAGACGTTTAATCTCTTAAAAAACAAATATCACCTCCAATTCATATTTTGATAACAAGTCTCCTTGAATATAAGGAAACTTATAGGAATACAAAGTGAGGCAATTAAAGGAGGCTGCCAAGGCCTAGTTAGGGCCGGTCTTGGACTTCTTTAATTAAGCAAAGGTGTTTCTTGTTCCATTTTGCTAACCTTAATCCACTATCCTTGAGCCCAATATCAAATCTAAGGCCTAAAAGCATCATTTTTCATCCCAATAAATTTATGACAATTGTAATTTACATTTTTTAATCAGTCAAACCATGAATCTATTTATAAAAACTATTGTAAACTCATACTTCTAATTGTGTGACTCATTAGTTTCATCTAGAATTACTAATATCATCAATTTATCATGTCCAATGCACTCATAACCAACATAGTGTACTTTCAAAGCCATTCTTATAGTGATAACTGACTGCAAAACTAAATTCCATTTTAACGGTCCTGATATACCAGTTAATAACAAATGCTAAGTAACCATTGATTATCTGTAAGAATCATTAAGGGAGGTGCTTGGTTGAGGTTATCTCCTCACAAGGAAGGTAATAGTAATGAAAATTGTTGTTTGATTTCATGTGATGTAATTATTCATTACTTTATAGTAGCTAATACATTATTTTTTTAAAAATAAAAGGTAATGAAATCTATTACCCATTTATATAAAATGATAATGATAAAAAGTTTCGATGATCAAACTGATAAAATAAGAAAAATATAATAGCTTATTTTAATAAAAATATTAAAATAACCATTTACGGGTCATGGATTTTATAACAATCTATTACGAGTAATGATTTTTACAATTTTAATAAGAAAAAAATAACGTGAAAAAAATAAAAAATATAGTTGAAAAACTAATCAATAAAAGCCAGTGGTGTTCATAAAAATTCCGAATCCGAGCATCTGAACTAAAAATATGAAAATCCGATTTGAAATTTCAGATATACGGATTTTTGGATTCGGATAGTCCACATTTTCGGATATCCGAAAATCCAATTTTTAAAAATTTTATATATTTTAGTATTGATTATTTACATAATATTAAGTTTTTATTTTTATTCTAATGGTATCATTTTAAGTTTTATCTTAATATTATAGATTTATTAACTAATATTTTATATATTTTAGTTTTTTTAAGCTTTATTTTGTCGTCTTAAGTAAAATAATATTGGATACATTTAGTTTTTGATATAGTTATCTTCATGAATTTATATTTTATATATTTAAATATATGATTTGATTTAAATTTTTCTTTTTAAAATATAAATTTTTAGATTATCCGATGTCAAATCCAAAAATTGGAATATCGGATAACAAAAATCAATATTCAAATATCCGTAGTTTAGTCCAATTTTGTACGCCAACATGGTGGTAAAAAGTCTTCAAAACTATATGGAACTTCGAGTGGGTTGTTATTGAGTTTGAAAAGCGGGGAAACTTATACAAGTGATGCCATTGCCACCACGCTGCAGAAGAAGCCTGGTCTACCGCCGAGTTATTGATCACCGGCTCACCGCCGTACATCTTGGACCTGGTTCTTCCGTAGCAGTCAAATTTCTGTTTCAATAAAAGTCGGAGTCTCGGAGACAATTTGGAACCGCTTGATTTGCTAATAAAGATGTGATTCTGTTCTGGCAATGTTCAAAATCATTCGGACTTGGGAGCATAACGGCAAACAGTAAGACATCCTGTTAATATTGTTTAACTCATTCTCGGTTTACTGCACATTCAAGTTTCCTTTTCATCCTTCATTTTTGTGTTGCAATGCTTGATTAGTTGGATCATTTTTGTTTTTCCTCTCTGAGAGACTTCGAAGGGCGATTGAAGCTCGTTGAACTACTCTTGGTATCCTTTGTGAATTTAACCTAATCGGAAAACAGTTTGTTGAAATGAGTATGGCATGCCTATATAGTTAGTTTAACGCTTGAACTTCAGTTTGTGATACATTGATGCTTGATATATGGGCGACAGTAGTTCAAATCATGTAGATGAGAAACAAAAATGGCTTTTGCTTTGATTGTTTTGAGGATTTTGTTATAGAACAGGGGAGAGTAGGAATGCCAGTAGCCTAATCTGATCGTGTACTCTTGAGGATCTATTTGAGTAGGTTATCATGATAGTACCAAAACCAGATTGGCAAATTCTTGTTAGTTTGCAGGAACAATTCATGGGACTTTGCAAGGCAATTTACCAACTATAGTGTTGATCCATGTTAGCAATCCAACATGCTTATGCTGATGACTGTACATTCATCTTCAGCCTGAAATTTTAGAATATGTGAAATTACAAGCTATAGTATTGGTGTAAAGGACTGATGACATTACAGTGGCAGAAATCAATAATTAACATAACTAAAAATAAAATAGAAATTTAATAAGAAAAAGTGATGTCATTAAAAATAAAAAAACATCTTACATTTAGGGGGCACGTTACAAAAACTGAAATGCATCACGTAGAAATCGATGCATGCAATCGATCCCATTACAATCATTTTTTGTTTTTCATTTTACACTACAAGGAATTACAAAACTTTTGATGGCATGCATATGCATACCCTCCCTTCATTGAATTCACCTAGCTCACAACGCGTATCATAATGGTGGTGTATAATCTAATGAGAAACAACTTCCCTTCAAGTCTCCTCTACTTTTTTTACCACCAAAAGGAAAGCCTTTTATGAATTCTTTTAACAACAGTAGGAAGAGAGATTATCAAAGAATTTTCAAAATTTCTATATAAGTATTTTACATCTATTGACAATTGATATGGAAGCTATAAATGAATGAAATAAATCGAAACGTTTTCATGTGACTTGATGTTTTGGCACCCTGCAAAACTGTCACATAAAGGAACATTTGGATGAATTATAAAAGTGGTAGAGAAAGTGAAATCACTGGGTATAAAATTTGATATATAGTAGGGAAAATGACTTGAGAAGGTACGTAGCATAATTTGGGTTAGGATTCATTATGGGGATCATACTTCCAAAAAGTACATTTAGCCGATTATAGCTTAAAAAATGCACATTTAAAGGATTATAGTTCTAAAAACACACGTTTAAGGATCCATAAGTCATAAAGTCGGTTGAGAATCTTCCAATGATGTACATTTCTTGGATTTGGATACCTAAAACGTGCATTTTCAAAGAATGAACCCTTACATGCATTTTTTGGGCCAAAATGAATCTTGATCCAAAGCGTGTTACATTTTCATACCGTTTGCCCTGTACATGAAAAATTATGAACACTTTGAATCTGCTATAATTCAAGTTACAAAAGTACAAACATGAAACATCTTCTTTCATTGGATCTTTATTTTAATTTCTTATATTACATACTTAATGGTTGATCTGAGCCAACATCAACGTAGCATCTTTACTGTTAGGCCTCTCTTTAGGATTATCCTGGGTACAGAAGCAAGCAATCTTAAGAACAAGAAGCATCTGTTCCTCATAATCGTTCCCTATCAGTTTCGAGTCAATTGCTTGCTTTGGATCCTCAGAAGTCATCACATTTCTCATCCATTTCACCAAACTCATCTCAGGGGTGTGCTGGAAAAAATCGTCTGATGGAAGCTTCCCCATCACCAGGACTGCCAGCAATATGCCAAAGCTGTAGATATCACTCTTGTCCGTAAACTTCATTGTCTGGTGATACTCGGGTGCAATGTATCCTAGAGTTCCAGCAACATTGGAACCTGATATGTGTGTGTCGACATCTGGGATGGATTTCGCAAGTCCAAAGTCGGATATCCTTGCTTCCATGTCATCATCTAGGAGAATGTTGGCAGGCTTTAAATCTCGGTGAACTATACGTGGAGTGTGGCTCATGTGAAGATACTCAAGCCCTGCTGCTACTCCCAGTGCAATCCTGTGCCTTGCCAGCCAATCCAAGTCTCGGCTACCTTCCCTAACTTTTTGTAGCATATCCTGTAAGCTGCCATTCTTCATGAACTCGTAAACCAGGTAATGACAATTTGGCTGGGAGATGTGAGCCAGCAATGGAAGCAAATTACGGTGCCTTATTTGCCCAACAGTTTGTATTTCCGATTTGATCTGTTGCATTTTCTTGTTGAGAAACCTTGTGTCTTCTTGTGTCAGCTCTGTAGTATCCTTTGGAGGCTGTAGTATCTTCTTTATAGCAATCGTTCTTATTTTTCCTTCAGGCAGCTCAGCCTTGTATACTTCTCCACACCCTCCTTTTCCAATGGTTTGAAGTGCTGCCACTATTTCTTCTTCTTCCAAAAAAGCTAGTTCTTCAGCTTTGATCAGTTGACTGAAAATCGCAGGGCCAGATTCGTTCCTTTTGTCTTTAATCACATTCAAAAACCTCTTTAAGAGTACTGAGAAAATGGTCCCGCATAAAACTCCTGCCAGTATTCCAGATGAAAACCTAACGATCCAACGTATGATTCTCCTCTTCTTGCTCTTATGTTTATGACTCGATGCCCCTGCTGGAGACGAGGCTGGAACTTGGAGATTATGAGAGTTATTTCCTACTGCTGTTGAAGAAATTGAATTCGATTGAGCAAAGATATAACGTTTTGGAACAAGTTTGTTGCTCCCATTCTGCAGCTCTGATGAAGATCCCAGTTGGTTCTTTATTGGCATGATGTCTTTCAAGAAACTATTGCCTGAAATGTTGAAGAGTTGGAGATTTCTGAATGACTGCAATGGCGCTGGTACTTTTCCATGGAACATGTTATTGGCAAGGGAGAGTTCTTCAAGGTTTGGTAAATACCTTAAGAAATCCACATCACCAGAAAACTTATTGCAGGAGAGATCTAGGATCCGGAGGTGGACAAGGGAAGATATTCCTTCCGGGACTTTGCCTGATAACCTATTGCTGTGAAGATCAAGAATCTCCAGTTTCTGGCATTCGGTTATTTGAGTTGGGATTTCATCCACAATGTGGTTGTTAGGTAGAGAAAGCTCTTTGAGCTCCGAGAGTTGGCCGATTTCTGGAGAGAGAAAGCCTCTCAACTGGTGAGTCTTAAAGACAATACGGGTGGCCCGGAGGATGTTGGAGTTGCTGTAGATCCTCTGCTCACAAAAGACTATGTTGGCGTTGCAAATGCTGTCTGTGCTAGTGGAGACACCCAGGTCCTTGTAGATTGCCAAGAGAGCTTCATGGTCCACACATCCGAGACTTAATCTGGAGTGAACCAAGAGAATTAGAGTCAAAAAAGAGAGAACATAGAGGTGGCAAACGGTGGTCATTTCCGGTGGATTTTCGACTACGAGCCGATGGGAAGAGAGATGATGAATCAGTGTTTTATTATAAAAACAGAAACTGCATCCCCCCATTTCGTTTTTATAATACCAGTAGCAATCTGTGAAACTTATGGAAATTTGAAATATGCTAAAATATCTATATATAATAATGCTAAGTTGGCTGCATTTGGATTTCCCAATTACCCATTTGATTATTTTATTCTAGAATCATGAAAAGAGAATAATGTCTGTAAAAATGGTATAACAATTGCAACTGTCTTTATTTTTAGTTACAAATATATCTGACAGTTGTAATATTGGATAAAGAAATCTATTAAAGCTTACATAAACACATGATAGTAAAGAGGGAAAAAAAGAATTTCCATCCAACACAACACACCCTCTCATGGCTTCTAAATGACCCTGTTTTCCCAACCATCTTTTTGTGCCTTTCAAAAAAAAAAAAAAAAAAAAAAAAAAACAATATATCAAATCTTTTGATTAAAAACTCCAATTAATGAAATATTAAGAGACACATATTAGCATAACCCATTTATAATGCATGATGCCCATTTTAGCAAAACCAGTCATGAATAGTGTTTTGTCATATCAAACTTCCACAAATCTATATATTAGAAATAAAATCAATTTAGTTGATCAAACAAACAAACCCAACCCTTTTAAACCATCCTTCTGGAGCAAGCTCGTAACCATCTAAATTCTAGAGTTAAAACGAAAGTAGATTTGAACTGGAATGCCATTTTTGGAGTGTCTTAAATCCGGTCCATACACGGTCTACCTCCCAACCATCTTGTAGGTTTGGTTTCATTCTTATCTAAGGTTCAAGGAAAAACACTTTATGATGTGTGTTTGGATATGCATTTCTAAAAATGATTATTATAATATATCATTTTATTACGACATCCAATTTTTTCTTCAAATCTAATTATTTGAATCGTAAATAGTTAACAATTTAAAATTACAACATGTTTTATTTGAAAGTGAATGTGATTATCATGATAATTAGAACCAGATAACCATCTTTGAAAGTTCTTATATAGTTATATATGTTGTTAGAAGTTGTAATAATCAGATTATCTTTATTCAATAAAATATTTTAAAAAAAATTAACAGATTAATGCAAAAATAATTAGATAATGAGATTATCAGGATCAAAATCAGTTTGTCCAGCCGTCCAGGTTGATTGAATTCACGTCCAAACATATCTTTGTATGGGAATTTGGAAACTGTAATTATAGACCCCATGCAGGATCCAACTATTAATTTTCTGGTCTGTGGATGCGTATGTGGCTAGGTTTGGCAAAAAAAAACTCATCCCCGACGGGGGAACCCGTAACTCGACCCCGATTTGACCGGGGAATCCCCGAGTTGACCGGGAATGGGGATGGGGACGGAGAATCCCCGATTTAGAATAATGGGGTCGGGGCGGGGATGGGAGACACTTTAATCCCCGACCCCGGTTATAAATTATGTTTTAATATAAATTATTACATATAATTAAGTTTACATTGTAAATTATTCATTACATTTTATATAATATATTAAATATAATTGTATATGACTTTTCTATAATTTAAAATAGTATTTTTATTTTTATTTTATTGGTTTTATAAATGTTTTGCATCCATTTCTTTGTTTTAGTTTTATTATAAATTATACATTATATATGTAAACACTTCAAATATGTTTGAATTAAATTGTTTAAAGTTTATTTACATATATTTTTCTACTAAATTATTATTTATATGTAACATCCGTCATTTCGACCTGGTACGTGGAATTATTTTAGTGGATAAATAATTTATTAATATTGGATTGGTCCAATTATATCCCGTTTCGTGGATTGATACGTGTCGGGATTGGGGCTTGCGTGTCATCGGGTTATAATTTTAATGAACAGATTATATTTTGGGATCGTGGGATTAAATGGGCATTAATAGTGAAAATGTGATATCGGGTTCGGGACCGATTGAGATAAAGATGTATATATGTTTGTGCCTTCCTCCTCCCTTATCCATTTGTGTGAAATCCCTAAATAGTATATGTGTGTGTGTTTTGAGAGCTCCAGCAGTAAATCCAGCTCCAAGCTCTTGAAATTGCTTGTAGATCCTTGGAATTGTCTTCATCTTCTTGTGGGTGTGTGTTCTTGAGCTCCATAGGTAAGCAAGCTGTGATTTGGTTCTCAAATTGTGTGTATACCATGAATTAATAAGGGTTGGTTATGGGATTGCAAGGGAGTTGTTATGTATTGAGTTTCTATGATTATTTGATGCTGAAATCCTGTGTAGAGGAGTTTTGATACTCCTGGAATGATGCTGAAATCACAGGGCAGGGGTGCAGGGTTTCGCGGTGTCGCGGCGCGACGACCAGGGGGTCCGCGGCGCGACCAACAGCCTGCAGGAGAAATCCGAGTTTTTGTCTTAAAAAGGGGTTGGGTCGTATTAGTGTCGTGTTTCCTTCGGGATTGCTCGGGTTGGGTTTGATTGGGTTTGGGGTCTTGCTTAGGGTTGTTTCGAGTCGAGTTTGGGTCAGATTTCGGGTATTGATCGGGTTTCGGTTCCGTGGGATTGTCGGATTCGAATTGAGTTCGGGTCAATGTGATTGTGTGATATGTGTTATTCAGGGATTATGTTTAATTATTGGGTTATCCGTGTGATTACAGGGACTAGTGGACCTCGAGCCGGATTCGATCAGGGTGTTCAGACTTCGGGGAATCAGTCAGGTGAGTACTCGAGACTTTTCTAAACGCGCGCCGTCTTTATGATTTTAGCTGTGTTGCTATCTTGTGCGTGTTATATATATGTGAGACAGGGACGTGAACCTCAGGTATATTCTATTCCTTAAACGTGCTATGTATGAGACATGAGATCAGGTCTGGGGTCCGTGATGAGTTCCATACGGACGATAAGTCGCGAAGGGGAATCGCGCGGGTTGACTGTCCCTTACAGTCCTTGGGGCGTATATATACGGCAGGGCCTGTAGCCGGGTAGCTTCCGTGCTACAGGGTATTATCGACCATTGTTGTGTGCGATGTGTCCACCGGGGAGGGGTCCCCACAGGGCTGTGTGTTATTCTGATCTCATACTTGTGTTTATATACCTGAGATGCGTGTTGGGCTACCGGGACAGGGATAGGGAATGTGTGCTACGTGCTTATGTGCAGCGTCAACCCTCGTGTACTCACGGGCTTTATAGCTCATGTATTCGAGTCTAACATGTTCAGGGAATTTGAAGGGATCTCAGTCACAGCCGAGGTAGATCTGAGATGAATTGAAGATCCGTAATGGTTTCATGCTTATATAGAACGGTTTGTAATAGTTATTTTGGGAATAGTGCATCCAGTAATCGGGATTATTGTGTTTTGTTAGTTTGGGATTTGAATGTATTAACCTCGCGTTTAAAGTTTTAAATTAGTCATAATCTGCATTATCCTATGACATGTATGCTATAGATCCGTTGCGTTATTGCCACATATGACATTATGTTGACGTGGCATTTCCGGGATCGGGAGGGGTGTTACATTATAGTTTAAACTTAAATAATTTTTTGGAACTTGAAAACCTCGATTCCCCGACGAGGATCCCTGATCCCCGATTTGGACGGGAATGAGAATAGAAACTCATTCCCCGACGGGGATGGGGGAGAAGATTATGAAGCGGAGATGAGGATGAGAACTGAGATCCCCGCCCCGTCCCGTCCCGTCCCGCCTCATTGCCATCCCTATATGTGGCAGTCCAAGATACGGACATGGGACACCCATTGTAGCAGTTCGGTCCAAGTTTGCAACACAAATCGTATTAGCTGTACAAACCCTGACAAAAAGTTAGATATGACAAAAACCCTATAAATTTATGCACTTTTCAATTTATAATTAATACCCTTTATAATTTCGTAAAATTTCATCTTACATCCTTTTTCTTATAGACTTGTACCATTCAAAGAATCAAGCAATGTAAGTAGGACCCTAAAATAATGTGTAGTCATTTTTATGGGTCGTGAAGTAATTGCTTTGTAGTTGTTGGTTGATAATGTGGAATGACATTTTATGGTATGTCACTATTATAAACTGTATAATGTAAGATTGTAAGTAAGCATTACACATGCTTTCGGTTTACAAAATGGTAACAAACCAGGCTACCACTGAGTTAAATAGAAGAATAAATGTTGTGATGAACTTATGATAGGAGTCTTAGGAGGACATATACTTAAAGAAATCTCTCAAGATTGTTTGAATAGACATGTAAATCAACACAGGAATTAGACTGTCAACACATAAAGAAATTTCAATACGTACTAGAGGTAATGGAACGATAAACATAGCCTATAGGTAACATACATAGGATGATAAGTTTTTTGAAATCTAGTCAAAACCAAATGTTCATCAAGAAGAATTTACAGATATTTGTGAATCTAGTAATAAGTATCAATATAAGTTCTTTAATTTGCCCATGGGAGTGACTTGTGAGCAATTTTCATATTTGAAAGATCTTCCCCATGGGAGTGACTTGTGAGTGTTTTTGAAGAACTTTCAGGCCATGTTTGTTTACCTTTTAATGGAATCATTAAGAGGTCATTTTACATTTGAATGACTTCTTAATGATTTCATTAAGATGTAAACAAACAACTCATTCAGTCTAATCCATGGGAGTGACTTGTGAGCAATTTTGTACTAGGGGAAGATCTCATATTCGAAAGTTCTTCAAAAACACTAATCTATCATTGGCATGTGGAGTTATTCGAACCCAAGTACTCGAGCGCCATTTCACTTGTTAGAAGGTTTAAGTGTGGAATTATTGAACATATAAATTGTAGATAGGCATAACAAGAAAAGATAAATTGAGATTAATAATGATAGGGGAGGGGAAGGGGAGGGGGTTGAACATCAACGTTGTTTATCAAGAGAATAGTTGTTTTGACAAGTGTGACAAATGGATATGAGCTTCTACATCCAACTTTGCACATAGCCATATATGCAAAATTGTTTCCTGCACTTGCTTAAAGTTTGAAACAACTTTCAGAAATGTCCAATTCAACCCCTATACTTGTATTTAACAAGTATGGACAATTGCATAAGTTAGCAATGAACTTTCTAATAATGTCGGATTTGACTTATAATTTTAGATTGGATTACACTTTTGATAGCAATCAATCTACTAAACAACTAAGTGGTGTGTGCGTCAATTAAATGCTCCAAATGCATAATTTTCTTTTATAATATGTAGTTTGCAACTTTGGATTATAACTTCTACCATTGCTTCATTTATGAAGAAATTCTTCATGGAAGTACAATTTGTTAAAATATGAACTATTCTTTATTTCTCCAAAAATTTAATTTATATTTTAACTTTTTTATATAATTATCATATACTGTATATCTATTTAATATAATTTGTTTTTTTATTTTAAAATAGAAGCCAAAACTAGTTTATATAAAATATAACTATATATAAAAAATTTTAACAAAACATTTAAAACGAGCATGTATGTTTGATATATTGTATGTAATAATAGATATTTGTTATCATTATTAGAATAATATACTTAAATCAAATCATTGTGTAAATATAAATGAGTTTAAAAAAAAAGGGGACCATGAAATGAGTAGATGGTTCCTAGCTTCTTCTCCGAAAGAGATAAGAGATTGCATTTTTTTAGTATGAATTAAATTCAGCAAGCGGTCTATTATCACTTCATTTCGGTTTGGGTGGTTTGGTGGGGTTGGCTTGTCCATTCTACTTCTACTTGTATGATAATGGATTAATGGTACGTAGTGTAATCCTTTAGGGTGCATTTGGTTTGAAGGATTTAAATACCTCATTTAGGATTTGGATTTCAAAATACTTACCTATTATGTTTGGTTGAAAAGAAAATAACGTATCTAATTTCATTTAGCATTTAGACCATTTGGTATTCCTCCAACCTCCTCTTTTAATCATTGCCCTCTACACCAATTATTATAGAGTCCCTTAAACTAAGCTTTCTATAATCCTTTCATTTTTTAGTTCTATCATTTGCAAATCTTTATCATATCAAAATCCTATCATTTTCTAATCCTGTCATGTCAAATTCCATCAATCCAAACGACACCTTACTTTCATTTGAAGTATCCTCCCTCTATTTCGATCACCATTGAAAACAAATTAGAACATCGTTAATAAGAAGGATGTGAGTACTCATCTTTCATAAATCCTGTATTTTTAGTCACATCAGCGTCACATCAGTTTTTCTCATTCCACTCATTCATTCTTTCTGTCTTGGAAATATCCATTTTTCTATCTCAATACACAATACCTAATTAATTAATTAGAGAGAGAGAGAGAGAGAGAGAATGAAGAGAGACACAGAGAAGGAAGAGTGAGATCGCGTCCGGATCAGGAGGAGGCCAAGGAGGTTGGGATGGTGTTCCTACCGGGGCAGACTTATGTGACAACCCCAAAAGCCCATCGGGGTGGGTACTTCCATTAGCCTAAAGGGTTCGAGGCTTTTGTTTAGATGAAGGCTTATTTGGCAAATCCTTTTAACAAAAAGGGTTATAGATTTCTTGTGCACAAACCCATTATACAAACGGTTTTTAACAAATGTGTCTATCTCTTTGCTTCCTCTTACTTTTCAAATCTTGAAATTCAAATTAAAAACCTTTTTAAGGATCTATATTGTTGGAGATGCTCGTATAGCGTCCTTGATGTATGAACTCCAACTCTTTGGATGACAACCGAGATCGGCGTTAAGTGAATGAAACATAGTACATATTCTGGATCGATGCTAAAAGATTTCACTTGATCGATATAACATATATAATACACTTCTGGTACACGAAAAACCATTAACGGTAGCTGCTACGTATACATAACGTAAAATGTAGATATTTTGATTCTCTTACATCCTTATTTTAAGATTAAGATTCTAACCAGTAATTTCATGTTTTTTAATGGTTGATCTGTGCCAACATTGTCCTAACATCCTTACTGTTAGGCCTCTCTTTTGGATTATCCAAGGTACAAAAGCAAGCAATCTTAAGAACAAGAAGCATCTGTTCCTCGTATCCGCTTCCCATCAGCTGCGTATCTATCGCTTGTTTCGGATCCTCAGAAGTCATCACATTTCTCATCCATTTCACCAAACTCATCTCAGGGGTATGCTGGAAAAACTCGTCCGATGGAAGCTTCCCCATCACCAGGACTGCCAGCACTACCCCAAAGCTGTAGATATCACATTTATCCGTAAACTTCATCGTCTGGTGATACTCAGGCGCGATGTATCCGAGAGTTCCAGCAACATTGGAACTTGTCATGTGCGTATCCGCATCAGGTATTGATTTCGCTAGCCCGAAATCGGCTATACGTGCTTCCATGTCATCATCAAGTAAGACATTCGCTGGCTTTAAATCTCGGTGAACTATACGAGGACTATGGCTCATGTGAAGATACTCGAGCCCTGCAGCTACACCAAGTGCAATCCTATGCCTTGCAAGCCAATCCAATTCTCGGTTTCCTTCTCTAACTTGTTGTAAGATATCCTGCAAGCTGCCATTCTTCATGAACTCGTAAACAAGGTAATGGCAATTCGGCCGTGAAACATGGGCCAACAACGGGAGTAAATTCCGGTGTCGGATTTGGCCGACAGTTTGAATTTCGGATTTGATCTGTCTCATTTTCTTGTTGAGAAGTTTTGTATCTTCTTCTGCCAGCTCTGTAGCATCTTTTGGAGGCTGTACGATCTTCTTAATTGCAATTGTTTTGACTTTTCCTTCAGGCAATTCGTGCTTGTATACTTCTCCACACCCACCTTTTCCGATGATTTGCAGAGATGCCACTCCGTCGTCACTCTCCAAGAAAACGAGTTCTTCGGCTTTGATCTGCTGACTGAAGATTGCAGGCCCGGAATCATTCTTTTTGCCTTTAATCTTATTCAAAACCAACTTAAAGAGTACTGAGAAAATGGTCCCACATATAATTCCTGCTAGTATACCAGCTAAAAACCCAAGGATCCAACGAAGCACTCTCTTCTTCTTGCTCTTATGTTCATGATTTGGCTCCCCTGCCGGAGACGGTGCCGGAGCTTGTATATCATCAGAGTTTGGATTACCTCTTGTAGTTTGATTTCTTGATCCTGCTGTTGAAGAATTTGAAGTTGAATTTGTTTCGGCCAATACATAACGTTTTGGAATTAGTTTGTCGTTTCCGTTCTGTTCCAATTGGTTCATTCTCGGCATTGGGCCTTCCAAGAAACTATTGCCGGAGATGTTGAAAAACCGGAGGTTTCTGAAGGACCGCAATGAGGCTGGCACTTTTCCGGTGAACATGTTATTAGCAAGGGAGAGTTTTTCAAGGTTGGGGAAGTACTTCAAGAAATCAAGATCGTCGGAGAATTTATTGGAAGACAGATCTAGGATCCGGAGACGAACGAGGGATGATAATCCAACAGGGACTTTGCCTGAAAACCTATTGCTGTGAAGGTCGAGCACTTCCAGTTTCCGGCAGTCGGTGATTTGAGCTGGAATTCTATCCACAAGGTGATTGTTTGGTAAAGAGAGCTCTTTGAGCTCCAAAAGCTTCCCGATTGCCGGAGAGATAGAACCTCTTAGCCGGCGATTCTTGAAGACAATACGGGTGACCCTGAGGACATAGGAGTTGTTTGAGATTCTCCGTTCACAAAAGATTCCGGCGGATTTACAAACGGTATCCGTGTGAGAGGAGACACGGACACCTAAGTCCTTGTAGATTGCAAGGACAGCTTCATGGTCCGTAGGTTCAATGTTTAATCTAGCATGAGCCAATAAGATTAGTGAGAAGAAAGTGAGGAAAGGGAGGCGGTGGCAAACGGTGGCCATTGCCGGTGGTCGCCGGTGGTGGAAGAGAGATGAATAATAAACCGGAGGTTATTATTATAATTGGAAAAACAGAACCTGCACTCATATAAGATAGTCGAATTTGGACTTGTGGAAATTTGAACCCTCAAGTATTATGGGCCAGTGCCCAGTGGCAGTAACCGTGTGGAAAAAATTGTAAATCCCATTATTTTGACTTGGTCATTTCCTGATCGGAAATTCCTATACTACCCTTGACTACCATAAATTTCCATCACAAACACGAGGGTTATTTAGACATATCCTGTTTTCTGTTTTGTAGTCAACGTTTTCTTGATTCGTTTTTCATCTGTTTTAGAAAGAAAATCTGTGTTGATGTTTAGAATTTGTCATTGGCGACCATCTTACATGAAAAGACTATTTTATCTTTATTTTTAGGAGGTAAAGTGTAATGATGATAAAAGTGTTAGTAATGGTAAGATAGTCATATTATATGAAATTGTTGTGTACGTCAAAACTTTGTTGTGTAAAAATCACTTCTCGACTCATAAAGCCTATGATGTGTTTTAGAATGGATATTGATATACGCACACCTCTTCTTTTTAAATTTTTACTAATCACACACTCTCTTACTTACATGATTTTTGTTAATGTCGTAAAACCCAATAACTAAAAGTTAATCTCCTCTCACATTAAAAAGGAGGAATGCGTGATTAACAAATGAGGAATATGCATATAAAATTACCCTTTAGAATAGTTTTCATTGGATACTTTGATTAATAATAAAAATAAAAAGATTTTTGTAATTTATTACTCAACCATATGAATAAAGATATTTTCCATAAATAATAACATTACTTTAAATGAAGATACAAGAACTGGACGAGATTTAATAATTTTCAACATGTTATAACATGACAAAAAAGGTGAAAGGTGAATTGATAATTACTTGGTCTTGCATGTACCAAGTGTTATAGCATACAGTGATATGAAGTGATGGTGTATAGTGAAGTTTGTCTTTTCATTATATATAAATATAGTTCATCCGTATGAATAACATTAAGACGATGAAATTTTCTCTAGTTTGCTTTGCTAGCCTTTCCAACATTGTTATAATTTAGTCTTAAAAGTCAGTAAGATTATAACACGTTATCAGCACGAAGAGCTCTGCAATTAAATCAAGAATCAAACGAGGTATGGTTACTTAAAGTTATAACATATAATGAGAAGATAATTACCATAAATAATTGTTACAATAACAATAATAATACATCTTACGGACTACTAACATGTATTATTATTTCTAACATTTTAATTATGTTTACTAACGTTTTATTTATACTAACGTTTTTACTTATACTAACATTTAAATAATTGTTGCTAACATTTTATTTATATACTAACATTTAATTATGCATACTAACGTTTATTTATGTACTAACGTTTAATTATGCATACTAACGTTTATTTATGTACTAACGTTTATTTATGCAATCTAACATTTATTTTCTGTTTACTAACATTTATTTACGCAATCTAACAATCTGACATTTATTTAATTTATGAATACTAACAATTATGATTATTGATTCTTTTACATATCTTATATTTAATCCGTCATTAAGCTTATTTATACACATCATTTATGTCAATAACATTTCTCTTAAATTACATTTCTAATCATCATTTTTATATTAAAGAAACATTATCCTCCAAATCATTTTTATAAAATCCACAACGGATTTATAACCGTTGAACGGTTATATTTTCGACCGTTTAATGGTCGAATTTTTCCTATAAATATCCAATACTAAACCTCATTATTTCACAAACCACATTATCCTACCATCCTAAATAAAAATAATAAAAAAAAAATTACTTAGTTGAAGGCGGATGAAGATGCTAAGCCCGTTTTTAATTTTTATCAGTGTATTGATTTTGGCACTCTTCTATTGTTTGTTCCAACTACCATGGGATGAGATGTATCATTTTCTGATTATGTTTTCATTTATTCTCTCACTTTATTGTATTGCAGTTCTTATTGAAATAAATTAGTATTGATTTTATATTGTTTTAAAAATTCTTTTGATAGTCAATATGGCAAATCTTGAGAAGTTATCATTTGCTGCATTGGACGTAAATGGCAATAACTACATGCCATGAAACATTGATGTAAAGATACTTTTAACATCAATGGGCATTGTAGAAACACTAAATGAAAACAACTATTGCTCAATTCAAGAAAAGCCAAAAGCAAATGCATTTCTTCGTAAACATATTGATGAAAATTTGAAATCTGAGTATATGAATACGGAAGATCCAAGTATTCTGTGGAAAGATTTAAAAGAAAGATATGATCATCAAAGTGAGATTTTGCTTCCAAATGCCAGAAATGATTGGAATAATTTGAGATTTCAAGATTTTAAGAAAGTGAATGATTATAGCTCTGCATTGTTCAGAATATGTTCACAACTCCAATTTTGTGGCCAGACGGTTACAGATGCAGATATGTTGGAGAAAACATACTCAACATTTCATGCATCAAATGTTACCTTACAACAACAGTATCGAATGCAAAATTTTAAAAGATATTCTGAACTTAACACTGTCCTTCTAGTTGCAGAGTAAAACAATGAACTTTTAATGAAAAATCACCAATCTCATCCAACTGGATCACTAGCATTACCTGAAGTAAATGCTACAACTAAAAGTACAACACATGGACAAGAACGGGGATTTGGCCGTAAGCGAGGCCGTGGTCGTGGCCGTGGCTATAATCAAAACAATAATTATAGTTATAATCATGGTTATGGTCATAACTATAATCATAACAGAGGTCATTCACGTGGACGTGGACGTGGTCATAATAATATTCCACGTAATAAGAAATCTAAATCACAAGAAAGACCCAAAAATGATAAACAAAAGGCTAGTGCTTCTCAAGATCCTGAAGATCTTTGTTACCGATGTAGAATGATTGGCCATTGGCCAAGAACTTGTCGCACATCGCCCCATTTCTCTATCATGGTATGAACCATCATTGATTCATCTTGACACTCGGACAAAACAATGTGAACTCGTAGTTCAGAAAATAATGCATTTACAAGAAATTGCAAATCAACTATCTGATGCATTTACTATAACTAAAAGAGTGACTAAATCATATGTGTCAGCAGCTAATTTACACCTGCTAGAATAGAAATTCCAAATAAAAGAGCTGATGATAAAGTCACTCAAGAATCAAAAACACGTCTGAAACATGGAAGACCATTTGGTTCCAAGGATAAAAATCCTCGAAAGAGAAAGAAGCAAATTTTACAGATCTCCCCGAGGACCCGCTCAGCCCCGTAAAATAAATAAACTCAAGATAACATTAATAACCACAACACATAAAACAATAAAACTCACAAATGAAAATTATTTGTCAGTTTTAGATGACTGACCCTTTTCAAAAACATCTTGAGAGGGAGCAGAATTAACTTCTGGTTGTTGGGACTCCACTGGCTCCTGAGGCTGTGGAGGTTGCACTGACACTGCATTCCTTTCTATCCAATAACGATATGGCGGCATAGTTGATGGAGGAGGGACCGTGAATTCCCAGCTATGGGTTACAGTCCTTATAAGAAAAGACTGCCATCGTATAAATCTATCAATATATAATATATGGGTATGAATATCATCCAGATAGAACCCCAATCGATCATTACTTCCAACATAAGTGCGTTCCTGTCGTGGTACCATTGTGAGTTCTCTAAGATCCGGCTGATCTAGTCGTCTTTTCTGCCTTCTTTCCTCTCGATTATCAAAAGACTCCATAGAAAGATTTAGGTCGATCTCTTCTCGACGTTGTTCTTGTTGTTTTCCTGGCTCCATGGATGTGTGTATGTGTTTAGATGGTTTGTTGTATTGATTTCTTTCACGCCGAGCTTTCTTATATACTACTAGCTTGAATAAACTCAAGTGTATCTCGTACGCCAAATAGAATAAAAAGGTTCTAATATTTATTTGTGATATTACTAATTCACATTAAGCCAACAAGTTATCATATTTTCTCCCCATACGAAATGATATTTGGTCAAGAATCAGATATATCACATCTATTTTTTTTTTAAATAGTAAAAATTCTAAATTGCTCCACCAAACCGCATAAAGATGGGTACTCAAAAGAATGTTGGGAAATTATGATTGGGTATGAAATCTCCTTTATTATAAAATAAAATGAATCACTGACAGTTGATATCAGTACGACACATTGTGCTAGTTGCCATTTTAAAAGGGACAATTTTTCCAACATCAGGGGGGGAAAATAAACAAATTTATAAGCTGTAATTATCTTATAAAAGGTATTGGGATAATTCATTTACATATTTTTGGCAAATCTGTTGCGAGATACATTTACTGATTTAAAGAAAGTAACCAAGTCACATATTTTGGTTATTAATGCTTCAGTAAATATTGATATTTTAGAAATGAAAATCATTATTGATTAATGAGCCTAAGACATGCCTGAAGCATGATAGGCAGTCGATTCCAAAGATAAGTATCATTAAAAAAATTAGACATGATGGTTCTAGAAGAACCTCAGGCGCCTGAATGAAAATAATGAGATCTCGATAAAATTATATCATGTCTAAAACTATATGGAATCGAAATAAAATCGATGTCGATGATATTTATTAATTAGCGCTATATATATTTAAAAACGATGATTATGAATAATAGTCTGCAGACATGTTCTCTTAGAGAAAATGAGACTACTAGATGTGTAGGATGTACACATAAAAGTTGTGGATGAAAATTTCATAAAAGTCCACATTTTCCAAATCTATACGTAAGGCAAATAGTATAGATGATTTGAGTGATTTGATCACACATATCCAACATACTATACTTGGTCTTCACTTGTAGTATAAATACCATATATTGATGTATCAATGATGGTGCGAATAATATGAAAATTTCTCTCTATTTCTACTACTTTTACACATATCATAAAGTAGTCTGTACACATAAAGTTGTACAAATATATGTATAGAGATTAATTTAGTGTATATATATAATGCACACAGATGTTTAAGGAAATATTCTCCTATGGTGGATACAATTATAAGAGATATATTAATCTATCAATAAAAGATAGATTTGATATGCGTCTATTAAAATTATTTTATTCTAAAAGTCCTACTTATACAGAGATTCCTTTGAAGGATATAAATTTTTTTTTTTTGAAACATGTCCCGAGATTTATCCTATGAGCTCATAGTTACAATGCAATAAGCATGTATTATGATTACATGTGTTACATAATTATACAATATGTCATGAATATAGTTATGGTCTATTTATAAGACTAACTTGACATATACAATTTTATGAAAATCCTCGAAGGATTTATTTAAAAATGCCAGAAGCATTAAAAGTAAAACCCAAAGAAATGTATTCAAAGATCTTTATATGGGTTGAAACAATCTGGACGTATGTGGTATAATCGATTGAGTGATTATTTGATAAGTAAAGGATACACAAACAATCAAATATGTCCATGTGTGTTTATAAAGAAGACAAAGGTTGGATATGTTATTATAGCTGTCTATGTTGATGATCTAAATATTATTGGCACAATTAATGAGATAATGAGGTAATTGTGTTATTAAAGAAAGAATTTGAAATGAAAGACCTTGTAAAAACCAAATATTGTCTTGGTTTACAGATAGAGCACATGCACAATGGCATACTTGTGCATCAGTCAAATTATACTATAAAAGGTCTTAAAACGTTACAACATGGAAAAAGCAAATCCTTTAAGCACATCAATGGTTGTTAGATCGCTTAATGTTGATAAGGATCCATTTCGTCCTCCAGAAGAGAATGAAGATTTACTTGGTCCAGAAGTACCATATCTTAGTGCAATTGGAGCTTTAATGTATCTTAAAAACTGTACAAGACCTGACATTTCTTTTGCAGTAAATCTGTTGGCAAGATTTAGTTCAGCTCCCACTAAACGACATTGGATAGGAGTCAAACACATTTTCCGATACCTTCGAGGAACCACTAATTTGGGATTATTTTATTCTAACAATTCAAAGGAAGGTTTACTTGGATATGTAGATGCAGGTTACTTATCTGATCCACACAAAGCAAAATCTCAAACAGGATACGTGTTTTTAAATGGTGGTACTGCAATTTCATGGCGTTCTCAGAAGCAAACACTTGTTACAACATCCTCAAATCATGCTGAAGTTATTGCACTACACGAAGCTAGTAGAGAAAGCGTATGGCTGAAGTCTATGACAGAACTTATTTTGTCTTCTTGTGGATTTGAGATGAGCAAAAGTCCAACTTTGATTTATGAAGACAATGCAGCTTGCGTGTCGCAAATGAAAGAAGGATATATCAAGAGTGATAGAACCAAACATATCCCACCAAGATTTTTCGCTTACACGCAAGATCTCATAAAGGACAATCAGATTAAAATGAAATACATCCAGTCTAGTAACAATTCAGCAGATCTTTTTACAAAGGCACTTCCTAAACAAATTTTCAGAAAACATGTTCACAACATTGGAATGCGACATTTACAAAATATGTGATGACTTTCAGATGATAACATGAGGGGGAGACAACCAATCGCTGTACTCTTTTTCCCTTGTCTAAGGTTTTTTCCCACTGGGTTTTTCTTTAGCAAGGTTTTTAATGAGGCAGCATTTCGTGGTTGAACTCCTACTAAAATTATCATTCAAGGGGGAGTGTTATAACATGACAAAAAAGGTGAAAGGTGAATTGATAATTACTTGGTCTTGCATGTACCAAGTGTTATAGCATACAGTGATATGAAGTGATGGTGTATAGTGAAGTTTGTCTTTTCATTGTATATAAATATAGTTCATCCGTATGAATAACATTAAGACGATGAAATTTTCTCTAGTTTGCTTTGCTAGCCTTTCCAACATTGTTATAATTTAGTCTTAAAAGTCAGTAAGATTATAACACAACAAAATTTTTTAAGTTTTATTCTTAGACGATATAACTTTTTAAAATTTTGCCTTTAAAAAATAGTTTTGAAAATAGAAATAGGGATGGAGTCATGAATAAATTAAAAAAGAATTACATGTAATTTTCTTAAACTTATAAATGTGATGTTTAAGGCGTTGTTTCAATTAAAAGACTATAGGTTCAAATCTCACAAACACGTAATTATTTATAGTTTTACACTAAACTCCATTTTCTTTTATCTCTTATTAAAAATCAATATTCTTGTCTTATAACAAAAAAAGCTTCTGAATCTTATATGATTTCATTTCATTCAATTCCAACATACCAATCATTTTCTTAGTTTATTTGATATACGTTTTTTATGATATGCGCTATAATAATCAATTTATCTTTATGTTTTATTAGAAAAACTATAATCATTTTTGCCAACCAAACCAATTTTCGTCTTTCTAAAACACAAAAAGTTAAAGCTTTTAAAACATAAATTTAAACGTTCTCTAATAGTTTTATGTTAAATTGAAAGACGTTCAAAATGTTAAATCTAATCTATCTCTATCTATACTATTAAATGAGTAACTAATTGCCACGTGCCACGCTATCATTTCATTTGCCACATGTCGCTCTGTCCTTTTGCCACTTCATCTACTAGATTTACTTTAATTTTTAATGCAAATCAAATCTATCAAAGTCTAATATTATTAATTTAATAACTAAAATTTAAAAAACTCTATTATTCGTATAATTATTATATTATACATATTTATAATACATGAGTATTAACCTAGTTAACTATTATAAAACAAAGAATGATGCATCTTTAAAATCTATAGTTGCTTTCATAAGCAACTTACATAATTAATCGATAATTCTTCTCTCTTAAAATAATCATTAGTTTGACGACCATTATTATGGAATATCGACCATTTTCCATTATATACATAACTAGTTAGCAACCCATGTATATCATGGATATATTTAATAAATGATCTTTTTATTAAAAATATAATATTAATATGTAATTATAAATATGATAAAATGTTGATACTAAAATAACAAAAAAAATTATTAAAGTTATATCAAATATGAATTCAATTTGTTATAAGCTAATTATATTTAACAAATAGTCAAGATAAGAAAATGATTGCATTTAAATTAAAAACAATATTTTTAATATAATAACATTATAATGTGTCAAAGATATGATCCATTATTATATATTATGTTGTTATATCAAAATTTAGATGTATATTTAATTTTTCAGTAACAAATAGTTTAAAATCACGATATTATATATGAGAAAAGTTGTATTCATTTTTAAAACTGATTATGTTGGTAACATATTAAGTTTTAAATAAAAGTTTATGAAAATAGATTTCAAAATTTTAAAACATTTAATTAGATTCACTTTCAGTAATAGTGATTAAATCAAATAGTAATTAATATTAATATTTCAAAAAATCAAACGAATAAATTGAAAGAGTTATATTAGGAAAATTGGGAGGAAAACGAATTTTAGATAAGTTAAGGAAGTGACATGTTTCATAAACATTTTGCTTTCTTAATAGATATAGATATAGATTTACATATGTTAATTAGCGTAAAAAAAAAAGAACGTAAAAAAAGTATGTTTCCCTATTCCTTAGTATCCGGTTAATTTACTTTCAAAATTCTATAGTTAAATTATTTGTTTGGAGGTAAATGATACTTTTTAACATTTTAATGAAGATTTTCACTTGTGAAACATATTCACGAGACAAGTTTTACATAGTATAATGATATAATGATATAACTTATAAGGTAGGCAAATTGAATATGAAATTAATATTTTTTAATATTAATGCTACATGTATTAATGATATTAATTGAAAATTAGATTATGATGAAATATTTGTATGTTAGAATAATGAAATATTGTTTTTATGTGTCAAGTGTTAGCCAATGATTTTTTTTTTCATAATAGTTAGATAACTATACTTTTTAAAATCCAAATTTACCTAACATATAAAATTGATCATCTAATAACTAGTGAACAAAATCCAAGTAAAACAGTTTTCAAAAGTACATTATCTACCCAATATGAAAAGAATTCAATGACTAATGCATGAAATATAAAAACTATATTGCTATTTTGTAGTAAAATCTTACTTTGTTGAAAGGACATTTTTGTCTGAATATAACATTTAATTCTCTTACCAACAAATGGTAGATATTTTTTGTTAAAAGACTTGTATCTAATAGTTGACGTTAAATAATTTTGGAACATAGCGACATATTATATATACATACATATATCATATCTACTTGGCCAATGGTAATCTTCCACCTTTTTGTTGGTTTTTTTTTTTTTTTTAATTTGAACTTTTTCTTTTTTTTTTTTATTTTAAATTTTTCATAACACACTATTATCTTAGTGTTATCTTTTATTTAGCTCTTTTATTTTAATAAATTTTGTTTAGTCATCTTTTAATATTTATTATTACAATATTTTCTTACACCCTTAAAATTATGATTTTAGTTATAGTTATGTTTGGAGTGGTATTTTAAAACAATTATGTTATGTTTAATTATATAAAAACAAATTTATTATTCAAATGAATTTTTTTATAATTAAAATGTACTATTTAATATTTAGATTTTTTAATTAAATATGATCATGTATAACATTGAACATTACTATTATCACAACAGTTTATTACATACTTAAAATTATGATTTTAATTATACTTATGTTTGGAGTGGTCATTTAAAACTATTATGTTATGTTTAATTGTATGAAAAAAAACTTTATTATTCAAATGCACAATACAAAATTCTAATGAAACTATTTTATAAATAGAATGTAACTATTTAATATTTAGATATTTTTATTAAATATGAACATGTATAACATTGAACATTACTATTATAACGTTGACAAACCCTAATCGATATATTAGAGACATTACCGTTATAAATTTATTTGATTCGATCGTAAAACCAACAAATTAAATTGACGATTAAACCTAATCAATGTCAAATTTTCATAATATGCTTATGAATATTTACTTAATTTATTTTGGTTTCGATTTGATTTGATAAAACATTATTTGTATTTTTAGCATTGCAAAAACTAGAAAATCAATAATAAGAGCTAACAAACAGTATCATTTGACTTGCTTCTTGAATTCATATCAGCTTTTCAATTTCACTTTTCGATATTGGTTCAGTTGTATTTCGTTATTTGAATTGTTTGAAATTTATTTTTATTCATTTGTTTTTTTATTTATTTTTTTAATTAATATTTTAGACCCCACAGCAACGCGCGGAGGGTCCAGTAACTCGTTCTATTAAAAAGATTGACTCATGATGCATGTTCATATTAAAAACAATCATAAAACAATTGTTCAGTTTGAAAATTTTTGATCTAGCAAGTAGGTAGTCGAAATTTGTATTAAAAACTTTTAGGGGTGTTTAGACCACGAATTGAATTTTGAAGGAATTGAAATATTTTTGTACTTTGAAATTTAGATTACAAAAACAATAAACAAAGATATGTTAAAATTCAATCAAAAACTATGGTTGAAGAGAATCTATCATTCTTAGTTATTTGTAAATAAATTAAAATTCACAACTTATACACTTAATTAGCCTTAAACACTATTCCACATATCAACCAGTCAACAAATATATACTCTAAATTGAATTCAAATTCACTCAAATTCCTTTTCATGCGTCAAACGCCCCCCTCAAGTGGAAAACTTGATATCTCTTTTAGTAATGAGCAGCAAAGTCATTTGTCAAAATATGTTTTTCAAGGTAAACATAGAAGTGGAAGCGTTAATAGTGCTCAGGCTGACCAACTCATCCTACTTTTCAATCTTCGACTTTCTCTAAGAGCTTCTTCATTTGACAACCCGAAAGCGTGGTATGTATCATCAAAGTATGCTTTATGTGCTATCATAGACTTTTTCGGAACGTTAACGACACACATAAGCTCTTTAATGATTTTTTATTGATCTATCACTTGAAGCATTCTTATTCGATTGATCGCACAGTTTCCAAGTCTCCAATTCATTGATAGTATTACATAGAAAGGGAGTTATGCCTAGTCGTAGTAACATAGAGTATTGATGACACATAGTCACCACTGTTATATACATCATTAGCATTTTCGTATTGTATTTTTTTCTTAGGGATAATGACAAAAATAACCAAAATGGGAATTTCATTACCCCCATTTTAGCTAAAATAAATGGTATTCCTTAAAATACTCGTCTGATACATAAATAGTTAGTTATTCAACTACTCATTTTTTTTACTTAAAACAAATATTTATTTTAAAATTGAACAAAATTGACATGTGTCAATATATTATTTGCTTCTGTCTAAAATTTTGTTCATTCTCAATGTTAGCTCCTTCAATTTTTTTGTCACTAAATATTTGATACATCACTTTTAAAAAACGGATTTTTGTTCTTTTTATTTTGGACATCGTAATTGGTATTTTTATTGTTCTTTGTAATTAAACTTATATAAAAAAACACTGGGGTTTTATTATATCAATTTTTTTTAAACAGTAGATCAATTTAATATTTATAAAAACCCAAATGCGTTACTATTTTTGAAACTCCGTATTTTAGAACAATAAATCAATCTTTAATTTTAGTTGTTTTAATTATTTTCAAAAACAAAAAATGGGTATACTATATTTTATAAAACAATAAATCAATCTCTAACATTTTAAATAAAATTCAATGTTTAATATATTTTAAAAACAATAATCGGCTATTTTAATTTATGTTAAAAAACACTAAAACCATAGAAATGATGAAATAACAATCAAACCAAACCCTAAATTTTGTAAAACCAAAGCGTTGATTTTACCACGAACAAAACGTTTGATTTTTTCACCAGCAGTCAGCAACCCAAACTCCAACATATTAATGAAGAGTTTTTTGGGAATGAGCTAATATTGAGATGAAGCAAAATTTTAGGCCCGAACCAATATTATTTTGACACGTGTCAATTTTGTTTAACTTATAAAATACCCATTCTGAGTAACAAAGGGTAGTTAAGTAACTAACTTGTGTAACGAATGAGTTCTTTGAGAAATACCCATACTAAATATACACCCCACATTCACTAATTTTTACTAATCATACACCCCCCCTTAATTAATATTAAAAAATTTCTTAATTACCCTAATGATTATCTAATTATTATATGGGACCCACATATTGTCAAATCAAGTCTAATTTTTCAAGATTTTTTATTATTGTGGGACCCACTTTTTTTTATTCATACACCCCCCTCTTATCACATCACCTTTTTTTTGTTTTTTATTGAGGTGGGGCCCACTTTTCTTTATTCATACACCCCCCCTCCTATCATATCACCTTTTTTTTGTTTTTTTATCAAGGTGGGGCCCACATTTTACATATATATAGGCTCATCTTATTTTGCAATCAAAATGTCAAGGTGTAGAAATAAACATATAAAGAAAGATGGAGAAATAAACCTACAGTGCTCTTCTTTTGCAATCAAAATGTCAAGGTTTGATGATATTGTAGTTGATAACACGACAGACTTCACTGCTACAGAGGTATTTTTATGAACTATTTTCCATATTTATTATTTAAAGCTACGCTATGTTTTTATTAATTAATGTACATAATTTTTGTAGGATTTTCCTACTTTTGATGATTTAATGAACTGGGTTAACAACGTCGCAAGATCTCTTGGTGTTATCATTATTAAAAAACGTTCAAAATTATCAAAAAAAATGAATTAAGAAAAGTATGGTTACAATGCGAACGTGGCGGTGTGTATAAAGATTCTAGTTCTAGCAGAGAGAGTGTCACAAAAAAAATTGGTTGTCCGTTTGAGTTAGTAGCTTGTCGTAATGATAATAAGTCATGGAATTTAACTGTGCTATGTGGCACACACACTCATGCAAATGCCTCAAGTTTTGAGGGACACGCAATCGCAATGCGTTTGAATGAAGATGAAAAGAATTTGGTCGCAGAACTAACCAAAGCTAATGTCCCACCACGTAATATTCTTACAATTATAAAAAGTCGAAATGAATGTAATTTTTCGTCTATATCAAATGTGTACAATGAACGACATAAATTAAAGAGGTCCGTGTACCGTGGTAGCACCCGTATGGAGGCTCTTATGATAGCTTTGGAGGCTAACAGTTTTCTATATGAGGTGAATGCAAATCAAAAAACAAATATGTTAGAAGATTTATTCTTTTGCCATCCAACATCTTTAGGGATCTGGCAATCATTTCCACAAGTGTTATTGATCGATGCAACGTACAAGACAAACATGTATTTATTCTTTCCTATACATTTCGATAAAAATTATATATAGGTTTTTTATTTAAATGATGAGACAATATATTTGTATTTTGCAGATATAACATGCCACTTGTACAAATGATTGGTGTGACGTCAACTAACACTTCATTTTCTATTGGTTTTGCCATCCTAAAAAATGAAAAAGTACAAAACTATACTTGGGCATTGAATCAATTAAAGCTGAGATTGGGAAATGAAGTGTATCCAACTGTGATTGTTACTGATAGGGATTTGGCTCTAATGAACGCATGCATGAAGGTGTTTCCAGATTCCTACAAATTACTGTATAGATGGCACATTTGACAAAATATCTTGAAGAATTGCAGACCTTGTTTCAGTTTATTTATCCATTTGAATGACATTGGTTTACATGATAAAACATTAGGAACCGGCAAATCCATTACAATATGGATACACTTACGCAGAACAAACACAAGATGAATACCATTATCATCAACCAAAGTTCCAGGTAAATGTATTATCTTAATTTTTTTAGATCGTCGATATGATAAACTAATCTATTTTTTTATAGGAACCAAAGAGCTACAATCATCATTTAATTAGCGAAATTCCTAAATGTTTTCATCCTTATGTCATTGGAATTCAAGATGTTAAAGGTGATGGAAACTGCGGGTTTCGTTCAGTTGCTGTTGCTATGGGTCGAAATGAGGAGGAATGGCTTGCAATACGTCGAGAACTACTAGAGGAGCTAAATAAAAATAGTAAGCAATATAAAAGCATTTTTGATAGTGAATACAAGCGCTTAGAAGAATCTCTCAACTTTTTTGAGTATCGTGATGCACCTTTTCATAACTGGATGCGGATGCCTTACACTGGTCTTCTGATCGCAAATAAGTATAACTGTATATTTCACTATCTAACAAATGCACGCTGCTTAACATATTTTCCTCTTTGGTCAAAGCCGCAGTCTCCAAAAGAAAATCATGTCATTACACTCGCATTTGTACATAACAACCATTTCGTGAAGGTTGACTTACGTGAGGGATACCCAATGCCAGAGGTTTCTGGCTACAATCGGTCAAAAAAAAGCCAAAAAAAAGAAAGCGAATGGGTTAAAATGTATGAAGATCGTTTACTCGCTTATAAGGAACTTAATTGTAGCATTGATCTTAATGTTGTACCACTTGAGTGATAATGCATGTACTGTTCAATGATGATTTAGTTCAAGTTTAATATTATTAAATAAATGTTTATATATTTACATCAAATCATTAATCAAATCATTATTAAATAAATGTTATTTTGTCAAATCATTATATATCAAATCAAAATCATTATACAATCATTGGGGTAATTAAAGTGTAATTAGGGGGGGTGTATAATTAAAAAAAAAGGGGGTGTAGGAATAAGCATTGCCATTTATTTTGGTTAAAATAAAGTAATGACGTTTCCATTTTAATTATTTTTGTCATCACCCTTTTATTATATTTATATATATATATATATATATATACACACACACACACACACACACACATATATATATATATATATAGGGGTGAGTTCAATGGAAAACCACTATGCACCTGAAAACTATGAAAACATACGCATACCGTCCGTCCGATTGGGTGCATTTCATGAAAAATACGGTGGCATGATTGTAAATAAGGTGATGCATCATGCGGGATATTGATGCATCACGCAAGAAATTTGATGCATCACGCGGGATTTTGATGCATCACGCGGGATTTTGATGCATCACGCGAGGAATTTGATGCATTTGTGGTGGTGCAGTGCGGTTTTCACAAGTTTTCAGGTGCATAGTGGTTTCCATTGAACCCTTATATATATATATATATATATATATATATATATATATATATATATATATATATATATATATATATATATATATAGATGAGATCATTACATAACCTATATTTAGTGTGGAACTGTAAAGCCAATATCGTCCATAAATTAAATTAATCGAATAATCTTAATCTAATGTTATATTATAATCCTATGATGTAAATTGGTTCTATAATTCTGCACTAATTTAAGTTTTGCAATGATCTCAATCACACACATATATATATATATATCTTTATTTCTTTATAAAGGAGAACATGTAATGCCACATGTCACCACCTCAATTAACCAAAATTTTATTTTCCCTCCAAAACTTCCTAATATAATTTTCTCATTAAACCATCTAATTAATTTTAAATAGCAAATCAAACCTTAAATTAATCACAATGTAAGTTAAGTTTTATTAATGAAAGCCAATTTAATCTAATCACTTAAATTTACCTAAACGATTTATTTAAATTATTTTATTAAAATTTTAAGCAATTCTTTACTATGTAGTTTTACTCCATTAAACATGTTTCTATCTTGTATTTTTATTATAACAATAAGAATGTAACACAAAATTTTCATATTTTTAAATTTTTTTATTAATATAGTATCGACAGTTTGTTATTTTTTATTTTATAACAATATAATAAATTTGTATCTTATTAAAAAAAGTTATTTATTAAATATACCTATTAATATATAGGTTAATCTATCTATTATTCTATTAAAATATTAAATGATGTTACTTGACACCCAACTAAAATGTCAATTATCATAACCTAGATGTAACACTTATAATAATCTACAATTTATATGTAATAGATTTAGAGAAAGGTCCGCATATTATCTCGGATTTTTGTTTAAGTTTACAGCTCATGTGATTCTTTATCTTCTTATCTAAACTCTTTAAAAATGTTAAATAAATAATTAAACTAATTTAGGAAAAAAAACTTTGACCATTTACCAAATTTTTATAATTTTTTCTTTCTTCGTTATTATTTAAATCTTATTTATGTATTTTTTTTCTTTTTGATTACCTGCTTATATATTTTAAATAATCTTTTTAGTAATATAATATTGTTATTTTATTTTTTGTTTCTATGATTATTTTTTGAATTTATACTAATTTTAAAAAAAAACAACTATTTAATTATCCCGTGTAATCTTTATATATATATATATATATATATATATATATATATATATATATATATATATATATATATATATATATATAAATAAATAAAGCAAAATAATTTCTGACACGTGTCACTCCCCAGTTCTTCTAATTTTTGTTTTTCCGCCCATTTTGCCTAATATAACTCTTTCAGTTAATTCATAAAATTGATTTTTAAAGATTCTAAAAAGATTACTAATATAATTTAATGATTTTAAATGTTTCTTAATTTAACATCTAATTTACCTTAAAAAAATTTCTAAAATTATATAATAGATTTAAAACAACTTTTTTTATTTTAAAACTTTAAATTAAATATTACATGCATGTTTTAATCCTTATTATAATTTATAATTTAAAAATAATAATAAATAAATAATTTTATTTATTACTCCTGAATGCATGTGTCATCACTCATCAATTTACACTGACAAATCATATTCTAGAAAAAACAAATAACATTTAAATCATATGTTTCTAAATTTACATATAATATAATAAGATTTAAATATCAATTCAATTCAAATATTCATATTTCAATAAATTGATAACTACAATATAATAGAAGATTTAAAAATGATAAAAAAAACTTATTATCATTCATATGTATTTAGAAAGCTAGAAAAATTATTGTTTATGTCAAATAATAATAATTATATAATTCTTGTATTTTTTTGTAATAAAAATAATATGTTTACATTTTAACTCTTAGTCTCTTAGTTGTATTTAATAAAAACAACAATATACTAAAACATCCGCGTAATACGCGGATAATAAAGATAAATATATATATATATATATATATATATATATATATATATATATGTATGTATGTATGTATATGGAGGTTCCATTGAGAACTTTTATGCATCGAGGCACAAAAGAACCTCCACTGTCCCTTGGATGAAAAGAATGTGTGGGTTAGATCAAATGGCAAAAGGGTAATTAAATAGAAAGTTTTATGCATCAAGTGCACATAATGAAATTCGCGGAGGGGTAAAACAGGAATTATGCAATCCTTATTTAATTATTACACTTCCAAAATTAACAAAAATAATACAAATTCAAAATACATGCATATCGTTCATCTCTTTCAAAATCAAAATACATCAAACAACAAACGTGAATCGTTCAAACAAACATAAATCATGCATATCGTTCATCTCTTTCAAAATTAAGAGGGGGCTAAGAGACAGGAGAGAGAAAGAGAGAGAGAGTGATAGAGAGAAAGAGGGAGTGGTTTTAGGAAAGAAGTTAATGATGATTTTTATACCAAATTTAGCTATTAATTATCTTAAAAATATTTAAATTCAAAAATAATTTCCATACATTTAATATTCCCTAAATGCCCTTTGTGCACACTTGGTAGATTGTCCAATGCACAAAAGTTCTCAATGATACCTCGATGCACAAAAGTTCTCAATCGAACCCCAAATATATATATATATATATATATATATATATATATATATATATATATATATATATATATATATATATATATATATATATATATATATATATATATATGGGATCATTGCAGAACTTAAATTTAGTGTAGAATTGTAGAACCAATATCGTCCATAGATTAGAATAATTTAATGGTCTTGATTAAAAGAGTTAAGTTTGGAATTAGTGAAAAAAAAATTGGTAATAGTGATATTTTAATTCTTGGACAGGTAAAAAAGGAAAAGATTGGAAATAACAAAAAGATTGACATTAGCAAAATAAATATCTTTTTTCTTTAAATTAAAATAACATTAATATTATTAATTTTTAAATCAAAAAAATTATACCATAAAAACGAGAATTTTATACTCTTTAAAACGAGACCGGTCATGATATATTTTTTTCGAAAAAATTTTACGTGTTTATTTTTCGTAAAAAAAAATTACCCAGACCACGATGCAATATATCATGGTGAGATAATGAGATCATTCGATATCGAATGAACACTTTGATATCGTATATTTAACGTCAATGCAACACTGCATATACGCTCATTATTAACAGAGCTAAAATAATAGTCACAGTTAGTAGTTAAAGTTGGTGGATTTAACGAGAACGGTTATGATATATATTTTTTATTTTTCGTAAAAAAATTTTTACCCAGATCACGATGCAATATATCATGGTGAGATCATGAGATCATTCGATATCGAATGAACACTTTAATATCGTATATTTAACGTCAATGCAACATTGCATATACGTTCATTAATAACAGAGCCAAAATAATAGTCACAATTAGTAGTCAAAGTTGGTGGATTTAACGAGAACGGTTATGATATATATTTTTTTATTTTTCGTAAAAAATATTTTACCCAGACCACGATGCAATATATCATGGTGAGATCATGAGATCATTCGATATCGAATAAACACTTTGATACCGTATATTTAACGTCGATGCAACACTGCATATACGTTCATTATTAACAGAGATAAATAATAGTCAAAATTAGTAGTCAAAGTTGGTGGATTTAACGAGAACGGTCATGAATATATTTTTTTGAAAAAAATTTTACGTGTTTATTTATCGTAAATTTTTTTTACCAATACGACCATTCGATGTCGAATGAACACTTTGATATCGTATATTTAACGTCGATGCAACACTGCATGTCCATTATATATTAAAAGAGTAAAAAAAAAGTCAAAGTGGACAGTCAAACTTGGTAGACTGCTATTAATTCAATGTTAATTGTATAATTACCATCTTATCCCTAGTGTTATATTATAATCTAATGGTTTAGATTGGTTCTATGGTTCTGCACTAAATTAAGGTTCTGCAATATATATATATATATATATATATATATATATATATATATATATATATATATATAGATTGAGGTTCTATGGGGCACCATATGCATCGGGAACCAAATGGGAACCAAAAATGCATTGCTTGTTTACAAAGTGTGCATTAATGGCATTTTGGGAATGCTTATTGTTAAATTATAAGATTTAATTTAATATTTATCATTTATTAAGGAAACTAAATAAAATGATCAACCACCTTTCCATAAATCCATCCCATTTTCTCTCTCTTTCATGGCTAGCCTCTCTCCATCTCTCTTTCTCTCAACCAGTTTTCACAAGACAACCACTACTACTACCGCCAGAGGCAGCACCACATCGCTGTCCACCGTCGGTATGCAACTCTGCAGCATACCTGTGCATCGATGTTGACGAGAATTTGCTTGTGTCTGTTGATCATGGTTTTTGAGTATCAGTTTTTTCATAAACAGTTCATTCTACGATTCTGTATCATGCTTATGACTAGTCAAAGAATTCTAAGATTCTTTATTAATGTTGGTGGTTATTGCTTCCAAGAAATAGTTGGAGCATATGGTATTGGTTGTTTCAAAAATGATGCACAACATCAATGCATCACGACAATGATGAACACATTGAAGACGTTGATGAACATGTTTAAATTTTAGAGATGCGTCACGAAATTAACACGTTTAAATGTCAAAATGCATCACGATTTTGGTGATGCATAATGATGGAACAAAAACGAGGATGAATATGGCCGAAATGCATCACGATTTTGGTGATGCATAATGATGGAACAAAGACGAGGATGAATATGGTCGAAATGCATCATGTTTGAAGTTGAATTGGATGAAGATGCATCGTGTTTGAAGATGAATCCAATAAATTGTATGAAGATGCATCATGTTTGTTTAGATTCGGATAGAATATTTTCTGAATTCAAGGATCTTCCGATTTTGCCCTTCCGCGCACGAGAAGTTATGCACCCGTGCACCCATTTTCAAGTTAATTACCCTTTTGCCACTACAATCTGAACCATTAAAATTCAAGATCTAACAGTGCATACAGGTTCCCAAAGTGTACAATGCATATAGGTGCCCCATAGAACCTGACCCTATATATATATATATATATATATATATATATATATATAGAGGTGGGTTCAATGGAAAACCACAATGCACCTGAAAACTTGTGAAAACCGCACTGCACCACCCCAAATGCATCAAATTTCCCGCGTAATGCATCAAAATCCCGCGTGATGCATCATCTTATTTACGATCATGCCATCGCGTTTTTTATGAAATGCACCAAATCGGACGGTACGTGTAGGTTTCCATAGTTTTCATGTGCATAGTGGTTTTCCATTGAACCCACCCCTATATATATATATATATATATATATATATATATATATATATATATATACACACACACACACGCGCGCGCGCGCGCGTGCGCGCACGCACAAAAACACAAAACTAGTGTTCATCGTCAGAATTATTACTGGGACTTGACCTAGCAGTCACATAAATAAATCAACATCAATTTGTTGTGAAAGGCCATTAAAAGTTAAAACCGTAATAGTTATTAGCTAGACTTTGACTTTGACCCATGGCCATTATAACAAAATATATATATATATATATATATATATATATATATATATATATATATATATATATATATATATATATATATATATATATAGGTTCAAGATCTATGGAAAACCATCTTTGACTGGAAAACTGGAAAACCATATTAAATGTACATGTTCATTACGGTAAAATGTTAAATTTAATGCACAACTACAATATACATAAGTTCAAATGTGCATTATTATTGACTAGTTCACATAATTTACATGTTCATTAGGATAAAATGTTCCATTTCATGCAAAATAACAATATGCACATGTTCAAATGTGCAATATGCACGAACATGTGTATATTACGCATTTTTGCATGAAGTTAAACATTTTGTCTTAACGAACATGTAGATGATATGCATTAGTTTATCATAATGCAATTTTGAATATATGTATATTATAATTTTACATGAAATTTAACATTTTATCATAATGTACATGTGCATTTGATATGGTTTTCCAATCTAATATAGTTTTCCATGGATCTCGACCCTATATATATATATATATATATATATATATATATATATATATATATATATATATATATATATATATATATATATATATATATATATATATAGGGGTGGGTTCAATGGAGAACCTTATGCATCGAAGAACCTTGGAGAACCACAATGCATCGCTAGAAAAACTGAAATGCATCACGTAGAAATCGATGCATCACGCGGGAATTTGATACATCAAGTGGAAATAATGTAAAAATCGATGCATCACTCAAGAATTTGATGCATCACGTGAAAATAATGATGCATTATGGGGGAATTGTGATACATTTGTGGTGGTGCATGGAGGTTCTTCAAGGTTCTTCGATGCATGGAGGTTCTCCATTGAACCCACCTCTATATATATATATATATATATATATATATATATATATATATATATATATGACAAACTAATACATATACTTGTCAAGTGGACCCACTCACACTCGTCTTAACCAACAAAACAAGCAACAAAATATCAACTATTGAGTGTGAACCAAAAATACAAAGTCAAGGTCATCCGTTTACTTGTGCTATGACCAAAATACCCTTCAATTCACTTTTTGTCCAATAATACAATGGATACGTATCAATAATAATAATATAATATCCCAAATTTTCTCCTTACAAATTAATTCCGACAAATCTGCAAATAACAATTTATCATTTCCTTGAGATTTGATAATGTTGTGATATATTAACGTTGTATCAACATCACATATCCAAACTTGTTAACGGAATTATCCTAGGTCTAGGGTGCATGCAAACGAGTCAAGTTAAGCAAGTTTAGAGATTAAGGGATCGAATTAGAACTTCACATGTGACTGATTTTAAAAACACGTTATTCGACTGAGAAATTTTATGCATCGAATAACTAGTGTATCACTTAATAGTCATTAGATCTGATACACTGAAAGTGTATGCATATAATCAACATACCTGATGCATCTTGTGATTCAACATGTCAGATGCATCTAGTAGTTTAGGAAAACTTTTCTAGCCAACTAAATTTGAATTTACTGCAATAAATACTAAATATATCTATATAATTTACTTCAAAAAATAAAACAAATTCAATTTCTCTATACATCGTCATCGTTCATTATTATCATATTCGTTCATCATATTCAAAACCAGAGATGCATCATGTATCACCATCTTCGAACAAAGGCAATGCATACCAGTGTAGTGGTGGTGGAAGGCAATGCATAACACTTTCGCTTATAGTTCATCATCGTTCATCGAACAACCTTGGTTCATTCCAACCTTCAAACCACGATGATGCAGTGTAGTGTGCTCTTCAGTTCATCTTCATCTTTGTTCATTTAAACCTTCAAATCTTTCAATACTATGAAAATCAAACCATCTTCATTCATTCGAAAATTTGGAACCATCATGAAAATCGTTTATTTAAACCTTTGACTGCTATCGTTTTATTTTCATGAAGCATACATGTAGACAACTGAATTATCTTATTATTTTACATGTAACATATAATTATTTTGTTTTTACATTTGATATATTATATTTTATAAAGATTTCAATGTATCATTATGATTACATTATTTTAATCTACATTTTGATATATAACTTATTTACATTTGATTTATGTTATCATTATCTTTTATATATAATATATAAATGTTCCATTATTTTGGGCCTGCTTGGGCCTGGACTTCTGTATATGTATTTGGATTAACTAAACACTAACAGGCCTAACAATGGAGAAGTCCAAAAGAGAAATATAAGTTGGGTTAAGTTAAGCACGTGCCACGTGTCATACAAGAAGTAAGTCGGTCACGCTTGAAGCTTCAAATGAAAAAAACAAAGTGAAAAAGAAAATGGAAAAATGTCGAGCTCAGTTGTAGCGTACAGCTTCCGCCATTTCCCTTCTTTAAAGCACCGTTCTCTCCCTTATCTCGCCCTTCACCGTCGCCTTCGCCGTTGTCCACTCCTCTCGCCGTGCACCGCTCTATCCTCCTGCAACCTTCTAAACTCAACTACTTTCACGGGGAATTCTTTGTTTCGTACGATGGAGGTATGCTTTTTTAATCATTATTTCTGTTTTTACTGCTTCTCTCAATCTTCTTTTATGAATTTTAGATTCCTTTATCATTTTATGTTTGTATTGTTTCCTGTGATTACCTTAACTTGACTTGCAATTGCATTCAATTCATGCGAATTTCGATTCTGATTTATGCAAATTTGCAGTCTATTGAATATGGCTCTGAGTTGTATTCGGGGTGTAAGGTATTTCTAGTCGAAGATGTTATGTGTGCTTTTACGTAATTATTCGTTATATTCTCTTCAGGTATTGGGGTGTTGTTAGGTTATACTATCGGAGCAAGCAATATGTGGAATATAAAAAAGGGTCTTTATTGATAAAATGGACTTATGGACTGGATATTTCTTGCCAATTTGAATTTTCTACGTGAATCCCTGGAAGACACGTTAAAGTTTTATAATGAAACAAAGGGCTGTACCATACTGCCATGTGATAGATTACATGGATGTGTCCATAAAATAGTGTTGTAACAACTAAGCAATCGTCCCTAGACTCTTCTGAATCATGTGTGTTTCTCTACAATAACAGAATGCTGAAAAACCTTGATGTCACTCAGAATTCTAAGTTTATGAAAGTTACTTGTAAGCTTAGCCTGGGCAAGAGGCCAATATTTGGTATTTGCAGTATTCGATTGTTGTTTATTCGTTTATGATTTAGAATGTTCAATTATTGATTCTCTGTATTCTTAGGCTAGAATCTGCATTTTAACTTTAGAGACTTCATGAGGATATTTGTTACTGTTGCTATATTTTAAACCAGTCTAGGTACCAAAATGGGATTGACAATTTCTGGAAATGGTTAACCTGTCTAATAATTCGCCATCGATACTGATTCAAATGCTCTTGTTTTTAATTATGATGATAAAAATTGCTGATCTAACTCTGCACTGTTATCAGATATGGTTACCTACATTGGCGTGTATTGTTTTTATTGTTATGGCTATTGGTTTACCTTACTTTTGGAGGCTAGTGGCATGTGGGAGGGGAGATTTAAGGGACTACATTCTGTCTTTGGGGCTTGGGCTACATGCAATTATCGAAGTTTATAACTGAATAGGAGGCCCATGGAGATTCCTAACGAAGCATTGTATAAAGCAAGTATATCTTTCTTTAATAAAACACTGTATGATATAGAAGGGTTGGCGAACGTATCATCAGACACTTGTGGAGAATAATCATGCCTATGCTCACTTGCGTTAAGCAGTTGAGGTGATGAGTGAACTCTAAGATATGCTTTGTGGATGGATGTGTAACCTTGTGTGTGTTACTTTATGCCAACCTGTTTGATATTTCTGACTGGTTTTTAATTTTGGCAGTAAGTGAAGTTTTAAAATGTGTTAATATTTTTAGCTGAATATGATTTTATGTTTGCATACAGCGATTTTGGGCTGGAAGTAGCATCAATAAGAACAAGGGGATGGTGGAGCATTTGCAGAATTATGGAGTCATTCAGTCAAAAAAAGTGGCTGAAGTAATGGAGAGTATTGACAGGGCATTGTTTGTGCCTGATGGGTCCCCAGCCTACGAAGACAGTCCCATGCAAATAGGTTTTAATGCCACCATTTCTGCACCTCACATGCATGCGACTTGCCTCCAGTTGTTGGAGAAACATTTACAGCCCGGGATGCATGCTTTAGATGTTGGCTCAGGTATTCTCTTATTTTTTGGAAGTCTTGGTTACTTCACCAACATAGAGAGGTATGAAGCATGGGGTTAAATTCTTGTACAGTTTTAGTCATAGGCATACATGATTAGCGCTTGGAGATTCTACATAGTAATTGTTAGCACACAAGAATGAATTATATGCCCATCTAACAAATAGATGTGTAGGAGAAGCTCTTTCATATTTGAGCCATTTGATGTGAAACCCTATTCAAAAAGTAGATCAATTACGTCATAAACAATCCTTGATTGTGAATTGATTGAGAAATTCAAGGGTCATATTACAATATAAAATTGACGAGGTCTTATCTCATGGTCCCATGCTCCTCATCCTTGTAGGTTAATGTTGCTCTTGTAAAGCTGCTTATGTGTGTGACATTTATTATATCTGCCATTTCCAAGTGGTATTGGCCGACAGCGGAACTTAGTGTAGGATGGATGGACTCGTAAGCTATCTACTGAATTTGTAACTTGCAAGTGTCCGTTTCCTGCAGCAAATGGTATAATTGAAGCACAAAAGTTATATAGGAAACACATGTGGATGTTTACTGAGAGATCATCTTGACAAAGTTGTTTTTCAGGTAGGTCTTTATAGGGACTAGCCAATTAGGGAACCTCTTGAGTTTGTGAAACATTGACCCGTCTATGTTTCTGAGTGACAATTAATCTGAGATAAACTAGTATGGTGTAAGTAAGTTGAATGCATGAAAAATTTAATATTTTCTTATGTGGTTTGACAAAAACAAATTCTATATAAAGCTTGTTTTAAAAGATTAATTGAGATTTCATAAAAGTAAGATGATAAGTTGAGTACCGAATTGATGAAGGAATGGCTTATTCACAAGTTATCAGAATGTTTTACAGTTCTCTTTTCTTTCTAAGCTTGAATGTCAATATATTGTAGGCAACCAAAGACTCACAAAGTATAATCATGTAACTACTTTTGTTATGCACAATTCCTGCTCATATTTGTGATGAACTACGTGGAGATTTGTTGTCTTGAGTGGATCTCTTCTTTGGTGGAGGAAAATTGGAGGGATTATCGTGTAAAAAAGGATCTGGAAGAGAGAACAATAGCTGCAATCTGCCTAGTAACTTTTCACACCATTATGCACTTATCATTCGAGCATTCAGCTCTGTTCTGGTGAAAACCCTGCAATTCCCATGCAGTTGAGTAAAGATCAATTGATTGCTTTTAACACTTCTATCTTACTCGCTACCTACGGATGTTCAAAATAAGGAACTATGAAGTGTGACCAGAGACATGTAATAATGACTCAAATTGCTTTATTAGAATTGATTGCTTCATTTGATGATGATTTGGATGATGAACATGGACACTTTGATTTAGTAGCATCATTGTATATTGAATGTGGTGTGATTCTTCTCCCTGATTGCTGTATTGTTGGACCTTTATAGGAACTGGGTACTTGACCGCATGCTTCGCCCTTATGGTTGGGCCACAGGGTCGTGCAATAGGCGTGGAACATATTCCTGAATTAGTTGCAATGTCGATTAAGAATGTTGAAAAAAGTGCAGCCGCTCCATTACTCAAAGACGGATCCCTGGCATTGCATGTTGGGGGTGAGTCCAATTATATATCATCAGAAGAAACTTTTTCTAGATTTTATATGTTTGAATCGTAACAATTCACCGCGTCTTTCATACAATGGCAGATGGCAGGGAAGGGTGGGTTGAGTTTGCACCATATGATGCTATTCATGTTGGGGCAGCGGCACCAGAAATTCCACAACCACTTATCGATCAATTGAAGCCAGGGGGAAGGTTGGTGATCCCAGTGGGGAACATATTTCAGGAACTGAAAGTTGTCGATAAGAACGAGGATGGTTCTGTAAGTGTGCGTAGTGAAACTTCTGTGCGTTACGTTCCCCTCACAAGTCGGGAAGCCCAGTTGCGAGGCTACTGAGATGTTTTGCCTGGGTGGCTGTTAATAATCAATAATGCTTACGTTTCAGCTGCCCGCACTTTGTACACTGTAAATGGTTTTCGTGTACCATTTGTTTCAAGTAAAACGACTACGGTTGGTTTTTAAATGGCATCCGCTTCTGCGTGGGGAGATTTTTCCCGCTCTTTTTATGTGTAGGCGGTGTCAATTTGAACCCATTCAAGCAAACGGGTCAAACGAGTTGACGACCAAAAGTCATAAATTTTAGTTTTTTTCAAACATCGTTTTATAGATTTTCTTTTTAAAAAAAAAGTTATGTTCTATCTTAGTTTTTTACAATAGATTCATTTAACTCTTCGGCCCGTTTGGTCCGTTGAGTCAAGATTGCCACCCAGTGTACCATACGTTGGGTTATGATGGGTCATTTTATACCATGTCAAAATGTCAATTTTCAATAAATCAGTTTATGAAGGGCTCAATTTTATATTTTCATTTCATTCAAATAGACTAATTTACTTGAATCAGAAAGGAAAAGAAATCCTTTACCTCCAAAACATAACAAAACTATTATACCCAATTTCAAATCTTGCAAAAAATAACATAAATCCCACTCTACAAAAAGGATCGATCCACTTCTCCGAATTGCAATCAAAAACTACCACGCCTCGGTCTTTCCTCGGCTACATTCACCCTGATCGCTCTCCCACCCAAGCTCTGCGACCAACAAACAAACACACACATCATAAACTGATAAACATGCATACATTTGATCATTATCTGTGAGGAAAAACTGTCGATACAATACCTGCCCATCAAGACTTTCAATAGCATCGTTCATTTCGCTTTCGCAGGACATTGACACAAATCCAAATCCACGTGATCGGCCACTTTCCCTATCGTAAACAATCCTTGCATTCACCACCTTCCCATGTTCGCTGAAAACCTGCTCAAGGCGATCATCATCAATGTCCCACGGTAGGTTCCCGACGTACATTGTGTATGAAGGCCCAGAACTCCGAGGAGTGCGCTCTGCACGCTCTGGTCTTGATCCCCTAGGAGCAGCCTTGTTCACTGTCAAGAACCTGCCTCCTAGTTCCTGTTTCAATCAATATTCGAATCATAACCATCCACTAAAATCAAGAACGCTTGAACAAAAGATCCATAATTTCATCTCAGATCAAGATTTCAACTTAGCCTTGTTCCACAGTTTTAAACAACCCACCAATTCTATATCATTCATATCCAGCATTCAAGTGCAAGGCCTTTACGTAGATGGCGTTTGGAATGGCGAAATGAAATGGAATCATTTAATTTTGTATGTTCTTTACAAATAATAGTTACACGTATATAAAGTTATAGACAATGTTGACATAGAAAATGAAGAAAAAATTATAAAAACTTCATTTTCTTTCATCTAACATTTAAAAAAAAAAAAAAAAGAAAGCTTGTAAACTACCAAAAGGGTCCCTAATCTTCAGAAGGGGGACATTGATTCATGCAACAAGACTCTATATTTATAACAAACAAGACTAGTGTTTTAGATATAATCTTGGCGAGCTAATATAAGCAACCAAGTTTCTCCAAGAATCTTAGGGCTGCTTGTTTTGAAGTGATTAGACGTTTAATATCTTATTAGATCTGTTTTGAATTTGAGACAATTATTATATTAGAATTAAATGAAATAAATGAAATAAGGCCTTACATAACCGTGGAACATCTCAACAGCCTTGTCAGCTTCTTCAACTGTACACATTGTCACAAACCCAAAACCTCGACTTTGATCAGTCTCCCTGTTATAAATAACCTAATCCCCACAATCAAACAAACAAACAAACCTCAATCTCCATTACAAAAATCCAAATATATATTCAACTGTTTTTACAATTACCTCAGAAATCTCAACAACACCAGCTTCCTCAAACAGATGAGCCAATTTCTCACTATCAACATCATAAGGCAAATTCCCCACGAAAACCTTGGCATCTTCCGGCGGCTCAGTATACTCCTCCTCCCCGGCGTCTCCGACGGCATCCACTTCCCAATCAGAAACACCGCCCGCTTCAATTTCTTCATGAACCACTGCTTTCTCTTCTTCTTGTTGGGTTGCAACGAAAGTGATAATGCTTCGTGAATTGGGTTTTTTCCGTAGAGAAAAAGATGATGTGTATAGGTGGAGTTTGATTGGTTTCAGTGGTAAGGATAAGTGTTTTCCGGCGAAGATGGCCGGAGATGATGGAATCAGGCAAGCATTTCCGGTTGACAAATGGTTGGAAATGGGTTTTGCCACACACGACATTGTTTGCACTTTGCCGTGAAGGGTTTAAGATAAGGCGGCGTAACAGAGGACGTTATCGGCAAATGAATTATGAATATAGGGACGGAGGACTCGAGGAGAGCTATATAAATGGGCCGCACATTCCTTATCATGGGCTGGGCCTGCTTTTGTTTAATGGGCTATTCAAATTTACAAAAATATATATAAATACAATTTTTTTTCCACAAAAAAATAAAATAAAATATATGTTTACTCACTCAATCATACTTCATCTACTACTTTTACTTATAAATCATCCATCCTTTGAATATAAAGTTGAAGTAAAAATGTATCTTAACTATCCATTTGTTAATGATCCTTCGTATCTTTTCAATGTAATTCAATCACAACTCATTGGCTTTTCCATCTAATCTCTAGTTCTGCACACCGTATGTATTTTAACTAAGGGGAAGTTTAGCTCGTTAAATGGAATTTAAATGAAATGAAATTTGATTTGTAGTATATATTAGTTGACTGGTTAATATGTGGAATTATGTTTAAAACCACCTAAGAGTATGAGTTGTATGAAATAATAGGAATCCAAATTTATTTACAAAGACACATTTTTTCAACCATAAATTTAATGGAATTTATTTTAAACTCATTTTTGTTTATTGTTTTGCTAATCCAAATTTCAAATATTACTATAAACTAATTTACAATTCATTTAAAATTCATTTCTTGAGTCAATCGCCCCACTATAATATACATTAACAATTTAACCAATTTATAATTTGAAAACCATAATAATTAATTTAAACAAATCCTAACCAATGAGTAACTATTATTTTATAACCAATTAACAATCAATCAACTAACCAAATACATTTTTGTAGAAGGCATCAACATATAAAATTTATACAAACATAAAATTAAAAAAATTTAATATGTTCGTTAATAACTTTAAATTTATTTATTATCATTAAAAGATCTTTAAAATTTTGTTTATTGAAATATTAATGGATATTATCATTATTAAAATATTTATTAAATGTTGTTTGTTGAGATTTTTGTGGATCTAATATAATCATATCTATAAAAGAAATTTATTTAAAATTAATCTAGAAAACTGATTAACACATGTTAATTATAGAAGATGTCACTTGACATTATAAGAAGAAGATGACATGTGACAAAATAGTTACTCATTTATTAATAGTTATAGATGAGGAGACCCTTGACGTCGAAATAAAACCCATGAACACCCACATTTTGAATTTTATTCAATGAATCAACGAAGGGTTCTTCATCACCAAACTGATGATATATCATGATCGGTTTTTCGACCATCCGTTTCTGCAAGCCTTTCTTCGATTGATGTCTCAAGGAAGTTGTCGATATCTTTCGCTAAGTTCTCAATTTTACGATTTGTGCAATTAATTTGATCAATCCAAGCAAGCTGAGGAATAGAATCCACAAAGTAGAAACGAGACAGGACCTTCAAAACCTATTTAAACTTCTTCCCATTCTCCTCATCGTTATACTTCCTCCGGCCCAAACGTTGCCCTACACGATACGCCATTCGAATATTCCGACAACAAATCACCCAGATTCACAACCTCATTACAAGCAGAAAGCCTTTCGATTTCGCGGAGCGTAGTCCCAATTTCTTGGTCCATACTTCCTCTAAAAGATTGCACCTTTTGGTTACTCAAATAATGGAGGATGACGATTTTCTTGGCTTGCCTCCAGTACTCACAATGGATAGATAGTATATTACAAAACACGAGATCATGTGTTTGCATAATCTCCGTCGGCAATATATTTATATAATTTACACCAAGTTTGTGGACTTTTCGAATGAAAAATAGTGAAAACATGTTGGTTTTGTGGAAAAGTCAGTGTTGATTAAAAAAAAAAACTTTTCCAAAAACCGGATTAAAAACAATAACTTGAGGACATTCTTACGAAAAAATAATACGGGGGACTAAATCGCAAAAACATGAAAACGTGTTGGTTTTTTTTCATATTAAACCCTATTTTTTTAAACGACTCGTATAAGCATTAAACATGTCAATACACGATGGTAATTTGAAACAATTGCGTACTAATACATATCCGAAATAACGTTTACAACGGAGACATATATACGAGTTACTTAGAAAGTAAAAGGTATCGGAACAACTAAAAGAGGAATTTTTTTGTGAATCGTAAGGCCAGGTTGTTCATTCATATCTATATCCTCTTGTGTCCATCCGTTCGGCAACTCCCAATCAAATTTGTGCAAAAGATTAACCAACACATTCTCAATCGTTGCCATTGCAAACGTAATCCCCGGACACCCTCTTCTTCCAGCACCAAACGGAATTAAATTAAAGTTATCAACTCCTTTAAAATCAATACAACAATCCAAGAACCTTTCTGGTCGAAACTCCTCGGGTTCATCCCACACTTTAGGGTCTCTTGCAATAGCCCATGCGTTAATGATAACCCTAGTCCCTTTTGTGACATCATAGCCCATAACTTTGACATCTTGGCTAGCGACTCGAGGGACTAGAGTTGGGATTGGAGGATGAAGACGAAGAGTTTCTTTGCACACGGCTTTCAAGTACTTCATGTCGTCGATATCTTCTTGGTTTATTCGTTGCTTGCCTTCGAGAACTATTCTCACTTCATCTTGAAGTTTCTTGAAAATCTTTGGATGTTTTAACAGTTCAACAAATGTCCATTCTAGTACTGTAGCTGTAGTATCTGTTCCAGCAGTATATGCATCCTAAAATAGCAAAGAAAAAAAAATGATGGTTTAAAAAAATGAGTTGATATATACTCCTTCCGTCCCAATTTAAATGTCCACTGAACAAAAACATACAATTTAAGAAAAATGAGTAATTATTGTTTTTCTTTATACGTAAATGACAACGTAACCTTTATTTATGTCTTTAATCATATTTTGAAAAATATAACTACATTACAAACATAAGGCTATTATTGGAATTTAATAAATTATTATAATCTACTTTTAGAAGTGGACATGTATTTTGGGACAATTTAAAATAGAAATATGAACGTTTAAATTGGGACGAATGGTGTATATTGGATCTTTTGGAGGTGAACTCGAGCCTCATTTGAATCTTTCTCGATCCGGGCTCAACATAATCGTCGAGCTCGGTTTAGCTTGTTTGTAACACTAAATTGATGGGGTTATATTATTAAAAACTACATAAATCCATTAGTGCACATTGTGTAATATAAATGTATAAATCGAAAGTACAATGAGATAATGGTAAAGGAATAGGGTGTGTTTAACAGTTTAAAATTGAAAATAAAGTTGAATTGGAAACTTAAAAGAATAGATATACCTATACCATTATCTCCAACTTGTAAATAAAAGTAAATTTCAACATAGATTGGGCCAAACTGAACAAAAGAATGAACAAAAGAATGTATAAATGATAACGTAAACATATCGGATTGGGCCGGAACTAAACAAAGGAATGTGTAAATGAAACCTCCTAGCTTTGTTAAAAAAAATCGGTTTTTTTAAGAACTGGTTTGGATCTTAACCCGGTTTTGAACACAAAAAACCGATTTTTTTAAAAGAATTCCAATTTCTTTTTATTTTAGGCTTTCAATGTGGGTTTGACCGTATTTTTATCATCAATTTGATGAATCTTTCATTTGGGCTTTTATTTTAAATAAAATTGGATCTTTTAAACTTATAACTATAATCATGATAATAAAACTCCAAACAAGTATAGTTTTACTCCAATTAAATATGTTTTATATTATATTTTATTATAAATATATAAAAATCTGGTCTACAAATAAAATCTGAATCTGGTTCAGAATCGGTTCGAATAAAACCTGATCTAGTTATAAAAAACCGGTTTTGGATCGAAATCAGATAACCATATTTTTGTGTACCTCTAATTCAATCCCCAACTAGTATACATCCCTAATAACATGCAATGATTCATAAATAATTAAAAAAAAACTAAAGGGTCAATGATAAAAGATGAACTTGTATGTTGTAATGAATGGAATATAAAACATTTTTAAGTAACTAAAGATGAATAAGATTATATTTACACTTTGATATTAAAGTCTCTTTTTATTCTTTAGAACTAATTAATACTAGTTTATAACTCACGGATTACGTGGATATTTTTAATTAAATTTATTTATATAAAATGTATATGAGTAAAAATAAAGATATACAAAAATAATAATTGTGTTTATTTTTTATTATTTACAAATTAAAAAATAGAGTATATTTATCTTTTTTAAAAATATTAAATTGTATTTATCTTTTATTTATTATAAGTTGTAATTATCTTTTTGGTGAACGTAGAGGTAACACGTGACATTTGATGTTTTCCTTTATTATACATAATAATAATAATTTCCAAAACTAATTCAAATTTTTACATTTGGATCTAATTATGATTATTATGGATACTAATGATAGATATTTATTTTAGGTAAACATTAATTTTAAATGTTACAAAATCTAATTTATTATTAATTAATTAATGAAAAAAATAAAGTCAAAATTTAATGCAATTAAGTTAATGTGTTAAATTTGGAAAAAGATGTGGAAAAATAAAATTTTCTTGTATTGTAGAAGTGACATATGACATGAATTGTTTTGTTTTATTATAATATATAGGTTTATCAACCCATGTATTACATGGGTTGATTTAGAAAATACATATTTTTTATATTTTAATAAATTATTACAAAATTAATATATAATTAAATAAAAAAATTGAAAGCTAGTTAAATTAAAGATAAAAAAAATACTTAGTTGTTTGATATTAAATAAAAAAATATTATTATATTGTATTATTAGAAACAGATAATATGTGTTTGTAAAAAATGTTTCTTTTAATTTTTATTAACTTCAAATATGAAATATCAATGTAAGAAACAAAAAACTTCAATTATGTGAATGTGTATATATTTTGAAAATGATAAAATATAAATGGAATATCTGAAAACCAACAATCAAAATTTATCATATTCACAATTGAAGTTTTATCAATTAAATTTTAAATCTAGTTAGCAAAATAATTAACTAAAGTTTTTAATTTTATTTACTACACTTCTACATTTAAATCTAAATTTTTACATTTGAATTTAACTATGATCATTAAGGATAATAATGAAACATATTTATTTTAGGTAAATATTAATTTAATATTAATTCATTAATGAAAAAATTAAAATCAAAATTTAATGTAATTAAGTTAAGGTAGTAAAATTGAAAAATGAATTAAAAAAATTGCATAAGTATAATTATTGATTTTAATTAAGGGTATAAGAGTCATTTCATAAATAATTATGAGTTGTCATTAATCTGTGATTTCTTTCCATTCAATGGTCCAGAAACTCCAAGTGGTTTTCTTATTTTATATAGTACTAAGTTATTACCCATGTATTACATGGGTTAATTTTAGAAATTGATATTTATATATATGTATAATAATATAATAATTATATGAATAATAAAGTTTGCTTAATTTTAGTTAGTTAGTTATTAAATTAATCCATATTAGATTTATATAGATTTGATTTGTTTTAAAATTTAAAAATAAAATCAGTAAATGACGTGACAAAAGGAGAGAGCGACATGTGACAAATTAAATGAGAGCATCATGTGGCATTTAGTTACTCTTTTAGAGGGTGTTTGGTTTTGCGTTATAAACATGATTATTAGCTTATCACGTTACAATAACGCAAAAAATTGATTTAAAGTGTTTGGATTGCATACGTTAATAAGTGATTATTTGTGTTTAGCGTTTGTCCTACCACACTTTTTCATAAGTTAAAAATTGTAGCTTATTTGCTTAATAAGTGATTATTTGGTCATTTTACAAGTAAAAACGCAAATCCAAACACTTTAAAAACTGATTATTTGATAATTATGATATCAAACAGCAGAAGCTAAACCAAACACTACATTTCGTGCAGCACTTTTTGTTACAGCCATTAATTGATTATTAGTTTCCAAAACGCTACAGCACTTTTTCAAACGCAAATCCAAACACCCTCTTAATTAGGGGTGAGCTCGGTACCGGACCGAACCGAACCGGTACCGATCCCGAAAATACCGAAACCGAATTATTAGTTTTGAAAGAACCGAATACCGAACCGTATAATTTTATACAGTGCCGGTTCGGTCCCGAATACCGAATTTTAGCTAATTTAAAAACCGAATACCGAACCGAGAGTACCGAATACCGAATTTTAGCTAATTTAAAACCGAATACCGAACCGAATATATTAATTCGGTACCGGTCGGTACCGGTACCGGTTCGGATTCGGGAAATGGTACCCGTCGCTCACCCCTACTCTTGGTAGTATAGATAGATGAGTATAGATTTAATAGAACAAACCAAATATCATCAATCAGTTAAAAAATAAAATAAATCCAATGAAGGAAATAAGAAATAATTACCAAGAGGAGTGCTTTAATGGCACTTCTGTCAAGCGTCGACCCCATCTCCATGCTTTTGTCTTTTTGGATCTTAAGCAATATATCAACAAAGTCTTCTCTGCCGCTGCCACTGCCACTGCCGCCGCCTCCCGTCGACTGATTTCTCAGCCGCTCCTCCACCACTCCGTCGAGAAACTCATCCACCTCTCTCGCCACCCTCTCCACCCTACCGTCCACCCCTCTTAACCGATCCACCCATGCAAACTGAGGAACAAAATCCTCCAAATTAACACCACCCAACAATTCGAAATACTCCCTCAACATCTTCTTAAACTTCCTCCCACTCTCTCCTTCACTGTATTTCCTTCCAAACGTCACCCTACAAACCACATCATTCGTAAGCGTCACCACTAAATCACTCAAATCCACAACCTCCTCTTTGTTATTACCGCCGGCATATAATTTCTTCAGTTTCTCGACAACAATGGCGATCTCTTCAATTCTTCCCTTACTTCACCAGTACTACATTCCACCCTTTTGCTACTTAGCAGATGGAGAACCAAAATGCTCTTCACTTGCCTCCAGTACTCGCCGTACGGTGCCACCGAGACTTCTTTCAGGTCGTAAAGGAGGCGCCGCCACATTCGTATGTCGGGTCTGTTAGCAAAGACGAGATCGTGGGTTTTCATTATCTCGCAGGCTGCTTCGGCTGATGACATGAAACAACCAGGGTTTGGACGGAGCCTAGGTGGAGGAGCATGACTGGACCACCGTGGCGTTGGGATAATGAATGGAGAGAGCGGTGGAGGAGTGGACCGATCTGGTGGAGGTTGCCGATCACCGGAAGCTTTGGTGGTGACGGTGGGAGGTTTTTGTTGGTGGAAGAAGGAGTAAAGTAGGTAAATTTTATGAGAAAGAATATGAGGAGTAACATGGGGATAGCAATAGCATACATGGAAGAAACCATTGTTTCTTTCTCCATGAAACTCGACATTTTTCTGGGGAAATAGTGGTGTGGTTTGTAGGTTCGGGGGAGATGGTGGATCTCTTCAATGGTTATATAACTTTGTTATTGGAAGATATATATTAGTTAAAGATTGTTTGGTTTTGCGTTATTGATTATATTATTAGCTTATTACGTTACGATAATGCAAATAATTGGTTTAAAGTGTTAGGATTGCATACATTAATAAGTGATTATTTGCGTTTAGCGTTAGTCTTACCACACTTTTTCATAACTTAAAAAATGTAGCTTATTTGCTTAATAAATGATTATTTGGTCATTTTACAAGTTAAAACTCAAATCCAAACACTTAAAAAACTGATTATTTAATAATTACGATAGCAAACAGCAGAAGCTAAACTAAACACTACATTTCCGGCAGCACTTTTTGTTACAGCTATTATCTGATTATTAGTATCCAAAACGCTACAACACTTTTTCAAACGCAAATTTAAACACCTTTGTTGATAAAATTTATTTCATTATTGACCTAAAAATTTATGTTATACTTATGTTTTTCAACAATTTGCTCACATACTATAGCGTCGAAAATAAGCCTTTTAAAATTTATTTTAAATACAAATGTAATAAATACATTTTCAATAAAAATAGAAAATACAAACAAAAAAAGACAACGAAATATGTCAATTTGATATTTTTTGACTAGATATCAATCTCTATCTCTATCTCTATCTATACTAATAAAAGAGTAACTAAATGTCACATGGCATGCTGTCATTTAATTTGCCACATGTCGTTATCTCCTTTTGCCACGTCATATACAGATTTTAAAACAAATCAAATCTATGTATATATAATATGCATTATTTTTATAATTAACTAACTAAAATTAAACAAACTTTATTATTCATATAATTATTAATTATATTATACATATATATAAATATCAATTTCTGAAATTAACTCATGTAATACATGGGTAATATCCTAAACCTAATCTATCTATTCTATTATATGAGTAACTAGATGCCACATGACATCTAGATAGAGCGCCAATTGGCTTAACATGAGATTGCCACGCGTACCTAACAGTTTCCTATTAATTTGCTTCTAAAATTTGTTTTTTCCAATCTATATATAATAAATAATTTAAATAATATCTAATCAAATCTAAATCTTATCTAATATAAAACTCAAATTTGAATTTGAATGATAACTTTTCTTTTTATATATTTATATTTATATTTATTGTGTTATATAAATAGATATTATAAATTCGATAAAATATATTTGAAAATTATCCTACAAGATTAATGAAATTAAATTTTTAAATGTATACCCATGTTGTACATGGGTTTATAAACTAGTCTATTAATAAAAGAAAATGTGTAGTGACACATGTCATCTTATTATCCCATCATATTTTTTGTTTTCCTGCCTAAAACATTCTCGTATATATAATTACTCTAATTTTAAATCTAATTAATGTGTAATCAATTACATTTAATTATCCTCTAAATTTGGCTATTATAAAGAAAATCATTTAAAAGAAATTTAACCTAATGATATTAATGAATTTTTGATTTAACCCAATTTAGTTCAAAATGATTTCTTTTGAATTATTTGATGAAACTTATTAGGTTAATTCTCGAGGATTAAAAAAATATGTCGAAATACAACTAACAATAGATATTAAATAAAAATTTATCAATTATTATCTAAATTATGGTTTAAAATATTTCATACATTCTTTTCTTTAAATCACGCATGTATGAATCCAATATTAATTATATCTATTAACAAAATTCATTGATTGAAGGCTCATTATTGACTTTTTTGTAAATAAAAGTTGGCATCTCCTATTGATTTAAAAAGAAAACTTTATAATGATAATAATGATATATATATTGTGTAATTTTTCAAAAATAATAACATAAAAGAATTATAATGTAAAAAATTTATTTTGTTAATAACTTAATATCTGATAATAACATAACGACAAATAAAAAAATTCAAATATCAATTTTATTTGTTCACATATCATGTTTTCTTAGAGGGTGTTTGGTTTTGTGTTATGAACCAGATTATCAGCTTATTACGTTACAATAACGCAAATAATTAGTTTAAAGTGTTTGGATTGCATACGTTAATAAGTGATTATTTGCGTTTAACGTTAATCTTACCACACTTTTTCATAAGCTAAAAATTGTAGCTTATTTGTTTCATAAGTGATTATTTGATCATTTTACAAGTAAAAACGCAAATCCAAACACGTTAAAAACTGATTATTTGATAATTATGATAGCAAACAGCAGAAGCTAAACCAAACACTACATTTCCTGCAGCACTTTTCGTTACAGCTATTATCTGATTATTAGTTTCCAAAACGCTACAGCACTTTTTCAAACTGAAATTCCAAACACCCTCTTAGTATTATAATTAATGTCGTTTGAGTGTTTCATCTATTCAAGTTTAGTACTAATATTTTATTATTACTATATAAATTATAATAATATTTTATGATTATATTTATTTTAAAACAATAAATATCTTTTAAACATACCCATGTATTACATGGGTAATTAACTAGTAGACAATAATTGAAATATGAATGTATACAACTTGATCATATCCACAATTATTGGATAGGGTTTTTTTGGTGTATATGCCCGACTACATACATCATATTGTTTATTAGGATATCTTGATTCATATAAAAGATTTCTATATTTTCTAGTTTGATTGTAATACCCAAAATCTCGTAATAGTAAGGTAATATTCGTTTTCTAGCGCATTACTTTTATTTTTAAGTATAACGTTGTGTTCCACAACCTCATTAATGGAAGGAAAGAAATAAAAACACAATGACATTTACTAAAATTTGTGTTCCATAACATATTTTAAAGAAGGACGGATGGGTGTTTCTTTGATTTTAACCCCATATGACTTCCTTCCAAAATTGAGAAGAAACGAAAATAAAAGATCACAAACTCTTTCTTCTTTTTATTTTTATTTTTCTATCATTTGCTTTCTTTCAAAATGTGGGCTTTAACGAACTAAAACTGAAAAGAATAAATGACTGGTTATAAATTATGGGTGTGTTTGTTTTTAATTAAGAGGCTCTGAATTAGGTCTGAAGTCTGAATTTCAGATCTTAACATAATTTGTATTGTTTGTTTAAATTCAGACTTAAGAGGTTACAACCTCTGAATTTTAAGAGAATGAGACTTCTCTGAATTAAATTCAGAGCCTCTTAATTTCAGACTTTAAGGCCTCCTCTTAATTTCAGACATGGTTTCAGACTTCAGACATTTAACCTCTTAAAAAACAAATACCATCTATATTTAAGATTTTAGTGGCATTTTTTTTTTAGTTTTTGGGCTGCGCAATGGGTCTTCGGTGCTGGGCCTGCTGGCGGCTGACAAGGGGAGTGGGCTGACTACTGACTAGTGAGTAGCGGGGCTTGATTCGAAAGTGAAGTGAAAAAAAAACGATAAATCGTATTGAAATGAGATTAAACCAAAAGAATTTGGTTTTCTCATTTTTCAAATTTAGATACGGGTTCGGTTCAGTTTAGTTCGGTCCGATCGAATCAAGTTTTGTATTTTTGGGAAAATTATCCTTAAAAGTAATATAAAATACGAAATTTGACGATGAATGTATTATAAAATTTTTAAGGCCAACAAAGATAACGTAAAATTATATTTTGACCGAAAAATGATATGAAATTCGAATTTTTGAGCAAGAAAGATGATCAAATGTTATTTTTTTCACCAAAAAATGATCATAAAATTAAAACCCTCACATTCTTAATTGATCATCAATATCATTTTTTGACAGTGACGGATCCATAAAATCTTTTTATAGCGGTTGAAATTTATCACACTACTACGGTACGAGCGTTTGTGGTTGTATAAAATTTTGCACACTTCAAAAGTTCGGGTCGGTTCATCTTTGATTAAATAATAAAAGATATACGTAAATGCTACAGCGTCATTAATTACAAACTAAAAGAAATTAAAATCTATAGTTACAAACAACAAACAAGTAACAATAAAACTAAAAAATAAATTATATAATCAATTAAAAACTAACAATGATATTGATGTCGAACTTACAAAATTAATAAAATTTATGTTTTAACTATTAGGTTTGGATATATTTTATTACATTTTGTAACAAAAATCTTTATCTGTACACTTTATAAAAACTAACAAGGATATTCGGGTCGAATTTCAAAAAGCATAAAGGTCGAAAATTTACGATTATATATATAATACGCAAAATAAAAAACTTATTGGGGTCGTTTGACCCTACTCCAAAACTATGGATCCACTTATGTTTTTTTGACAAATTTGAATTTTAGTTACCGTTCTATAAATAAATTAACATTATATTTATTGTCAATTTTGGTATTTTATGTTACTTTTTCTTGATAATTTGCCCTTTTTTAACATAAAAGATGAAAAAGAAATCATAACAATACACTACCATTAAGTTCAATTTATGGTTCTAGTTTTTATTATTCTTTTTGGTTAGTTGAAGTTCAAAGCTATTGGCAATTTGGCATTGGCTCGGTAGTTTTTGCATCTAATACTTCACATGAGTTCTCGCTATTTACATGTAAATGTAACCACAACCTGAAGATTCTTGGAAAAAAAATGTATGATATGAAATGATTAAGTTAATCTGTAAAGAGATATAAATAATTTGCTTGTATATAATATTATATTCAATAGGTTATGATATTAGTTTTAATGTACATGACCTAATCCAATTGTATAAATGAGTTGATTGTCCATTAGGGTTTCCATCGTTGTATTCTATATAAATTTGTCGATATAATATATTATACCTACATGGTTTATACTATTTTACATGTTATCGAAGTATTTGGGTTCATGCGTTTTTCCTTTTCTGATCATTTACGTGTAGCCGCGTCACTTCACAACTAGTTGAATACCCGTGCGTTGCTCGGGTGTCGAGTTTTAAAATTAGTATTTATTAATCAAATAACGACATCAATAAAAATATATTTTATTTAAACTATATATACAGTATTTGTAAACAAAAAATTACCTATTTTCATAGTGAATATTACCACACAGGTTATAATTGGTATAATCAAATTTCACAAGACGAAAAAAATTAACTTAAGAATTTTATGAAAAAAATAATATGAAGGGACGAAAACACAAAAAAAAAAAATGAAAACACAGGTTTTTTTCATAATAAATTAAATTTTCATTTTCTCACCTTTTTCCCATAATTAAATATCTCATTTACTAATTTACCTATTATTAATAAAAGAAAAATCTATTTTGAATACTTTATTATTTAATTCATGATTGCAATAAAGGAAACACATTATATATTAAATATTTCATATTAATTTCAAAATTATTTTTAGTAGAAAATTTATTTATAAGTAAATTTGAATTAAATTTTAAGGTTTGTTATGAAAAAAGATCAACAACTTTTTACGGTTTTTGTGTTTTAGTCTCTCTATGTTTTTTTTAAAATCTTCAAGATAACTTTTTTTCTTGGTTTTGTGAAATTTGTCTATTATAGTCAGGTTATATTTGGTAGACTGAGTTTTTAAAAACTGAAAAATCGAGTTCTTATAATCAAATTTCACAAGACGAAAAAAATTAACTTAAGGATTTTCTGAAGAAAATAATATGGAGGGATGAAAATACAAAAAAGAAAAAAGAAGAAGACACAGGTTTTTTTCATTATAAATTCTTAATATATTAAACTTTTTAAAAACATAAAAATTTATTAAAAAAACTCATGTTAAATGGGTAAATAAGCTAGTTTATATATAAAATATAATTTCTACATTTATTTTGTTATTTATTTAGTGGGTTTGATTGGCGGGTCGGGTCGGATCCAAGACTCGATTTTCTTTTCCTTTTCTCCTCCCTTTTCTCGGGCACAAACCCACGCACAATCGGCCCTTTTCTCCTCCCTCACACACACTCTATCTGCTCTCTCTGCTCACCGATCGGCCGGCGATCGTCACCGCCATCACTCACCGGCAACCGACCCTCCTGACTCTCCATCTCCCTTTCGCTCTGCCTCATCCCCGCTCTGACTCCTCGCCCTCGCAACCAACTGCAGCGGCCTAACCCTAATGCAGCCACCGTCACAACTCCATAGCCGCCACCGCTCTGCCTCACAGGTCACACACACTCTCACTCTCCCTCGGTGCTCAACTCAAATTACCCCCTCACTCTCGACTGCTGCCACTCTCGGATCTCTCTCGGCTACTGCAACCAGGGCCATTGCGCCAAACCCTAGTTTTCAGGTTTGTTCTCTCTTATTTTTCCGTTAATATTATCATTTAGGTGACAAGGTCTCGATTTCTTTCTCTCATTTCGCAAATTATAACGACACAATAACAATAAATAACAGAAACATGAAGTATAGAACGGTTTTGGTACCTTGGTCTGAACAAAACCGTGAACAATTATTTGATTGCTACTGCTTTCTTGAAGTACACTCGAACGGACAGTTAGGGTATTAATTTCTAGATCTGTGTTTTATGTATGGGATTCTCAGTTTGATATGTTTTAAAAGCGTCGTGGGTTCATTTATCTAACTTTTGTGAAATCGTTTGTGTTCAATATGAATTTAAATTGACAAATCTGTGACAATTTGTGGTCTAAACCACATAGCATTCAATACCAACCTGAAGCTGTCCAAGTGTTGAATTTTCCTTGCATCATCCAAATGCTGAAAACCCCTTTTGAATCTTCAATGGCCTGGAGTTCATGAATGTCATGTTGCATGTTAACACAAATTGAGTTTCTTTTGGGATTGTCATTCAATTATATCAGTCTTATAATTCTTATTGCTTTTATTGTTCAGTAAAATTGTACTTAGAGTTTCATTCACTTTTGCAATTTGCGATACACAAGTGGGTTCTCAACCAAACATATTAGTTGTTTGTCCCATTTTACGCATACTTATTATCTGTTTAAGGATAAAACTCTTCAAGTTTAGAAAACATGAGTGTAATGAATTGTAAGTTTTCTTAAGAATTTTTATTGATTTTATTCATATACAAACATACATACATGTGTGTGTGTTTAATGAAGTTAATAGTAGGTGTCATGCATACTATTAAACTATTATATTATTATATTTACAATATTCAACATTCTATGAGTTTATTATATATGTTATTATGATAAACAAAACAATCATATCATAAGAAAAAACTAATTAATGATTATACATTCTAAATTGTGTAAGTTCACGACACATTTAATCGAAGCATGTGAATCAATAATAAGCACCAACATTTTTAATTGTTTGCAGAAATGACATTTAGAAACCACATATAAAAACTCTTATCAATTAAATAAGGATAGTATGTCATAGAAGTATAAATGATGGTTTATGATCGCACATAAAACACTACAAAATGTGTATGTATTTACCTCAATGAAATTGATGTTTGCATCACTGGCGATGGTGACGCTTTCTGTAAATTATTGCAATAAAAATGATCATTATTAAACTCAATTTTAAGACTGTATATAAATTAAAATTGAGAATATATTGTCTTGACAAGAGAAAAACAACTAATAGACAAATTTTATGCAGTGATGAACAAATTAAGATGAAGAATACAAGTCCATAAAAGAAAGAATCAGTTAATGGATACCTCTTTGGTGTGTCGTGTGATCTGAAAAAATGAAATGTGAAAGTTAGACCTGCAACAATATTTACAGTTTTTTCTATGACTTACAACTTACAAGTAGTGTGCCATATTCATTGTTATCCACTTATTATATCTATATAGAACAAAACGTAGTATGCATAAACATGTAATTTTTTTAAATTTCAGTATGTTTTGATTATCTTCTCTTTATTCCTTATATATGCCTAATAAAATTGATATCAAGTGATCTGATCGTTTGTGGTGAACAAACCTTCGATGTCGTTAATTGCTTTTCTTCGTTCTCGGAAACCATTGATGGAACTCCAGTGCTTCTAACTACAAAGATGAGATTGAAGCAATATAAAATGAAACCCTGTTAGTAGATTTTAAAAAACGAAAACGATCATGTTTCAAGAACTTCTGGAAACGTGACGAGTTTCAGTTTAATTTACAACTAATTTAGTAATTCACAAGGTTTAGATTAAAGAAGTAAATAAACTTTTCAGGAAATTTAAGTAGATACTAACACTTTTTTTTCATGCAGACATGGTTGAAATAGGAGTCGAATTCATCTTCGATTCTTCAGTAGTTGGTTGTGGAGACGGGGTAAACCGGTAGAATGTGCATGGAATTCATCTTCTCTTTCGTTGGTGTCAGGTATGAAAGCTGCAGAAAACCTAATTGAAAGATATAGCACATTAAATAATACATGAAATTGATAGATTGTATTATTTTCCAGAAAACAGATGCATATATATAGCCTTATAAAACGAAGTTAAATCAAATTATTAAGTGAGATTCACTTATTTTTCAGGAGCTGTTATCTTTAAATAAAACTTATCCCTTATTATTCTGCAATTTTGTTATGCAATATTTTTTGCAACCTCTTTTATATTTTGAATATATGAAATGATGATGCTTAATATTGTACATCTTCATTTATTTTTTTTTCTGGAGATGTTATATTTACATACATGATTAAATGATGATGATATCCTTTATTTTGGGAATCTGAAATTTTGGTTTACGGTTTATGTTTTAATATATGAATCTTAAAACAACCATGTGCAGTTTTAATATCTGAGCTTTTTTGTTTGAATTTGTCAAGATTATCCCATTTTCTTGAGTTTTTGTTAGGCAACCAAATTTTTTTTTTTTGTGTATTGGGATGATAGTTCCTTTTTTTTTCTGATAGTTATTTTTAAAAATAATTGATGGAATTAACGATACTATCCACATGCTGACTTTCCAACCGTTGTGAATTTATCCCAAACGTAATTATGTCTAGTTTTATAATGGTTTAATTTATTTTTATTTTTTTTTCATATTTTCAAGTTGTTGTGAATGATCCTAAGTTTTACAGAAATTTGACAGCTGTATTTGTGCTTTTGCTGGACCGAAATAATCTGATTTGTAATTGTTTCTTTTTCCCATTCAGGATTTATTTCTTACTGTTTTGAATTGCAACACCAGCAGCTGGAAAATACAGGTTTGCAACATTATTTTCTGTGTATTACGTCTCCTGCATGTTTTATCTGATAGTGTGTTACATTTAACTCATTTTATTTTCTGCATTTTCTGTTCAGAATTGTTTTCAGAAATTCTAGCAGATTTTCAGGATTTGTCTCAAACTGTTTTGAACCACAAGACGAGCAGCTAGAAACTACATGTTTGCAACTTTATTTTCTGCATTATCTGTTTAGATTTTATGCAGTCTGTTCCAGATTTTTTGGTTTAAATCTGATGGAGGATTTTTTTACATTTCTGTTTTGATGTATTCAGAAATATTTACGTATATATTCCTGAATTTATGGAGTATTTTAATTTTTTTTTCTGTTGTGATCAGCCTTATTTATCTGAATTATAACCATTTATATTGCGCCACGTGGCCTTAATTTTCTGAATTTTAACCAGTAATACTGCGCCATGTGGCCTTAATTTTCTGAATTTCTACCACTGATATTGCGCCATGGCATTTTTTTCTCACTAAATTTCAGAGAATATTACTTAAAAGCAAAAAAAAAAAACCGAAACTCAAGTTCAAGGCAAGTCTTTATTACAAACAAATCTCTAATTTCTCTTTGTCACATTGTCTTTAAGCAACACCAACCCATCCGCGGTAATGTATGTAGTAGTAATATATTTTGCCGTATAGATTTTGATTTTCCAACATCTCTTGTTCTATCCATCTTTGCCAAGTATATATCGCGAAACCCTTTTTTTTTCCATGCTTCAATCACCCCAAACCAACACACACAATACACCAAGAACACACACTAAAACATCCTCTGCGCACCCTGTTGTTTGCATGTTCTTTGGTGTCATTACTTGTTTACGATCTCTTTATGAATCCTTTTAGTGTCTTCACATAGGGTGTTTGTTTTTTTACTAATTCTAACTAAAAGTACTTGATTTTTGTTGTTTCAAGATTATAACATTCGTGGGTCTTTTCAATTGGGTCGCTGATGGGTCCTATAAGAGGAAACAAAAAGAAAAAGAAAATAGAGATGACAATCGATGTTGAACATGTTTTGGCTTCTGGGTCTTCTGAAGAGGGTTCCATTGGTTAGTGGAATGACTTCTCCAAGCGGATTCCTGGTAATTTTTTTTCTTCGTACTTCAAATATTTTTAGTTCTTCTATATTTGGCTGTTTTTGCTTGTTTGAATTGCTAATTTGTTTGATAATTTATATATCGTTACTTTAGGTGAATTTGATTTGTGGGTTTTTGCAATGTTTAAATTTCTGATTGATTTCTATGTTGTTGAATCGCAAATGCATATTGATTGTTATTATAGAAGATCCCTAATCTGATGCTTTGTTCAACACTTGTAGTTCATGTTCTTGACCTAAAACTGTGATTGCTTAATAATATTGTTGTTGACTTCTGTTGAGTGTTTTATTCTTTCAGTTTTCCTAGATGCAATCAATTTAGGGTAATGTACAGTTTTTTATGCCCCCTCAAGGGTTCCCAGTTTATGTGTGAAGTGATTATTGTCAATAAAACATCTTATTTAAGTATCAGTGTATCTCAGTAATTGTGTTTTAAAAGAGATCTGAAAAGTTCAGGTCTAGCAGAAGTTTATCACCTTGTTCATATATACTCTTCGGTTTCAAGAAGAGTCAGACATATGGCCTTTGAAAGTCAAACACACTATGCTTTGGTAGTAAATTCCTCCTCCTTTAAGATAATGAATATTGTTTGGTTGTAGTGGTTATTACATAGTTCCTGCAGTTTCTACTAATTTTGCTCACGACATTGAACAATTTGTGTAAATACTAAAATATTAAGTTTAAAGATAGTATGTTTGACTTCTGCAAATGTGTTTTTCCTGAGACGTAGCGATCATTTAGTCATTGATCTTAGCGATTTGAAGACTACTTTCACCTTGTAAGTCGAATGCGGGTATCATTAGTTCCATGTTTCAGCGGTTTTGTAAAGAGAGTGCCATATGTTTATCTTGATTAGTCAAACATGCATTATAAGAAATTTGCCAATGATTTTAGTCATCAAATTTACACCTTTTTTTTGCCCGTAACTGCCAAGACAATGATTAAATGCTATTTAATCCTTTTATATTTTCTAAAGATTAATAACTAAGCCGCTCCATTCGTAATCCTTATATGAAATTTTATTCCATTTGTGTTTGTAAGCAATGCAATGACAATTCCTTCACCCAGAGAGAAAGAACTGGTTAAGAGGTATTTAAGGAAAAGTATTATCTAGCTGAATGACTATTGTTATGAAAAAGTTCAAGGGGATATAAACAATCAACCATATTAGAACTGGTAACTTGGGCTCTCTATGTTCCAGAATGATGGTCCTCTGAGTTTTGGCATACTGATTTAGTAATGTGATTGTTATGGTTAATAAGTAACTATCATAATATCTTGTCCCATTTTTACCTTTTTAGTTATGCAACCTTTCAACTTTTCCCATGAAGAGGATGAAAACAATTAGAATTTAGGTGCGTTTAAGGAAAAAATATCATGTAGATGCCCCTAAATTAGCTAAACAGTGACTAACATAAATCAAAATTTTTAAAAAGTATTGAAGTGCTACCATATAGGAAAGGATAGAGTACCCTACTAACCTATTATTTTGTCTACTCCGCTTGCAAATTCTTATTGCTCCCTGTATTCCAAGATGTTGACCTGGTTTAGACACTCTGTTTTAGGCTTGTAGTTATTACAACCAATATGTAATCAAAGTAAACTTTTATTCCCCTTTTTACCCTTGAAAGCTATACCGCCTTAATAGAATTTATTTAACGTTGAGAAAATTAGATTAGGAGTAACCACAGAAAAGTATTATCTAACTGCTCCTACGTAAGCTAACTCACAAGGCAACATGTATGAGGGCTGACATCAGGTAAGATCATAAAGCTCGTTGGCTTTGTGAGGATTGAAGGAAAAAATCTCGAAAACAATATATACATGATTTCTATTGCAATATGCAAAGAGACTATTTCCATGACTCAATAAAAACAACAATCTAGCCACGACAAGATAACTTGTTGTTTTTCCATGGCGTGTACCCTATTGACAGACAGAAAAAAATAAAAACAACAATCTAGCTAATAACATGAGACGGACATGTAAAAACAAAACAAAACAAACACTTGAATTTATTATGTGAATTGAAATTATATATGTTATTGACTATGAATGATTAAAGCAAAGTTAGTAGTAGTTGTGCTTCTATCTTAAACAACACATTTGAAATTGATTTTGTTTTCTGAAAATAGTGAAACATGATAAAATTTTCACCTTCAATTTTGATATGACTGAATGTTGCAGCACCGGAGTGAAAGAGTCGATATGTTTGGATGTTGTGGAGACAGGTGAAGTAGCAGTCAAGATCATCCTCATTCGGTAGTATGGAATCTGGCGTTTGATTGAAGCAGGTATATTCCTTTCTGCATTAAATTTGTCAATTTATAACATGAAAGGTGATACACACAATATATTTGTTATCGGTAGTTTCAAATAATTTACATCAACTATAAAGTAAATTTAACACTTGGAAACAAAGTATCTATAACCCATTTAAAGAATTTTAAAGTTTCTGCATTAAATTTGTCAATTTACATCAACTATAATTGTGCTTTGGTTTCCTCTTAGAGCATTTTTTTTTTCCTTTCTTTATGTTTGCAGACTTATACTATGGAAGCAGAAGTGTTAATATTAAAATAGAAGAATCAAGAACAAAAACGAAAACGAAAACATGATAAGAATTCACCTTCACTTCTGATATGCTTAGATGTTGTGGAGCCATGGATAAAAGAGTGAAATTCATTTCCAATCCGTGACGTTTGAAATTTGATTCAGGTAATCTCACCTTTGAAGGTTTATTCAAGTAATCCCATCTTTGCATTAATTAATCTAGCAGTTAATTTATAGCATGATGATGTAACGAATTACTTTTTCTCCTGCATATTTATCTCAAGGTTTGTTAGTTTTAACAATGATAATATATTATATCATGTAATTTTCAACAAATTACTAATAAATCTGATTTTTTTTGGTGATATATCCCATTTTTTTTATTAATTTAAACTGCTGGGTTGAATTTTTTTTTTTTGCATATATTATTTCACAGTTTGTTAATATAACTTTTTTCCAGGTTTCAGTCCTTTTTTTCTGCTTTTTCTGTTTTCATGTCACCCAGAACATGCAGTTGCAAATAATCCAGGTTTCAATTTTTTCTGCTTTTGTAGTTATTATATTATCCAGATTTTTTCTGCATATTGCAGAAATATTTATCCAGAAATATATTATAATGTAATTTTCAAATTTCAACAAATTACTAATAAATCTGAATTTTTTGTGATATTATCCCATTTTTTTATTAATATAAACTGCTGGATTGAACAATTTTTTTCTGCATATATTATTTCAGAGTTTGTTAATATATCTTTTATCCAGGTCTCCAGTCCTTTTTTTCTGCTTTTTTTGTTTTCATATCACCCAGAACTTGCAGTTGCAAATATTCCAGAAATCACGTTTTTTCCAGAAATCCAGTTTATTAATTTAAACTGCAGAAATATTTATCCAGAAATCCTGTTTTGTAGTTATTATATTATCCAGATTTTTTCTGCATATTGCAGAAATATTTATCCAGAAATATATTATAATGTAATTTTCAAATTTCAACAAATTACTAATAAATCTGAATTTTTTGTGATATTATCCCATTTTTTTATTAATATAAACTGCTGGATTGAACAATTTTTTTCTGCATATATTATTTCAGAGTTTGTTAATATATCTTTTATCCAGGTCTCCAGTCCTTTTTTTCTGCTTTTTTTGTTTTCATATCACCCAGAACTTGCAGTTGCAAATATTCCAGAAATCACGTTTTTTTCCAGAAAGCCAGTTTATTAATTTAAACTGCAGAAATATTTATCCAGAAATCCTGTTTTTTCCTGCAGTTTTTTTCTGAATTATAGCCAATCACATCTTGCCAAATCAGCATTAAAAATCGGAATTACTACCAATAATAGAACGCTGGGTTGATTTTTTTGGTGATACTATCCCATTTTTTGTTAATTTAAAGTTTTAAACTGCTGGGTTGAAATTTTTTTTTTTTTTTTTTGCATATATTATTTCACAGTTTGTTAATATATCTTTTTTCCAGGTTTCAGTCCTTTTTTTTCTGCTTTTTCTGTTTTCATATCATCGCAGTTGCAAATATTCCAGGATTCAATTTGTTTATGCTTTTGTAGTTATTATATTATCCAGATTTTTACTGCATATTACAGAAATATTTATCCAGATATATATTATAATGTAATTTTCAGTTTTCACAAATTACTAATAAATCTGAAAATCTTTTTTGATATTATCCCATTTTTTTTATTAATTTAAACTGCTGGATTGAACTTTTTTTATGCATATATTATTTCACAGTTTGTTAATATATCTTTTATCCAGGTCTCTGTCCTTTTTTTCTGCTTTTTCTGTTTTCATATCACCCTGAACTTGCAGTTGCAATTATTCCAGAAATCCCGTTTTTAAATTTAAACTGCAGAAATAATTATCCAGAAAATCCTGTTTTTTCCTGCAGTTTTTTCTGAATTATAGCCAATCAAATCTTGCCAAATCAGCATTAAAAATCGGAATTACTACCAATAATATAACGCCACATCAGCTTTTTTTCTCTCTGCTCCGTCGGCAATATATATATATAATTGGCCGTTGTTGCTATTTTTTCACTCTATCGTCCTTCTTGAGTGACGATTCTCTTTCTTTGCTTCACCCTCACATCCTACCCTGGGGACGCATGTAAATTAAAGAAAAAGACTAGTTTTCCTACTTTTCAAGTCGCTGTCATGCCGCCGGTGCACCACCTATTGTCGCTGATGTAGCTCTTGCCGCCGCTTGCTTCCATATGCAGTCATATTGTATCGTCACTTTTCTTTTATTTTTTTTATAATTATTATTTTATATAGATTGTATGCTTCTATTATGTTTGACATTTTATTATTGTTCGCTCTAGTTTGAGCGTTCAATTTCCTCCCACTCAAACTACAGGGAAAAATTCGATATAATATGATACTAGACTTAGTTTAGATGACCTATCCCAATTGTATAAACAGACTTATCGTCCATTAGAGTTTCTAGGGTTTCCATTGTATTATTTGTACTATATATATAGTTGTCTACATTATACCTAGGAGGTTTTTGTTATTGTACATATTAAAGGTGTAACAGACTTCAGCCCGACTTGTTTACAAGTATCAAGCTCAAGCTCGGCTCATAAATGATTTTTTAGCCTAGTTCAGGCTCAACTTGTTTATTATATATTAAGTTTTTTAATTAATTTATTTAATTAGGGAGGGTGTTAGTTTCAAGCCCTCAATGCTGCGTGCAAGAGTGGCGATGAGCCGAGTATTATGACTACAAGGGAAGAAGCAAAGCTTCTTAGATGTAATACTTTTTTAGTAATCATGTTTAAATTAATATTAAATATAATAAACCATATTTTATTTAAAACTTAAAAGGTTGGCAAATGTAAAATGTTGTGTTTTTATGGTTAAAAATAAAAAAAGCAAACATTATAATCGTGGAAAGTGGAAACAAGTAGACAAGTAATTTGTTTGATGGTGTATCTGTTCGTTTAATTTGGGATAGATTTGGCTTGTAGTTAGATGAGTGTTTTCACCAATGAATTCAGAAATAGTGATTTTAGTGGGAAAAAATGAGTCACTGACTTTATGAGTGATTATATTTTTTTAGCAAATAACCAAATTAATATATATATATATATATATATATATATATATATATATATATATATATATATATATATATATATATATATATATATATATATATATATAGATTTAGGTTCAAGTGAGTACCACCTCTAATGCAGCGCACCAGAAGGTACCACCCTTAAAAGTAATTTTTTTGAAATTTTTTTTCATGAACATGTTCTAATTAACATTACATAGATCATATGTGAATTTCACGCAAATCCGAACACTCTAAGTGCATGAAAACACACATCACATAAATGCATGTTCACATGTCTTCAAAATTATGTAAGTGTGTGTTCACATCATTTTTTAGGAGTTAGGAGATGTGAATGTATGTGAAATTTACATACGATCTTCACAATGTTAATTAAAACATGTTTATGGAAAAAAAATTTTAAAAAAGTTTTTTTAAAGGTGGTACCTTCTGGTGCGCTGCATTTGGGTGGTACTCTCTCGAACCATATTCTATATATATATATATATATATATATATATATATATATATATATATATATATATATATATATATATATATATATATATATATATATATATATATATATATATATATATGGAGGTTCCATTGAGAACTTTTGTGCATCGAGACACAAAAGAACCTCCACTGTCCATTGGATGAAAAGAATGTGTGGGTTTGATCAAATGACAAAAAGGTAATTAAACAGAAAGTTTTATGCATCAAGTGCACATAATGAAATTCGTGGAGGGGTAAAACAGGAATTATGCAATCCTTATTTAATTATTATACTTCCAAAATTAACAAAAATTATATAAATTCAAAATACATGCATATCGTTCATCTCTTCATGCATATCGTTCATCTCTTCCAAAAATAAATCATGCATATCGTTCATCTCTTCCAAAATCAAAATACATCAAAATACAAACATGAATCGTTCATACAAACATAAATTATGCATATCGTTCATCTCTTCCAAAATCAAGAGGGGGCTAAGAGAGAGGGGAGAGAGAGAGAGAGAGATAGAGAGAAAGAGGGAGTGGTTTTAGGAAAGAAGTTAATGGTGATTTTAATACCAAATTTAGCTATTAATTATCTTAAAAATATTTAAATTCAAAAATAATTTCCATACATTTAATATCCCCTAAATGCCATTTGTGCACACAATTGGTAGATTATCCGATGCACAAAAGTTCTCAATGGTGCCTCGCTGCACAAAAGTTCTCAATCGAACCCCAGTATATATATATATATATATATATATATATATATATATATATATATATATATATATATATATATATAGATGGGATCATGTGAGAAGAGGTGAGAAGTAATCTTGACCTTAAGATGTATAATAAACATGATAATAGGGTGTGACTACACCACATTTGATAACTCCCACTAATATAAATACCTAATCAATTCTCTCTCTTCTAAAAAAAAAGTCGTATGTCACTCCCCTACCCCTCTCTTTCTCTCTCCCTCTCTCGATTTGCCCTAATCACTCACCTGCGTCCCCCTTTTATCTTGAAGAGAAAAGTTCAACAATTTCCGCCGCCATAAATCCTCTAGCAGCACCATAACAACGACGTCCTCGTTGCACAACCGTTACTACTGCAAATCATGAACTATCGAGAGCAACCATTAATTCGAGAGCCACTGTTTCAAAATCAAAGGGATTCTTCACCCCAACTACCGAGGTTTTCATCGTCGGTGCTCTGTTTCTCTATATATCGATCTCCGAAAATATATATCTATCGCTCTTCTTCTCGAAAGTGTTTCAGTGGTTTCCGGATCTTGTTTTTTAGCCTTATAAAGTGTGTTTTGAAATCGAATTTCAATTGCTTTTGAGATTGTTTTTGTGATTTTTATAATGATAAATGTGAGATATGATAGTTTTAGATCCAGGTTCATTTTTATCTTCGATCTTCTCTGATTCTTTTGTTTCAAACATATGATTTCAATATCTTTGACTTTTCCAATTCAAACATCTTTTTCATTTCAGTTGTGACAACCATGAGCCATTAACTAATCTATGTGAACATGTATAATTTTTTTTTCATGTTTGTAGCTCAATGGTTTTGTGGAAAATACAATATCTACTTTTCCTGCATTGAATGTTTATTGTGTAGTCTAATTTAATTTTCATGTATTGTATGAAATGATGGATCTCCAAATCTTTTTTGATTTTTAATACACTGGCGTGGAACGATGTGTTGTAAAATTTTTGGTATGATCGATTTTTGTTTTACTTGTGAATCAATGAGTTGTTGTATTGATTTTTCAGATCATTGAATCAACAGTACATAATTATAGAATCAGTATTTTTCATATTTATAAATTATTTTCTACGAATGTTGTATCTTAAAATGTCATTGTATCAATCGTTTAAATAATTATAGAGTGTATCAATTATACTAATATAAAACATTGAATCAACGATTTTAATTACAATTAAATTTCTAAATCAATGAATCAATATATTAAAAAACTGGATCATTGTCGTCGAGTATTGTATCTTAAAACAAAAATCCAATGTTTCAAAATATCATTGAATCATCGTTTTTTAAAATACCAAATTAACAATAAACCATGAAAAATATAATCTTACTAATTAAATATTTATTGTAATATTGTATCTGTCAATTTTTAAAACACTGAATCAAGTATTTAAAAAGTGTTGATGGTATTTTTTATTTAAAAAATAGATTCATTTAATATATAAAATAAAAGTAATTGATTCAATGTTGTATTTGGTTATTGTATCCATGTTTGGATAACTGTATCTTGAACAGTGTTGTATTTTTGTATTTAAAAAAAATTGAATTAGTGTGTTAGAAATTGAACAATAAATGTTCATTGAATCATCCTCTTAATCAAATGTTTTTATTGAATCACCGGTTTTGTGAAATACTGAATCACGGAATTATAAAACATTGATGATATTTTTCGTTAAAAAAGTAAAATTTCATTTAATGTGTAAAAGTATTACTAAACTACCTAAAAATGGAATTTGGAAGGTTTCCAATTGGTAGGTTGTATATTTAAAGAAGGTATGAAAAAAATCTGGTGTGGTGAGGTGCATGGTAAAAGATTAAATCAATGCTCAGGATTTCTTCTCACCTTCTCACGTTAAGGATCCTTCTCACGAGATCCATATATATATATATATATATATATATATATATATATATATATATGGTTGGGATCATTGCAGAACCTTAATTTAGTGCAGAACCATAGAACCAATCTAAACCATTAGATTATAATATAACACTAGGGATAAGATGGTAATTATACAATTAACATTGAATTAATAGCAGCCTACCAAGTTTGACTGTCCACTTTGACTTTTTTTTTTACTCTTTTAATATATAACTAGGTTATTACTCATGTATTACATGGGTAAATTTTAGAAATTTATATTTATATATATGTATAATATAATAAATATATGAATAATAAGGTTTGTTTAATTTTAGTTAGTTAGTTATAAAATTAATCAATATTAGATTTACATAGATTTGATTTGCTTTAAAATTTAAAAATAAAATCAGTAAATGACGTGGCAAAAGGAGAGAGCGACATTTGGCAAAATAAATAAGAGTATGACATGTGGCATTTAGTTACTCTTTTAATAGTATAGATAGATGGACATGCAGTGTTGCATCGACGTTAAATATACGATATCAAAGTGTTCATTCGACATCGAATGGTCGTATGGGTAAAAAAAATTTACGAAAAATAAACACGTAAATTTTTTTTCAAAAAAATATATTCATGACCGTTCTCGTTAAATCCACCAACTTTGACTATTATTTATCTCTGTTAATAATGAACGTATATGCAGTGTTGCATCGACGTTAAATATACGGTATCAAAGTGTTCATTCGATATCGAATGATCTCATGATCTCACCATGATATATTGCATCGTGGTCTGGGTAATATTTTTTTTACGAAAAATAAAAAAAATATATATCATAACCGTTTTCGTTAAATCCACCAACTTTGACTACTAATTGTGACTATTATTTTGGCTCTGTTAGTAATGAACGTATATGCAATGTTGCATTGATGTTAAATATACGATATCAAAGTGTTCATTCGATATCGAATGATCTCATGATCTCACCATGATATATTGCATCGTGGTCTGGGTAAATTTTTTTTTACGAAAAATGAAAAATATATATCATAACCGTTCTCGTTAAATCCACCAACTTTGACTACTAATTGTGACTATTATTTTAGCTCTGTTAATAATGAGCGTATATGCAGTGTTGCATTGACGTTAAATATACGATATCAAAAGTGTTCATTCGATATCGAATGATCTCATTATCTCACCATGATATATTGCATCGTGGTCTGGGTAATTTTTTTTTTTACGAAAAATAAACACGTAAAATTTTTTCGAAAAAAATATATCATGACCGGTCTCGTTTTAAAGAGTATAAAATTCTCGTTTTTATGGTATAATTTTTTTGATTTAAAAATTAATAATATTAATGTTATTTTAATTTAAAGAAAAAAGATATTTATTTTGCTAATGTCAATCTTTTTGCTATTTCCAATCTTTTCCTTTTTTGCCCCTCCAAGAATTAAAATATCACTATTACCAATCTTTTTTTCACTAATTTCAAACTTAACTCTTTTAATCAATACCATTAGATTATTCTAATCTATGGACGATATTGGTTCTACAGTTCTACACTAAATTTAGGTTCTGCAATGATCTCATCTATATATATATATATATATATATATATATATATATATATATATATATATATATATATATATATATATATTGGGTGGTTCAATGGAAAACTTATATGTATTGGAAAATCCAGAAACCACTTTATAGCCACTGGATCAGGTGATGCATGAAAGTCGATGCATCACGCGGGGAATTCGATGCATCATGCGAGATTGTGATGCATTTGTGGTGGTGCATGAAGTTTTTCCGATGCATGTTGGTTTTCCATTGAACCACCCTCTATACATGTATGTATGTCCCTAATTAACTTATCATGGCAATCAAACTTTAGATACAATATCACATGGTCAAACATCAATGTTTACCCACATACCATTTTAAACACAACCAAACCTCTTTTAAATCCTATTTACTAGAATATATATATATATATATATATATATATATATATATATATATATATATATATATATATATATATATAGAATATGGTTCGAGAGAGTACCACCCAAATGCAGCGCACCAGAAGGTACCACCTTTAAAAAAACTTTTTTAAATTTTTTTTTTCATAAACATGTTTTAATTAACATTATGAAGATCGTATGTAAATTTCACATACATTCACATCTCCTAGCTCCTAAAAAATGATGTGAACACACACTTACATAATTTTGAAGACATGTGAACATGCATTTATGTGATGTGTGTTTTCATGCACTTAAAGTGTTCGGATTTGCGTCAAATTCACATATGATCTGTGTAATGTTAATTAGAACATGTTCATGAAAAAAAATTTCAAAAAAATTACTTTTAAGGGTGGTACCTTCTGGTGCGCTGCATTAGAGGTGGTACTCACTTGAACCTAAATCTATATATATATATATATATATATATATATATATATATATATATATATATATATATATATATATATATATATATATATATATATATATATATATATGTATGGTTAATGAAAAGGTGTTGCAACAGCTAAGAGAGGATTTTTTTTACGAATCGTAAGGCCTGCCTGTTCATTCATATCGAGATCCTCTTCATTCGCTCCATTGGGCAACTCCCAATCAAACTTGTGCAAAAGATTAGCCAACATATTTTCATTTGTCGCCATTGCAAATGCAATGCCGGGACACCCTCTCCTTCCAGCACCAAACGGAATCAAATTAAAATCAAGCCCTTTGAAATCAATGGAACTATCCAAGAACCTCTCGGGTCGAAACTCATCAGGTTCATCCCACGCTTTAGGGTCTCTTGCAATGGCCCATGCATTAACGATGACCCTAGTCCCTTTTGCGACATCGTAGCCCATGACTTTTACGTCTTGGCTGGCAACTCGAGGAACTAAGGTTGGGATTGGAGGATGAAGACGAAGAGTTTCTTTGAATATGGCTTTCAAGGACTTCATTTTGTCGATATCGTCTTGGTTTATGTGTTGCTTGCCGTTGAGAACCGTTCTCACTTCATGTGTTGCTTTCTTCAGAATCTTTGGATGTTTCATAAGTTCAGTAAATGTCCATTCTAAGACTGTTGCAGTTGTATCTGTTCCAGCAGTATAAGCATCCTAGGATTTAATTTGTCATAAAAACGTACAATTATTAATTTTAGACATGCAATCTACCAAATATATATGTTGGATGTCAAAAACTAACATATATAGTTGATTAAATATTTTTTAATCATAAAACATACAACGTTCTATGTCAAATTATCCAATGCATACATAGTTACAGTTTCTTTTAGCAGAAGACGCAAGAAACATATGTCCAAACATTTAAAAATATTCAAGAAAATATCGACGTGTATTTGATTATTATTTAAATATATTAACTGACAATAGAATTAGTAACTTATTTTTTAATTTGAGTCTTAAAAATTATTTATTTTTATTAGTATGAAGCATTTCAAAGGAACAATTAGTCGATCAAATTAATTCCACAAACATATGTAAATCAAATTAACTCAAAGGTTTGAATCAATCGGAGCATGTGTGTTAAACTAACCAAGGTACTCAGGCTAGCCCATTGAAGGACCCTTTATAAGTTTTTACTCCAGCTCCCAAAAACGATTAGATTGGCCCTGGTAGTATTCTTGCGATTTGTACGCCAAATATACTTTATTATAATTTGTAAGTTGTAACATTTTTCACGTTTGCTATTTTTTATTATTTCAATCTTGGAATAAAATTATTATTGCTTATATTTTTGTCATCATATCAAATTAAGGCCCTGATAACAATTAAATCAAAATTTATAATGGAAAACTCACTTCGTAGAATCCACATATCTGGAAATTTTGATAGAGATAGATCTGTGGAGGAACATGATCTGTCGCGGCAAGACCGATCTTGAATTTATTATAATAAAATTTGTCAAATATTATTTATTTAATAAACAAACAATTTTAGTATTTTATTATTTTTATATTAGTAAATAATTTCAGTATAGATATACACCAAAATTGTATGAGGTAAACTTTTTTTTTTTTTTTTAAATTAATCAAGTCAAACTGAGTTAAGGGAAAAAAATATAGTGATTTGAAAATAAGGATTATTAATGTAATACTAGGGTCTAAATCCGTAACTCTTAAAAAACTCCAGGGACCAAGACTAAAAATAGTATTAATTAGTTATACTACGGTAAATCATTGTAAAATATAAATTAAATAAAATATCAGCATTAAAATGAATGACGACCATGATTGAAAAAAGTAAATGGTTAGACTGAGTTTTAAATTATTATCAAAGTGTTATTATTAATCTAGGATGTTAATTATAAATTTGTCACAATCAAAATGTTAAAACTATTTTATATGATAATTAATGTTGATAATATAGTAAGTAATTCGTTGAAAATTTTTTATATATAGTAAAAGTTACACCAAATACCAATAAAAAAGTTTAATATAATAAGGATTAAACGTACACATGGCCATTTTTTAAAGAGAGTTATATATACGACGCTAACGTAGTAACGTGTAACGACCCTGCACGATTGTTATGGACGGTATCCGTTTTTAATTAAGATGATGTTATAGTAAAAGCTTATATCAATTTATTTAAGTAATAATTAATACACAGATGAGAGAACCAATATAATTAACAGTTGTCTAGAGAAAAATTTTTATTTAAAAAAGTTCAATTAATTAAAAAAAACATTAAATCTAATCACCTGTGCCAGAATGAAAATTTACCTTTATTTATTTAATTTAAGGCACATTCCTAAATAACAAAAAAAGAAAACATATATTTTACATCCATCTATTTTTTTTTTTTTTTTGAAAGGCAATATAAGGACATCTATCCAGGAACTTCGGCTCCGTAGATCCAAGAAAAAATGTAATAACTAGAAGCAACATTTAATATAACATTTTTGTATCTTGTCGGTTAATGTAATATGGTTTCGGTCTTTATTATTATCATTATCATTATATATATATCATAATAAGATAGATTACAATCTATCATACTTTTAGCACATCATTTTTTCATCATTTTATCATCATCTAGTTTTAATTTAAATCTTATTTGATAAAACAGGCATTATTTCATATACGTGAAAAATAAAAAATAATATAATATCCTGAGTTAATCATTCTTATCGATGTTAGTAGGGTATGATTAAAACCAAAATTTTCATATATATAAAGCGTAAATAAATAATCATGTGATAATTTATAAGGATGCTAATATAATAAAACATGAAAAATAACGGTTTACATTAATTAGTTGTAATAAATTGAAAGTTTGTTGTATTGGGTGTGTTTGTTTAGACTTAATTACCTCTTAAAAACCTCTGAAGTCTTAATTTCAGATCTAAACTGAAAATAGACTGTTGTTATATTTCAGGGTTAAGTGGATTTCAGATCTTAATTCAAAACAGACTGTTTGCTGTATTTCAAACTAAGTTAAAACGTCTGAAAACTACGTCTGAAATTAAGTTGTGGACTTCCGTCTGAAGCCCGAAATTTTAATTTAAGAGATTGATGTAAGTTGATATATTATTTAACTAAATATTAAAATCAATTTAATCAAATTAAACATTTAAGTCCAACTCTTAATTTCAAACGTGTCATATCTTAATTTCAGATGTGGTTTTCAGACTTCAGATCTTAAGTCAACCTCTTAATTTCAGACATGGTTTTTAGATTTCAGACATTACAAAACCTAAATTAACATATATATTACCCTTAATTAATTAGAAAAATTAAAAATTAAATATGTTACATTTCATCGGAGGTAAGAGAGTACGTACCAAGAGAAGCGCTTTGATGGCAAGCCTGTCGAGCGGAACGCCTAAGCTATCATCCTTCTGAATCTTAACCAATATATCAACGAAGTCTTCTCTGCCGCCGGCACCACCACCTCCGCTGCCCTTCAGCCGTTCCTCCACCACACCATCCAAAAACTCATCAATCTCTCTAGCCACCCTCTCAACTTTATCATCAAACCCTCTAACTCTATCCAACCATCCAAGCTGAGGAATTAGATCCTCCAAATTAAGCCCACCCAACACCTCGAAAAACTCCTTCAACATCTTCCTAAACTTCCTCCCAATCTCTCCCTCTGTATACTTCCTTCCAAACGTCACCCGACACACCACATCGTTCGTAAGCGTCACGAACAAATCGCTCAAGTTCACCGTCTCTTTCAGCTTGCAAGATTTCTTGATTTTCTCTATAACGATCGCGGCTTCTTCTTCCCTCACCTCACGATACGATTCGACTCTTTTGTTGCTCAAGAAATGGAGAACCATAACGCTTTTCGCTTGCCTCCAGTACTCGCCATACGGTGCCACCGATACTTCTTTTCCATCGTAGAGGAGTCGGCGCCACAGTCGAAGATCGGGTCGGTTGGCAAATACGAGGTCTTTGGTTTTCATTATCTCACGGGCTGCTTCGGCTGATGAGACTACGAGGGTTGGGACGGAGCCTAGGTGGATGAGCATGGCTGGACCACCGTGGGTTTGGGATAATGAATGGAGGGAGCGGTGGAGGAGTGGGCTCATCTGGTGGAGGTTTCCGATCACCGGCAGTTTTGGTGGCGAAGGTGGTAGGTTTTTCTTGGTGGATGGTCGAATAAAGTAATAAACTTTGAGAAGAAAGAAGAGTAGGAGTAACAATGGGGGAAGATAAACCCAGGGAACCATTGTCGTTTCTTCATGCATGAAACTCAACATTGTGGGAGCTAATTAAATTGCTCTCTTTAATGGTTAATCAATGGTGTCTGTCTATTTATAATACAAAAATCGGTTGAATTTATTATGTAATTGTTATAAAATTCTTCAAAAAACAATTAAGAAAAAGGGTGTTACTTCATGCACCACATTTACATCCTATAATTGACCAAAAATATGCCTTTTTTCATAACTCATCATTATAATTTATTTGTTTACACACTTTTGTCCAATCATAAGATAAATATTTATAGGTCATATGCATAAATGTGGTGTACGAGAAATTAGAGGTAGTGCATGAAGAAATAGTCTAACTCTAAAATTCTTGTTTTGTACGTTAATACAAGTCTAGTACGTCCATTTCTGTATATATTCAGCCATATATTCTTATCTACCATATTGACTACAACATTTTAAAACGCATCAAAGTGAGCGATTTTCACATCGAAAAATGCAACCTTTAGTTTGTATTATATGTAACAAATTACTTGGAACAGTTATTTTGCTTTTGACTTTCTCTTTAGTGACTCAAACAAAGAACCTTAGCGGATGGATGAAAGAAGTAACTGAAATCAAGGAGAATATTTTTTTATCCCGAGAAAACTAATTATTTTTCAATTTTAATTTTTAATTTATAACTTTCTAGAAAAAAAATAAGAATTTCTATAAAAACTGAAAACATGTTTAGATAAAAAAATTTAAGTTAAAAGAAAAATAATACGGACGATTATAATATAATAAAAATAGAAGGTGATTAAAAATTGAAAGAGATAAATAAAGTATTATAAAGAAATTAAGGGTAGGTAAGAAAAAGTAATAGAAAGAATATGAAAACTGATATTCTAAAAATTGAAATGAAACATTAAGAAATTGTTATTAATTAAACAATTTTTCATTTTTTTTATGAGTAAAATGAAAATTTAAAATTTTTTATCAATTAAACGCAACCATATAATCATAAATATATATCGGTCTTAAGATCATCATTTAAATGAAAGCAAACAACCTAGTTTAGTACGTATATACTGATATACATGCATCAGTACATATATTAACGCATAAAGACGACTAGCTTTGGAAACAAAACACGAACCAATTTCAATTGTTCCAGCTTCCTATTAATGAAAGGGGCAAAATCAAAGTTTATGAGAAAGTCGATCAACATAGTTTCTATGATGTTCTACCTTTACATAGACAGTTGAAGACGATCTACGATCAGTACGTGTTATTCGTACATCAGATTTAAGAACTCGAACCCTTCCCCTATCGATTATCAATATATACTATTTACAAATGTGGTTACTATTTACTGAAAAGTAAACCTCGTCGGCTGACATCTCAAACAAACAGGTAAACAACTGACTTGTTTTATTACTTTATACATAATATATAACATTTTTGTTTTTCTGTTATAACCTTTGATATTGTATTTTATAAATATTCGAATATATCATTATGATCGCATTATTGATATATATTCCAATATTCTCGTCCAAGCTATTTTTGAAATGTAAAAATATTTATTGTTTACTTATGATCCCGCTGCAGCATGCAGGTTAAACAACTTCGTATTAATCATGTTCAACAACTAGTAGGGTTAGTATTATAAACAATCATCTTTCTACAGTATTAAAAGTTTGGTCTTTCAACGTTATTAATACTTAGTAGGGTTAGTATAGAGATGGTCAATCTGTCTCATTTAAACAAACGGACCGATGACTAAAAATACAAAATTCTTACATAATATTGAAAAAAATTAAGAATAAATTATTTAGCATATTATTTTCAAGGATTTAAAAAGAAATTACAATCTATTTTAATTTTTTACTACCAGTCATTTTAAACCTTAGACCCATCGGGCCAAAATTACCAAATTACCACATCTAAGTTGGTATTATAAGTTTGGTACCATAAAGACAAGCTTGAATGTTGGCGCACATATGTTGCTATAGATTTTTTCTATCTTTCAAGATCTAAGTACCTACTTAGTGTAAGAAATTTTTTTTTATAATTATTATTCTTAATTAGTTTTTGTACCTAAAAGATGATGGTTACACGTGAAAAAATTCAAGCAAAAAACATAAGGTAATTCATGTGCCAATTAATAAATGAGTTAGTTATGTTTGTTTATCTACCTTAATTAATTTGGAGTACATAGTACATACGATGTTGATGCCCTGCAAAAGTAGAGAAAAAAAAAAACATTTGAATACCACATATAAGATTGAGATTAAACTAAAGCGTAAAAGCCACAAATACGTTTTGGAATGAGATCGATTTGAAAACGACATTGATTTGTTTGTGATTTTTTAAGTTAAATACCTATAAAAATCATTTTAGAGAAAAAATTCCTATCAATTTTTTTTTTTTTGATTGAATCCCTAAACATTTTTTTATTGTTTAACTTTTTAAACTATTTTGTTTTATTCAAAAAAATATATATTTGACATGTTTGACCGTTTATAAAACAAGTAACCTTTGTTCTTTTCCCCGGTCAAATATTGAAAAATTCATCATCTTTTCACATTTTAACGAACAAGTCCTTAAAATTTTTGTTTTATCGTTGTGTTTTACCAGCTCATTCAGCACCCGGTAAAAAATATATTTGAATAAACAAAATTAGGTTTATAACTTAAACAATAAAAAAAGTTTGTGGACTTAATGGTGAAATTAAAAAAAGTCTCATAACATCATAATACATATTTAACTGTAATTAACAATAATTATTACATTATTACTTGCGGAATTACGATAAAATTAAAACTTTTAAACTAATGCATCATAAGTGATGCATCCGAATAAAAACTATTAAAGTCTACAAGGAAATGGGTTATGATCTTGCAAACAAATAGCCAATGCCGGAAAGTCGGCTACCCAAAACCCAACAGAACGACCAAGGCATACGGTTAGTCTTGAAATCTACTATATTCAGTAAACCATAAATTCTAAATGCTTCCGGCCGCATGTTATCTCAAAACCTGTAAAAAGATTAAGAACTAAGACGTAAACAACGAATGTTGTCTAGTGAAATCCAAAATTAATATAAACAACATATACGTGGTAATTATGTCATGCGTTACAATCAGTTCTACTATTATCAAACCTTTGGCAATTACCAATTTATAGCTCATATGATGATTCCCCTCACCCTATTGAGCATTGTTGATTTTCATATGATTCTATTCTGTTATTATGATCAATTTACTAATTTGAGATCGAGTCACCTCACCTCACCGAGGACTATTGTATTTCCATAATTCATATCAACAAGTCCCACTTTCCGCCGGCCTAGCCGAGTTAATGTGAGAAATCAATTAATGTCATGGTAGCACGTTGTAACATACAGTCAATATCGCCCGCATGCGGCCCGTTACATTACCAATACTTACTACTCATGACTTCACAACATAAATATTGTCCTACCATGTTTGCAGCCCAACGATTATTTACCATCGTTGTACATCATCGTCATTAAGATGTGTGAAAAGATTTATTAAAACATTGGCATGGAATATTGATCCATAATTTGTGGAAGACCCATGTGCTTCATATATAATAAACTCAAATAAATAAAAAATTATAATATAATTCACTACTAGACAACACACTTTTACCGCCCAATTGACGTTCCGTCGGTAATACATAATTCTGACGATTGATTTCCAACGAAAATAGTCCACAATAAAAATCAAGACGTTTCATATGTTCTAAAATAGTTGATATCGTTAATTTACATATGGGATAATTATACAAAAAACTAACATACTTTTGATATTTTTCGATTAAGTCCTTATACCAAAAATGTTTCCATAAAAGTCCTTCAATTTGAAATTTTTTTACGAATTGTGAAGTTTTATGGGATTTTTCAGAAGATTTTCATAAGATTTTGTTAAGTTAAAGGATTTTTATGAAAACATTTTATGTGTAGTGATTTTTACGAAAACATTTTTAAGTTTAGAGTTTTTGTGGATACGTTTTTGGTAAAATGAGTTATTCGGAAAACACTGAAAGTTTGTTTGTTTTTTACATAATTTTCCCTTTACATATAATATATGTGTTATCTTAATTTAATTATTCTGGCTTGAAAACCGACCCGTCGCAATTCTGATCAAATAAAATATCGAACCGATCTCACCACAAAAAATTGTGCAATTGAGGACCTTTAATCTTGGGACCACCGATGAAAATAAAATGTGAGTTGGTCGTACAGAAAAAGTTATATTGTATATTCAAAAGTATGTGATTATTATAGAATGGAATGTTAAATACGCTAGTGATTTCTTTATATCAGCAAAAGTTAGTTAATTAATTAAAATGCAAGAAAATAACAAATGTAAGAAGAAAAGAAATAAAAAAGTTTTTGTCCAAGTGAACCGGCGGTCTAACAACTCATTAAACTATAACGAATTAACGACCAGAAACCCACGAACAAAATTTTAAAAGTGTGTTTTGACTTTTGACCAAATCGTATCCTAAATGTCATTTGCAGTCCCTGATTTTGGATTAGGTGTTGAACATGAGAAGATTTATATGGTGGTATTGTCGCTGCCCTTTCTTAAGGTAAAATGTTTATTTATTACTGAGAAGTTGTAAAACTTGCATAAGGTAAAAGTTTTTACGTGATTAGGTTTATTATTATGTTTATTTAAACATTCTTTTGATTTATGTCATCGGAAAAGAAGTATTTTATAAAACTATAAAGTTGTATACCCAAAAGATGTAAAAAAAAAAAACATAATAAATTATATTAAAATGGGATCTAAATCGAAGATTAAAATGTTTCACATCCCCGTTTACAATAACTTTGGGATTTTCCAGTCAAGTCAATGTCAAGTTTTGGATTCCTCTTAGGGGACGGATTTGTTTTGCCAAGACTAAACTTAAGTTGAAAAACAACACATGTAAAAATTGTTATTTCACAAAAAGAATAATATTACTTTTAGATATTTTTGCCTTCGGGCATGTAGTTTAGTTGGAAAGAGTACTCGTAAATTTGACCCTACCTAACAAATGTCAGATATTCGAGATGGAGTAGTGACAAAGCTTCTCCCTTGAAGCCATTAGACTGTCCAATGTTGTCTTACTGCTGGGTCAGCTCGATTTACCTTCCACGTGGTGAGCCTAAAATGGTCTATTGTGGGCTGGTTTGGATTGCTAGTACATCAACCATTTCATCCTACCTAAGTTTTAAATCATATGTAAAATTTATTTCAATTTAAAAAAATGATACTAATCATAACATCTCAAAGGATGTCACTATGGACAGTATGAGGTGGCATTACAATAGGATCAGGCACCGAAGATATCATTCCTCATTTTCATCCTAGAATCTTGTTTTCATTCTTCATTCCTCTCGAGAAATACATTAAAATCATCATCATTGTATGGAAAACGAATGATTTATAGGTCGTTGGCCAAAATACAAGTTGGCTTTCAATTTGGAAAGCAATGCCTAATAATCAAGCTTCAAGTGGAGTTTTGTCTCCATCGATGATCGGGATTTTTCAAACTTTTAAAATTTTAAGCAATATAGACTATGACATGTATTTTAGTAGGAGTTAAATATGTATGTAAATTATAAACTAAAATTTAATAATTCTTTAGAACGTTAAAAACTTGATTTCTCGATGGGAACTCTTTGTACTCGATGGGACCAGGGATGGGAACGAGAATTTATAAATGGGCTCTGGAATGAAGAATGAGTTACCCGGTCATCTTTGTTTTGTTGTCATGTCTACTTGATTTATTATTTTCTTAAGTAGGTTTTCATTTTTGTTAGGTTATCCTTGATTTGTATTTAATACTTTTCTTTTGTCCAATCAAACGTTGAACAAACATCCTATGTGGTTCAACTTGAACGGATAGTTAAGATGAAATAAGTTATGTAAAAGACTAAAAGTTGAATGGTCAAAAAGGTAACTAACCTTAAAGTTTTCATTAGAATTTTTTGGTTCTACATTTTATGACGATTTTTATTTTTTTAAATTATATAGTTGATTATATATATTTGGTTGAATATTTTTTTTAACAATATATGTGTCATTGGTTCGCACACTCAAATAGAAAATATAATATTAATTTTTTAACACCAAAGATATTTTTATAAATTAAAAACTAAAAAAATTTGTAGAGTTTGTATTTAATACACCTTAACTCTAAACCTAACACAATCCAAAAAGAGCTGGAGTTATGTTTGAATATCCATGCATTATATATATATATATATATATATATATATATATATATATATATATATATATATATATATATATATATATATATATATATATATATATATATATATATATATATATATATATATATGAGTTCAATGGAAAACCGCTATGCACCTGAAAACTATGGAAACCTACGCATACCGTCCGATTTGGTGCATTTCATGAAAAACGCGGTGACATGATCGTAAATAAGGTTATGCATCACGCGAGATTTTGATGCATCACGCGGAGAATTTGATGCATTTGTGGTGGTGCAGTGCGGTTTTCACAATTTTCAGGTACATGGTGGTTTTCCATTGAACCTCCCTATCTATCTCTATATATATATATATATATATATATATATATATATATATATATATATATATATATATATATATATATATATATATAAACACACCTCTATGCATTGAAAAACCACAATGCATCGCTAGAAAATCGTAATGTATTACGTGGAAGTCGATGCATCACGCAGGAATTTGATGCATCACAGAGAAATAATGATCCATCACGCAGGATTTGTGATGCATTTACGGTGGTGCATGGAGATTTCATTCGATGAATTGAGGTTCTCCATTGAACGCTCTACATAGCATTTATAAAGATTTTCATACACTAAATAACTAGTTTTTATCATCAAACATGTCGATATGTCCTTGTCACATCTCCACTGATTTACAATATAATTAAGCAGTAGACTATACCTATGTATGCTATGCCCTTTCCATTTGACTTTCAAACTAAATTCTAAATACATCCTTCCAAACCCCCAAGTGCCCCAACTTGGTACGTGTGGACTTTTTTTGTTTTTTTCCTATTAATTTGACCGATAAACTATTGTACAATATGATCACAGGCCTACAACTATTGATTTATGTTAGAAAACCATGCACGAAACAAGATGGTGTTAGATATATTTGCATAATAATACCAGAACAACCATATTGTCAAATCATTAAGATAAGTCATAAAAGAACTCATACCTGAATCCATTGATATCGTCTTCTTTATGCGGAAACCTGATGACGAACGACCATGGTTGTGAGAGTCTTCCTCACCTAAAGCCTTAATGTTCTAAACCGAACAGCAGATCTCTGATAGATGGATTTTAGGGATCTTAGGGTTGCTTTAGGGTATTGGGGACCCTCGCCAATCACTATATATAGAATGAGAATTAGGGTTATCATCAAACCTTAAAGCCCAATAATATTAGTTTATTAGTTAATAGCTCAATAAGTCTATTAAAGATAAAACCCAATAATTTAAACATATAAGTCCATCCAAATAGAATTCTAACAGTTGGAAGAAACTTGAAATCTTGGATGTTCTTCATGATCGTGGTTGAATTACTTTTCTATAACAATTAAATGTCCTGGTAGGTTTACCAAATTAATATAGTAATGGGAGAATCATAATAAAATGATTTAGACTTAACTGATGATTTCGTTTGTATGTATATACATTAATTAACACACAAAATTAATTGGATAAGATATGTTAACTTTTCATTCAACCAACTAAAGCGGTTGAAATCGCCATTATATTAACAATGACGATATCTTAACAGCTCTAAGGGCACTAAGGCTGTTAAGATAACAAGTTTCACAAGACTAATGTCTTACCTTAACAGCACACAATACTGATAAGCTAACAACTCTATCTTAACAACATTAAGATTGTTAAGATAGCAATGTCCAAGCTTGTTAAGCTAAGTCATAACAACTCTGTTACGATAAGCTCAAGCTTGTTAAGATAAGTCATTTCAAGTCTGTTAATATAAGCCATAATAACTTAATAAGGTTGTTAAGATATAACAGTTATATTTTAACATTCTTTGTCTTAACAACATAAACTTAACATCAATCTTTCTGTACAAAATTAACACAACAAGAAATACATTCTCACATTAAATCACTTTAGAAATTCATATTTGTTTCGGGGCGCTGCCCCGAGCTAGCCCCGCCAGGGGCTCCGCCCCTTGACTCCAGCTATAACGGCCGGGTCTTGACTTCACACCTCCTAAACTCGTTATAGTTCCAACCAAAGTCAAATAACTTGGTCAAGAAGTTACACTTAAACAACAACAATTTATTTACGAACGTTGATCGATTTATAATCCTTATTTAAATTCCTTTTAATTATGTAAAAACATATGAATATTTAACGTAGAAAGAATTATAGCAATTTACATGCTGCATCCTATATACAGGCTTTTTCTATAGAAACAAGCTCTTAATGTCACATTTATTACTAGCTTAAAACATCGTTACTAAGGATATATATAGAATGACATTATGTTTTGTGACTATATATATACAAATTAAATAGTTTACACATTTTTATAATATTTTATTTTATTCTACTGTTTTAGAATTAAATTCACATAAATAAAATAAAATATATTTCTATTACTTAAAATCAACTTTTTGATTAAAAATTATTTAACTATGAATTGAAGTGGTCCAAATTACAGATGGAATCACGTGTGTGCTTCAAATGAATTTGGTGAACGTTGAAAGACAGACTGACTAGGTCAAATGAAATGAATATTCTTTTTATTCATCGTCTCAAATAATTAAATTCATTGAGAATTGTGGAGTAGTTATGGTCAACCCATTTTTCTGTATTAAAAATATAAAATTTTAATTACATCTATATATTATATCTAAACAAAAAACAACTTCCTGAGGAATACAAAATTTGTTTCTTCTAATAATTCACATAATGGGTAATGGGATCACACTATTATATTCATTCTAGATCTACTATCTTACGAAAACTCTTCATTTCTTAACCGTCAAACTTCCAAATCGTCATTAACCGTTGGACTTCCAAATCGTGAAAGATATAAAGGAGAAGAACGAGATCATCGTGGCTTTGAGATCGTGTCGGCGGCGGCGGCGGCAATGAAACTTTCTAGTGTTGAGAGAGAAAGAAAGAGATGATGCAAACTTTTTTAGGGTTACAAATGAAAATGAAAAAGAGATGAGACAGATTTTTATGGTTATAAACAGGATTGATAAATTTTTATTTTTTCAAAATTACCCGTATTATTCTCAATTTCTCATGAAAAGATATGTTCTTAAAATTTGGGTTTCTGTTTAATAAGGATTGAAATTTTCAACTCTTTTAAATTATATTCTGAAACCAAACACATTTTTAAACGGTTGTTTGTTTACTTTTTAATGAAGTTATTAAGAGGCTCATATTAAAATTAAATCAGATCTTAATGATTTCATTCAACGTTATCTTTAAAACATGAACAGCAAAAATAATATTAAAAATCAATGTAATTTATGTGTTTTTTAATATTAATTTGTCTTTTTGTATGTCACAAGCATCACATCTTAGGAAAACTACAACTATATCGTGTTATCCACATATCCTATAATATATTATTTGATATAACATTACCAAATAATTTAAAACAATGAAATTTTTCCACACGAGTTTGATCTAACATATTCTAATAAATATGAGACCCTATCTGGAGTTAAAATAATGAAATATATGGGTTTAGTTTAGTGGGTATCATTAAAAATTTATTCTGAAACAAAACGAGTTTGATCCATCATATTCTAATTTTATATAGAAACGAGTTTAATTTTTGTGATGATTTAAGTTTTTCTCACACCAAAATACTTAAATACATATAAGTAATTTGTTGTGTTATTACAATTTTATGGAAAAAAGAGGGTGCTATATCACATGTATGATGTATCCCTTCCCTTTAGGTTTATAAAATTAATTTATAATTTGAAACAAATAATTTAAAAATCACTTTCGAATAGTAATCCCTTTTTACTTTATATCAAATTTTGAAACCATTAATTATTCTATCAACAGTTCAACCCAGCCATTGTTAAAAGAAAACTTGTATGGATTTGAAAAAGGCAGATTAGTCCATGGGCTACAAAACTTGTACTAATAAAACCCAACAGAAAATATTGTAATTGGGCTTTCCATATAAAAGGCCCAAGCAAAGGTAATAAAGTATAGCTTTAGCCTTTAGAGATTTTTCCACCGTTTGGTTTAGTTTGCAAAAATATTAAGCTAAAATTTATCGATTTAGTCAAGAATTTGGGCTTCAACTTATAGAAATAAACCATAAATACAATATGAGATTTCGTATATATAAACAAAAGTTATGCTTGGTTAATACTGAAAATTTTCAAATTTTTCGTTTCCCTTTTAAAAATGAAAATGAAAACTTGTTACTTAATAACAATTCCTTGGGTGTGTTTAGTTAATGGAAAATTGATATTTGTTTTCACTTTCACTTTTCCAGAATTTGTTTTCATTATTACATTTCTAGAAAATTAGGAGAAAATTTTGAAAACGTGTTCACCACGTCCCTTGTTTTCACTTTTGAAAATTAGAAAAATGGTTGAAAACTCCTTTCATGCATTTTCCAATTTCTATTATAAATTTAGAAAATGACAAAAAAAAAAAATTAGAATAATGTCAAACTAAACATGCTTTCAATTAAGCCATATTTTCGTTGAAAACAAAAACAGAAAACCGGCTTGTTTTCGTCAACTAAACGCAGCCTTCAATTTTCATACACTTTTTAAAATACCACTTTTCATACTCTCTTTCTTACTAGTCTATTACTTACTTTATATTTCTTTATAATACTTTTTTTTCTCTCTTACTTTTCTATCACATATCCTATTTTTCTTATTTTATAATCACCCAACTTATTTTTCTCAAAACTAAAACTTTATCATCTAAACAAGTTATCACTTTTTACAGAGACCCTTGTTTTTTTTTTTGAAAACTGAAATTGAAAAATAACTTTCGTTAACTAAACGCAACCTATGGTTTTCATATGAATCAATACATTTTATTTTTTATTATTTGGATGTATTTAACACTTTTATCCTCCTATTAACAAAACAAAAATGGTTAACCATCCGAATTCCGACATATATGGCTCTTCTTAGGAAAAGTTTTGTTCTCGAAGATTACATAACCGAAAAACCGCCTACTTGGGGTCATGTGTTGCCTATTGGGTTGGGTTTGTGACATTATTCATAACCTTTCTTTCTCATTCTCATGTGAAATAAAAAATATCGAATCACATACTTATCACCTTTAAAATGTAGAGTGATGGCTAGAACATTTAATCAAATTTCAATACCGATGAGGATTGAAGTTTATGATTTTTAGCAGTTGTTGACGTCTTTATAATTTGATTATATGTTCTTATGCTACATCCATGAAGGTGATAGGCGAATAACTAACTTCTCTAGAGTCCATCAATGAACATGGAGCTAGGAGTTGACCACAAATCTATAGTTATCAGACTATTAATATGGATAGGGAATTGATTTGTATATAACAATAAATTGTCATCCACAACAATAGTTTCTTATAAAATGACAATTTTACCATTACTTTTAGGAATAAAGTGTAATGATGATAAAATTGTTAGTATGGATAAGATAAGACTGTTGTGTGTGCACAACTTTACTGTGTACAATAGATATTTAGGGAAGGCCTCATCAAAATCATTGGCTTTCTACATGTGGCTATAACACTATTGTTTGTTAGTATATTGCCTAATCAATTCAGTTAGTCTGTTAAATACAGTTAATTAGTTAGGTTAGTTAGCTATTCTCTGATTGTAAAGTCTATATATATTTCATTTCTACTCTGTATTTTCATATATAGAAAATCTTCTCCTTCTAAACCTCCACATGGTATCAGAGCGAATCTGATCTCATTTTTTCTCTCAATTTTTTCTTCTTCTGCAATGGCTGATAACTCTGTCAACACAAGCGATTCATCCATTGTTCCTGTCACAAGTCCTTATCACCTTAGCTCATCTGATAATCCTGGATTTATTCTTGTTTCTAATATCTTCAATGGCGTTGGATTCACTGCGTGGAAACGTTCGATGATGATTGCTCTATCTGCAAAGAATAAGCTAGGGTTTGTTGATGGCTCTATTCTTCAACCTTCTGTTGATTCTGCTGACTATCCTCAATGGAATCGTGTCAATTTCATGATAATTAGTTGGCTTCTCAATTCCTTACACAAAAACATTGTTGATAGCGTTTTATTTCTTCAAACAGCTTCTGCAATTTGGACGGAGCTAAATCAAAGGTACGAACAAACAAGTGGTGCCTTGATTTATCAAATTCAACAAAATCTCTACTCTATCTCACAAGGATCTGATGATTTTCGAACCTATTATACCAAATTAATGAGAATTTGGGACGAATTACATGTCATTCAAGACTTTCCTGAATGCTCATGTGGCACTGCTTCGAAAATTCATAAATTCCTTGAAGATCAACGATTAATTCAGCTTCTTATGGGATTAAATGATTCATATAAGATTGTCAGAGGACAAATTCTTATGATGAAGCCATTGCCTTCATTATCTACTGCTTATAGTCTGATTACTCAAGAGGAACATCAACGAGAAATCAATGCTCCTTGTGTATTAAATCAAGAGGCTATAGCTATGAATGCTGTCACTAATCACATTGTTACCGATCAAAATAAATTCTCAAAGAAGCAACTGTTCTGTCATCACTGCAAAAAGACAAGACACACCAAAGCTCAATGTTATCGTCTAATTGGATTTCCTGCAAATTTCAAATTTACAAAAGGGAAGAAAGACGACTACAAAAGCTCTGTTCAGAATGTTACTGTTGAACATCATAATTCTTCTCCACCTATTACCAATGAACAATATCAGCAACTTATGCAAATGCTCAACAATCATCAACTCCATTCATCCAGCTCAAGTCAAGTAAATAGCTCTGTTTATAATGGAGCTATGAATTCTGAAGGTATTTCTTTCTCATTTGATCATTCCTGCTATAATTTCTATCATTCTGCCTTTTCTATCAATAGTCAAAATTCTTGGATTATTGATACCGGTGCTTCGGATCACATGTGTTCTAACAAACATTTGTTTTCATCTATGATTAAACTCACTCAGCCTCATTTCATTGGTCTTCCTAATGGTAATAATACTTCCGTATTATACATAAGAAAAGTTCAAATTCATGATTCAATCATTCTTCATGATGTATTGTACGTTCCTACTTTCAAGTATAATCTGATCTCTATCACCAAACTGACGAAACAGTTAAATACATTTGCTATCTTCACTGATGACAAGTGCTTATTGCAAGACCCCTCATTGAAGAATAATCTTACTTTGGGGATCTTCGACAATAGAATAAATGATTTGTATGTTTTTGAACATGAACATATAAAACATAGCTTGTCATTCAATCTTTCTGTTTCTTCTCTTTTTCCTGCTTCACAGTCTTTTGTAATGAACATTAATGATCAAAATAATGCCTTAAAATGGCATGTTCGTCTTGGTCATGCTTCATTAGATACTCTTCGAAATCTTTCATTACTCTCAAATGAATATGAGTTGAGTATTAAATCATGTCTTATATGCTCCAAAGCAAAACAACATCGTTTATCTTTTCCTACAAGTCAAACACGTTCTACACTTCTACTGCTCCTTTTGATCTAATTCATATTGATGTTTGGGGACCATACAAACATCAAACACATGATGGTTTTAAATACTTCATTACTATTGTAGATGATTACAGTAGATTCACATGGATTCATTTACTTCCATTCAAAAGTTATGCTTATTCCTTGATAAAAACCTTTATTCATCTCGTCAAGACACAATTCAATATGTCTGTTAAACAAATTCGAACAGACAATGCTATGGAATTGGGTTCAAGTTATGATGGTATATCATTCTTTCAATCTCATGGCATTATTCATCAAACATCAACCCCATATACTCCACAGCAAAATGGCATTGTGGAACGAAAACATAAGCATATTTTAGAAGTTTCAAGAGCATTATTTTTCCAATCTGGTATTGGAATTGCTTATTGGGGAGAATGCGTTAAAGCATCTGTTCATATAATCAATCGCTTACCTTCTAAAGTTCTTAACAATTTTTCTCCCTATCAGATGCTATATCAAACAGCTCCTCTATTAAATCAACTTCGTTCATTTGGCTGTTTATGCTTTGTTTCTACTCAATCTGTTGGAAGAAACAAATTCATGCCTCGAGCCGATCCATGTATCTTTATTGGATATCCTTTTGCTCAAAAAGCCTATACTGTTCTTAATCTTATTACTAATAAGATTTTTGTGTCCAGAGATATCAAATTTTTTGAAGATATATTCCCCTTACGTTCTAATTCTTCAAATGATCAATTTTCTTTTGTTCCATCATATCTTCCTGTCAATCCTATTGATCATTCAGATAGTCATAATACTCCTACAAATAATCCATCTGGTGATCCATCAACATCTAATGATCCTCCTTCTTCAGTTTCATCACCTAATAATCCTATTTTGAGAAGGTCTACTTGTGTACATCAACCTCCTGGATACCTTCAGGATTACGTTTGTTCTAATGCAGTGTTTCATAATGATCATTTTTGCTCACATACAGTTACCAACAGATGCCTCAATGTTGAGCCTTATCATATTCATAGTTTTTCCATGGCAGCATCTACTTCTAAAGATGATTCTTTATCTCCTGAACCTGCTTTTTATCATGAAGCAAAAGGTATACCTCATTGGGAGGAAGCTATGCAGAAAGAACTTAATGCTCTTGCTGTTAATCATACTTGGGATTTGGTTAAACTTCCTAAAGGTAAGAAACCTATATCTTGTAGATGGGTTTACAAAACCAAACTTAAAGCAGATGGGTCTATTGAAAGACATAAAGCTAGGCTTGTTGCTAAGGGTTTTACTCAGAAAAAGGGAGTCGATTATCATGAAACCTTTTCTCCAGTAGTCAAATTTACCACTGTCAGAGCTTTAATTTCCCTTGCTGTTAAGAAAGATTGGCATATACATCAATTTGATGTTAACAATGCCTTTCTTCATGGAGATTTGCATGAAGAAGTTTATATGAAAGTACCACCAGGTCTTCAGGTTTCTTCTCCTGCTGTTGTTTGCAAGCTAAAGAAATCACTTTATGGCTTAAAACAGGCTTCAAGACAGTGGTATGCCAAATTGTCAACAGCTTTATGTTCCAAGGGCTATAAGAAATCTGCTAATGACTATTCATTATTCATCAAGAAGTCTCCCAACTCTCTTATCCTTGTGATTGTATATGTTGATGATATCTTAGTGACTGGAAGTGATGATATTGAGATTCAAAATCTCAAACAATTTCTTCATGATCAGTTTCAGATCAAAGATCTCGGGTATATTAATCTATTTTTGGGAATTGAGTTCAATAAGGTTGCTCAAGGTATGATTCTTCATCAGCAGCGATTTCTTAAAGAACTGCTACAAACTTATCCTCAAGCAACTTCTTTCACTGCTAAAACTCCCTTGCCATCAAAACTCACTCTTTTACCAAATATGCCTAATCTCTTGTCTGATCCCACTGTTTACAGGCAACTTATTGGCAAACTCAATTTTTTGTTACATACCCGACCTGATATTGCTTTTTCTGTACAATATCTCAGTCAATTCAATAAAACACCCAGTCAGTCACATTTTAATGCTGCTATACATGTTTTGAGTTATCTGAATACTACCTTTTCTCAAGGATTGTTTCTTAATAACAATCAAACATACACACTTGAAGCGTTTTGTGATTCTGATTGGGCAGCTTGTCCTATTACTAGAAGATCGGTTAGTGGTTACTTTGTATTTTTTGGAGGAAGTCCCATTTCTTGGAAATCTAAGAAGCAATCTACTGTTTCCTTATCATCTACTGAAGCAGAATACAGATCTATGCGAAGAGTTACTGCTGAATTAGCCTGGATTAGCAGATTGTTGCAAGATTTTCAAGTTCCAAATATTACTCCTATTCCTCTTAAATGTGACAATTTAGCAGCTGTTTACATTGCCACTAATCCAGTTTTTCACGAACGTACTAAACACATTGAGTTGGACTGCCATTTTGTTCGAGAAAAAGTTCTTGATGGCCTCATCAGTCTTTCTCATGTCAAAACAGAAGATCAGTTGGCTGACATTTTGACAAAAGCCTTGAGCCGTTTTCACCAGCAGCAGGCAATTTCCAAGCTTGGATTTCTGTCATATCCTCCAGCTTGAGGGGGGGGGGGGTGTTAGTATATTGCCTAATCAATTCAGTTAGTCTGTTAAATACAGTTAATTAGTTAGGTTAGTTAGCTATTCTCTGATTGTAAAGTCTATATATATTTCATTTGTACTCTGTATTTTCATATATAGAAAATCTTCTCCTTCTAAACCTCCACATTGTTTAAGAATTTTTTAGACGTACAAGACATTAGCACAAATATTTACAACGTAGCAAATTTAAAAAGATGCGCCTGTTGTTTCACTTTCAAATTTTCAGTTACAACTTTTTAGAAAGTAATTGAAAGTTTAATATAATTATAATAAAAAGTTCGAGGATTAGTTAGAATTTAAGAATAAATTATTATAAAAATAATGAGATTTACAAAAATACTCAAAATTACAACCCATTTGTTAGGTTTTATCCAAATAAAAGTGGTCCTACCAAAATAATCACATGTTTTGTTACCAAATCCTTTGTTTGTCAAATCAAAGTAAATCTCTTATCGTATTTCTTCATTTCTTGTTTGCACATTCTGGTTTCTCCATCCTATAGCGGTGATAGACCCATATGATTGTAAGCCAAACTTCATAAAAAAAATTTCAATCCGTTTATCTTTAACGAAATTATCTTTAGAGTTTTGATTTTTCTAAGAAACTAGCAATGTTTTAATTGTACCTCGGGTCATATAAAACACAGTACAATCATCGTTAGATATTACATATTATATTATTAATAATTGTAAAATGGTAAGACCTTATGCATAAACAACTAGAATAAAGTTGATATGTTGAGGTGATTAAGACGATAGACAGGGGCGTCTTTTAAGATGTACGGAAGGTTCGATCGCACAGGACACCCAATTTCGTAGGACTCACGGTCATAATAAAAATCTAAATTTAGACCAATAATTTTTTTTGTATTTGACATGTATACGTTGTGCATCAGTGCGTTAATATGAAATTAATGTATTCGTATTATATATTTTAATTTTATCATTAATCAGTTTTTTTGTTATTCACGACATCCATTTTACCTATTAAAATTGAGTCTCAAAATTAACAATTAACTATTTAAAATATATAATGAACCATGTTTTAATCACAAGCACAGGGCCTCCGAAATCCATGAGACGACACTACGATAGATAAATTGTAGCCTCATCATATATATAATAATATATACCCAGAATACATTGGTCTAAAAGTATATAGACTTTCGATGTTGTTATGAGGAGAAACTATAACCTCATAATAATATACGTTTTGGAATTTTGGATACGATACATAAATATGGGGAATATATTTCATATTGCTTTAAAAAAGTAAAATTCGATGGTAGTGGGTGGTTGAAGGCACTTGGATATGGATCGGTCAAACCCAAATGAGGAATAAGGTCCGCCGCCCGCCCTTTCATTTCCCGGTTGGGTAAATGGCTGAGGCGCCCCAAAAAGGCAAAAAGGACCACCCTACCTAAAAAGAAAACAAAAACTACATATTCTCCCCAGTCCCCACCAACGTCTACACCAAAGCGTAAATACATAAATGATCACGTGGTTTGTTTAAAATTATGGAATCAGTTTCTGAGCTTTTAAAATTACATAAACGGTCTCTCAAAACACTGTTTGTTTGTAAAAATAATCCCTCGTTCGATTAGTCATCTATTAACATTTTCAAAATGACAAATTTGTTCTTTTAGTTTTGGTCCTTTTAATAAAATTTTAAATTTGGATTCAAATTTAAATTGTTAGTTTGATAAATCATGATTCAGTTAACTAATATAAATTTATAAATACAAAATAAAATGCAATTTAATTATTATTTGTATATTTATTAAATTTTTTGATTTGTGTATCGTTAACTTATAAATTCTACAGAAATGGTCTGTGTGGTTTGTTCAAAATTATAAAACGGTCCCTCAACTTTCAAAGTTGCAGTGGCTGACCCTCAAACCACTTTTTACTTGTAGAATTGGTCCTTCTATTTCTAAAATTTTTAAAAATAACGATTTTACCATTCTTTCAATTACAAGCTTGGTAATTTCAGTTTGGTCACTTTTCGTAATTTTTTGTTTTTTGTTTTAAATTTTAAATATTATTTAATAAATTATGATTTGATTCATTATTAATACTAATATTAATATTATTATTAATCTCATTATTATTATTATTATTATTACTATTATTAATTATGCCTATTTTTTGTAAAATAAATCTATATTTCTTTACTAAAAGTTATTATGATTTATATACATAATTAGTTAAGTTATGGATCTTTTTATGTATTCAATTTATTTATTAAAGTTTTATTTATTTATATTTTATTTGTTAAATATTTTGCATAATTTTATTATTTATACTTTTCCATCAAACTATTTTATTATTTTAATAAATTTTGAATTTGTCCAAATTTTGATTTAAATTTACTAATTCATTGCAGTTTGATTTCAGTTTGCTAATTTATTATTTTTGATTTCAATATTTTGTTACGCTGATATGTTTTTATTTAAAATTATTATTTTATTTGTTTAGATTTAAATATTTTGTTATGCCAGTACGTTTTGATTTCCATTTATTATTTTATTTATTTTGATTTAAATCCAAACACACACACAGATATATATTTTTTTATTTTATTTATCATCAAAAAAATTTAAAATTTCATTTTCATAATTATTTTATTATTGAAGTAAATTAAAAATGATGTTTGTTTATTTTTTATTTTTTTAGAGTTTAAGATGATAATTTAGGTATTCGATAATAAATTAAATTAGAAATGATATTTTATATATTTTAAATGATAATTAAATTTAAAATAGTCATTGAATATATATGTGTGATTTAAAGATTTAGAATGATGTAATAAGGAATTTTACAATGATATATACATATTTAAAGTTTATAAGGATATATATAAAATTATCCCTAATTAAACATGACCATTTCTGTAATTTACGGCTTTACGCTGCATAGAAATTTATTTTTCATTTTTCGCGGGTAATCAATAATAAAATATTAAAATATATGGTCTATTTGATAACTCGTCATCACTCTTCATAAAAGGTTTCTCCCTTTCTCGAGCCTTCTCCGCCATTTCCGTCACCTTCGCTATCTATACACACACAGCGGCGGAGCCTACCGTTTACTTTTCCGGCGATGGACTCTGCAACTGTCGGCATGGCCACTTCTTCTTGCTTCAGCAACACCGTTCCTAACCCTAATCCCTCGACCAGACTCCCTCTTCCTGCTTTCACTTTCTTCAAACCTGTTAAGTCTGATCTCACTTCTTCTTATCCTTCGATTCATGTTTCTGGAAACCATAGATCCGCGTTTTCGTGTTCCGCCGTCACTATTTCCCCGTCCCTAACATCCGACCACCACCTATCTGCCATATCGAAGCTTCAGAGCCTCGCATCCGAATTCAAATCCATTTCCGAGCCAATTGACCGCGTCAAGCGCCTCCTCCACTACGCCAACCTTTTGCCGCCTTTCGACGACTCGCTGAAAATTCCGGCTAATCGAGTGATGGGGTGCACGGCGCAGGTGTGGCTGGATGTGAGTATGGATGCGGATGGAAAGATGAGGTTTCTGGCTGACAGTGATTCAGAGATTACCAAAGGTTTCTGCTCGTGTTTGATTTCGGTGCTTGATGGAGGAGCGCCGGAGGAAGTATTGGGGCTGAAGACGGAAGATCTCGGGGATCTGAATGTGGCTGGTTTGCATGGAGGGAAGGTCGATTCTAGGGTGAATACTTGGCATAACGTGTTGATTAGCATGCAGAAAAGGACGAAGGCTCTTGTAGCGGAGCGAGAAGGGAAGTCTGTTGGCGAGCCGTTTCCGTCTATGGTGATCACGGAAGAAGGTATTGGGGCAAAAGGGAGTTTTGCTGAGGCACAGGTAACGGTTTCGGTTCTGTTTATTTTAGTCTTGCATATGTTGACTTGTTGTCTTTATCGGTAGAATTGACCATATAAAGAAAATAACTATGGACCTTGTAGAATGATTAGGATTTCTATATATAATAGTCATGTTTGATTATAACTAATATTTTTGTTTGTGTTTAAACCAACACTGTTTGCAGGCTTTTATTTGATTTATTAAATTCCGAAGCTTAACTTTAGTATAATTGCAGGCAAGGTTTTTGTTCCCAGATGATGCTAAGGTTCAAGAGCTTGCCAATTTGCTCAAGGAAAAGCAAATTGGTGTGGTTGCACATTTTTACATGGATCCCGAGGTGCAAGGCGTTCTGACTTCTGCACAGAAGCTTTGGCCTCACATTCATATATCTGATTCCTTGGTTATGGCAGACAGTGCTGTTAACATGGCAAAAGCAGGATGTAATTTCGTAGCTGTTTTAGGGGTTGATTTTATGTCAGAAAATGTGCGTGCAATTCTTGATCAAGCTGGTTTTCCTGAAGTAAGCATCAGTATCCAACCTCTCTTCTGCAGTTCCAATTTTAATTTATAATTTTATGATGAGTTGAGGAACCTAAGAGCAACTATTATATGATTGTGTTGGTGGCATTATTATCTTTAAGACTAGTGATCCTACACACAGAATGTTCTTACATAAACATGGTTTACTCCATTCATTGGTAATTAGTGAGTTGGAGGTTTAAATGTATTAGAGGTTGAGTAGGTTTATTCAAGTAATCAAGTGAGACCACCAGGCCGGTGGTAACTGTTTGCGACTCTAGCTGTATTATTTGTTCATGTGTAAGATTTGTGGGAGGGTACACACAAGGCACCTGTTTAGAAATCGCATAAGGCTCATTCCACGGGGCTTTTCTACTAACAAGGCTACACACATAGCAGAGGCTCACCGAGGCGCAGCGCCGCCTAGGTCTCAAGGCTCAGGCGAGCCTAGGCGAGCCTCATGTATATGGGCTCCTTTAAAATGGTTGTTGTTGTGTTTTTAGTGGGCTTTTTTTAAGGGGGCTATATTTTCAGTTGTTCAGGTCTGGTAGTAGTCAAAAACAATTAATTAAAATCCCTACGATCATTAGTTCTTCATAAACATACAAATAAACTTCATCTTGACAAAAATCGACTTCATAGACTTAAATTAGTTCATCCTTAAACTACTTATTCTCTATTTTCATGCTTCACTGACTTCTTTCTAAACAATGTTAGTATGTTTGATGTTTTAATGTTATAAGTTAAGACAATGCTTGATGTTTATTATTTCGTGTACTCTAGAATTGAAATACTCTTGCTACTTTATGTATGGAACATAGATTTGTTTGATATTATAAATGTTTTTATGCTATTTATGTTGTTTAGACATCATATATATATATTTCTGCGCCTTGCATTCATGAGGCCCATGCCTGCGCCTAGACCCCGAGGACCCCTTGCGCCTCAGTGCACCTTGACCCTTTCACAACTATGGTATCTAAAATATTACTGTAAGTTATTGCTTTAACAGATGCCTTTCTAGATAGAGGTAGTATTGATCATTCATAATACAAAAACATCTTGCATTTAAGTTTGCACCCGATTATTATCATCAGCTAACGTTTATTTGAGATACATATGACATTTTATACAAGAGATGCACACAGTAGTTGTTTATAATAATATACATCATGACTCTAGATGGTGTTATGCCACATCATTGTTTTAGATGGTAGAGATATATTAGCTAAATTTATGAAAAAGAATTTATAGTTAGTAATATTACAGATTTATAGGCGAATAGAGTATTTATATTGGATCTAAAGTTCATATAGGTTTATTCAAAATATCTTTATTTCAAAATGGGGTTCCCACAGTGTTGTTAGCTGGTTATTCAAAGATGACTGGTTAAATCAACTTCATAATAGAAAAGCCCAAAGTTGTGACATTTCTTAAATGCACTTCAGCCTGCCATGGGTGCCTGTGATTACATAATAATTCACATGTTAACATCTTCCTGTCTGTAATATATACCGATATACCCATTTTTATCCTGCCTTGCATGCCTGGTATAAATACAATTGTTGCTTATGGCCATCCATTCCACAATTTGTAGTTTTGAGACTTCTGTTGGAAACTGTATAAAAAATATAATTTCAATCTTTTAAAATTGCCCCCATAGTATACAAGTGTTTTTTCAGTACACATAATGGATGGTGCTTCTTTATTTATTATTACAGTTACCAACTTTATAAATATTTTAACACAGCCATATTTTTCTTATATATATTGTCGGCTAAATTTACAAAGAAGGGCGGCTGGTAAATGGTTTGGTCACATAGCTCCCCTTTAAGGTATTGCCATTGGTTGTTTTAGCTAGCCTTTTAGGTTGGGGGATCAATCCTTGATGGCAGTTTTTTTTGTGTCAAATTTTTCTTTAGTATTTTTGAATCGTCTTTTGAATTTTTTTTGTCTTACTTTATTCCATTCTTGCCAACACCCATTTAATATATTATTGGTTCCATGTTAGTTGTAATCTAAATATTGGATTGTTTTCTTTTAATTTGTTTGGTTTGTTTAGTTGTAATTTAATATATATGGTAATCCTTTTTTATTTTATATATCATTGGTTCCATTTTTGTTATTTACGTGAAAATTAATATTTTTTGTAAAATCAAGATCGAGATCTTAACAACCAAGATTTAGCCCCTGCTGCAATGCACGGGAGGAAGATAAATAGTTGTACATACAGGATAAGGGTGTTATGTATATGCATGTGTTTAGAGACAGTTGGGATTATACATTTTTTTCAAGTTGCCAGATCTTGTGAGCATGAATGACCATCACTCGCCCATGACAAGACTCCTGTATTATTTCTCTTATGTGAACTACATTTTTATTTCTTATTCATCCAACTAGTGACATACATGGGTCTATTGCAGGTTGGTGTGTACCGGATGTCTGATGAACAGATCGGCTGCTCCCTGGCTGATGCTGCATCTGGTCCTGCATATATGGACTATCTCTCTGGAGCTTCTACTTCTTCCCCTTCTTTGCATGTTGTCTACATAAATACGTCGTTACAAACGAAAGCCCATGCCCATGAACTTGTGCCAACTATTACATGTACTTCTTCTAATGTTGTGCAAACCATATTGCAGGTTTCTTTTTCATTCTCATTTGGGTACTTCTGGTTTTCCAATTAGACGGGACTACCTATGTCTTTCATTTTACTGATGCGGCCCTGCATGCGCTTTTTTTTTTTTTAATCAGGCATTTGCAGAAGTACCAAACTTGAATGTATGGTATGGTCCTGATTCCTACATGGGTGCAAATATTGTGGAGTTGTTTCAGCAGATGACATTGATGAGTGATGAAGAAATAGCCAAGATACATCCAAATCATAGTAGAAACTCAATCAAGGCATTGTTACCTAGGCTGCATTATTTTGAGGTAACCAGTTGCTATGGTTAGACTATGACTATTGGAACTATAATTCTCGTTCTTTAACAAAGTATTCTTTTTCAGATACAAATCCATTCATGCATTGATGCATGTTTGCCAAGTGTGTTTATTTAATTTATTGAACTGTGAATGATTTTTGGACTAGTCTAGAGTTATTTGGTATTTCATTTTTTTTGGGGGGTAGTATGAGTATAGATTAATTTACAATGAATTGTTTGTCAGGATGGAACATGCATTGTTCATCACCTCTTTGGCCATGAAGTTGTAGAAAAGATCAACGACATGTATTGTGATGCATTTCTTACAGCGCATTTTGAGGTCCCTGGCGAAATGTTCTCATTGGCAATGGAAGCTAAAAGAAGAGGAATGGGTGTTGTAGGTTCTACCCAAAACATATTAGATTTTATAAAGAGCAGGGTACGAGAGGCTCTGGATAGAAACGTGGATGACCATCTTCAGTTTGTGTTAGGAACAGAATCAGGAATGGTGACCTCAATTGTTGCCGCAGTGCGTCAACTATTATGTACCTCAGACTCTTCGACTAGGGAAGGAAAAGTCAGCGTTGAGATAGTTTTTCCAGTATCATCGGATTCAGTTACGACAACTTCACAAAGTTCGTCCACAGGCCTGCGCTTGGGTGAGTTGGGTAACGTCTCTATAATACCTGGTGTTGCAAGCGGGGAGGGGTGTTCTCTTCATGGTGGCTGTGCATCATGTCCATATATGAAGGTAAATGTTATGTTTATCTATACATATGAGTTGTTTCCACTTCATGGTAGCAGCCATCAATCATACTTGTTGTTTTCATTTTCTTATGGTGTACCTGTACCAGATGAACTCTCTTACATCACTCGTAAAAGTCTGTAATGCGCTCCCGCTTGGTAAAGATGATCTCAGACAGTATGAAGCTGGACGGTTTAGTTTGCGTACCCCAAAAGGGAAGTTGATTGCGGATGTAGGTTGTGAGCCGATTCTGCACATGAGACACTATCAGGTTAGTTTTTATATATATATATATATATATATATTTAGTTTTGAAGAATGAAGGTAGATAGAAGAAACATCAAACATGAAGTTGGTCTTTGATATAATTATTATTTTCAGGCAACAAAAAAACTGCCAGAGAAGCTGGTGAATCAGATCCTTGGTGGTGGTAACAAATAACAATGGAAGTGGAAGGGTGAGGGTGAGGGTGAGGGTGAGGGAGGAGCCCAGAGTGGGGGCATAGGAAAACAATCACATTAAGTTTGGTTGGTTATACACATGATCACATATTAATTATGAATTATGAATAGAGGAGTGAGCTTAGTTTATTTATACAGAAATGAATCTACAAATTTTGTCCTCATGATTATTACTTATATATAAAATATAAATAAGATAATGGTCGGCGACACGCTGAGTTCCATGTTCCGTTACCGCATGCCCAATTTTTTTTTGAACGGCAAACCATCCTCCTCCTAAACTACCCCTCCCACAAGTGGGGAACTTTAGAACATACTTTCTCCACCTAAATTTCAACTTGCCTCTGGCGGGAGTTGAACCCGTGACCTTTCACTTACATATCATCCTCGAACCAAATGGGTTAAACCCCATTGGTTATTTATGCATGCAAATGAACCCGACTTTCTGTCCAAGGGATATATCTACTACGCTTGTAGTTGTATGCTATTCAAGTTGTGATTTGATTACCAACCCATGTGCAAGCCTTTTTAAGATTACTTTCACTTTCGGATTCATATACATAAAGTGTTGAAAGTTGCAAGAATAAAATAAACCTCAGCATTTTATGTCACTTATTTCAAAGAGGGAATGGAAACAAATTATTAGTCAGGAGACTTTAATTATGTATATTAGTTCTTTATGATTTTCTCATGTTATATCAATATATAGTTTAATATTTAATTCTCTTATTTTTCTAGCAATGATGAAGAATTAAGTAGAAGCTAAGATTAGAAAAAAAGATACAACAATTATAAGGTGATTGTATTTTTAATTAAGGATTTTATTTTTATTTTTTTGTCTCTGCAATTCTTTTTACTAAACACAACTATAGGTTTAACATATATGTTTGGTAAAATAAATGAATTTAAAAAATATAAAATCACAATAAAGAAAATAAATAAAATTAAAGAATATAGTTATTTATGTTTTTTTTTTTAAATTTTTTAGTGAGCTCAATATATATTTAAAATCTACATGAAGAAGCTTATAATTTAAGAAGTTATGTATGATTCAAAAATATATAGTTTTAATAAGTTCTTAAACTTTTTTTTATAACGTAACTTACCAATAAAAAAACTTCTAAAAATCATAAATTAACTTTTCACATATGAGTGTCAACTGGGTCAGGGTAAAAGACGAAAATGGGCCAAGAGACAATATGATTTTTATGCGATCCTAATTTAAAAAATATTAACAATGTGATAATTTTTTATGTAACTCTTTTTAAGAAGAATAATTAAGGGTTTATTATGAAATAAAAACTAACATGGTTTCACGCTTTTTGCATTTTCGTCTATTAATGTTATTTTTTTCAAAAAAATTTCAAGTTTTTATTGGTTTAGTGAAAAATGGATATTAGAACCCGGTTTTTCAGTATTTAAAAACCCGATTTACTAGTTATAATCGGACTCTAATAGTCAAATTTCACAAAAACTAAAAAAAACAACACTGAGGGACGAAAACATAAAAACCATGAAAACATGATGATTTTTTTCATAATAAACCCAAATAATCACCAAAATTCTACATATATGACTTTTTAACTTTGGTAATTATTTGTCAATATAAAGTCACTAAAAATATGCAAGTACATATAATGTCACTATAAATTATTTTAGTTTAGTTAATTTTATTGTTTTTATCTCTCAATTATTTGCGTATGTTCTTTTCTATGAAACTATCATATTTTGTTTTTGGGATATTTGTGCAAAACCCTCGATCATTTTTCATTGCACAAAAAATCCTCAACTGGCTAAAACTAATTAAAATACGGTTGTTTTTTAAAAATGACTAGCAACATGATGAACCGGTTGCAATACAGTTACCAACCATTCGTTTCCAATGAACCTTTTTTGTAGTTAACTCAATTGTCTGTGTTTTATGATTCAAATTTATATTTTTTTGTTGATTTTTTTTGTTCAAATCTGTGTTTTTTTAATTAGAATTTACATTTTCAGTGAAATTTTAGTGGCCACTAATGATTTGTCGATGGTAACCTGTGACTTTCAATCCGTTACGACCTGTAATATATCAATTTCGTGGGATTTTATCAGTTGAATGTTTTTTTGTGCAATGAAAAATGGTTGAAGGTTTTAATTATCAAAATGATCCAACTTAAATGTTTTTTTTTTGGCACAAATATCCATTTGTTTTTCAATATTTAAATCCATCTTTATCAAAACCGATAAAATAAGAAAAGAATACGGTAATAACTAATAACAAATAAACATATCATGTAAATAGTGATTAGAAGTAAATACAAATAGAGTTAAAAATTGTAATTTCATAATAAAATAAAAATTGTTATTCGTATATTTATATTTTCTAACAAGTAATAACAAGTAATATGTAAAAAAAACTATAAATACTAATAAAATAGTAACTGTACTTAATTTTTGTGGAGCCATGTATCATCACCATAAATCAACACGTGACATTTATAGTCTTTAGAAATAATAAATAAATTTAAACTATAATTATCCAAATCTAATATAATCTACTTTTAAATTATCGAAATGATTTTAAGAAAATCTAATACTCTTAATAACTTATTAATTATACTATAATATAATAAAATTTCTAAAAAATATAAAAAAAATAATTTTTATTTTTACATATTAGAAATATATAAAATTAATAGGTCGTAATAAATAACAATATCACTCTTATGCATTTTTATTTAAAAAAAATAATATTTATATCTTTAATTTTTAATTTATTAACTTTTTTATATATTAAAAATATTAGCATGACGTCGTAAAGGAAAGAAAGAGGGGAACCTCCTTTCAAACACATCGGCAAGAGGACAGCGGGTCTCTCCCCCTCTCTTAAATTGTTTATATCCATTTTTTTCTAAAGAAAATTCCTAAAGCTTCATTTTTATAATCATTGAAGATTCTCGTAGTCGATTTCCTGTATCTGTTGATTGCATTTGGAGCTCCGTCAATTTGATTGTAAGTTTTCCCCCTTTCTCAATTCTCCTAGTTTCAATTAATTAGTTTAATTTATTTCCAATGTGTCTCACTGGGATCAACTATTTTGTACAGATTGTATGATTTTTGCCTGCCATCCACATAATTATCTTTTAGTTTAAGCTTAATTAATTGGGAGTCTTGTTTCGACTCAATTGTTGTAGGTTTTTGTGGGAGGGTAGATGTTTCAGATGGAATCACAAGTATGTGATTGGCTGTCTAGTTCACAGCAAATTGGAATTGCCTTTGTTCAAAACATTGGTTTTTGATCTTATTATATTATAAAGACAAATTGTCAACTTTCATAATGACACGGGTCCTTTGATTAGAACTCTCTTTTTTTCTCTCTTATGATGCACCATACTGATACAAATTGTCAACTTTCATGATGATACACCATCTCCATGGTTATCAGGAATTGTTGTTGTTATCTCTTACAGGCCGTGCCATGGATTTCATGAGCCCTGTACAAAAATCACAAAGAGACCCATTGATTACAAAAAAAAACATTTATACAAAATAGAAAATAGCCAAATACAACTTACCTTTATTTCAACTCTCAACCGATGAACCACATAGTAATTTTCCATTTCCAAGTAACAACGGTCAACGGCTATGCAAAGAAAATGAAAAAACAAAAAAACACCAAAGTATATCATTGTTTTAATACCTACAACTCAATGTGATAATTATAATAGTCGCTTCCTCTCCCAACAAAGTGCCGTTGGGCAGTTGCAATTCCAAGGGCAAAGACAAAAGAGAATTTGAGTCTCTAAAATCTAAACTAAATAAATCTATCAGATTTTTTTTGAGGGCCCTAAAAGAATGGGGGCCCTGTGCGAAAGCCCACATTGAACATGCCAAGGGCCGGGCCTGAATTCTCTTATAACCGAAACATCCCTCTAACTATATCATAGTGTCTAACTCATCCCTTCTACAAAAGGTTCTCATTGTAAGTGAACATGTTAGTATGTTAGATCTTATAAAGCAATTCCTTGTATTCTTAATATGCTGGTGAAAATTTAAGTACCCTGGATGTACTTAGCCTACATAGCATATAGAAATGGTATTGTTTGTTTACAACTCTTTAATCTTAAAATTCAGAGTTTTTTTTAAATGCTGTTTGTTTGAACTAAGAGATAAAGAGGGTATGAGGTCTGATCATGGTCTTTATTTTTTTCAAGATGGGCCACCATCTGAATTCTAATTTAACCAAATTAGTTTTGATGATGACCATGTTTGGTAGGTTTTGAGCAAATTAGTTTTGATAAATAGATAATTATATATTCAGACATTTCAAGATTAAACAAACAGTCTTGAATAATTCAGATTTCAGACTTTAAAACCATCTCTTATTTTACAAAAGCGGTTTCCGACTTCTAACATTTAACCTCTTAAAAACAAACATCAAATGTAAAATGCAGATCCGATTGTATGAATTGCAAGAAAATATATCTTTAATAGTATATTGTAATGTTAGTTTAGGAAGGAGATATGGATATCATGAATTTTAAATTGAGCATGGATGCAGATGGGTATCCATGGGGTAGCAGGTCAGCAGTGTTGAATACAACAAAAATATTTCTCTTCAAGATGGGTTTGTGCAAAACAAGTAAACAACCCATTTATAGAGTTGTGTTTAAGAGAAATCAAGGATGCATTGAATATTTGATCAGTTATTTTTCTGGAATTTGCAGAGCAGGCCAATGACAAGAAAGGGATAAAGTAATCACATTTATTTTCCGTTAGCGTATCTCTTAGAGTATTAACAGTTAACTAGTGTTGTTTCATGTAACTTCATTGCTGATATTAAATCAAGAGCAAACTTTGATTAATGGGCAAACTCAATCAAATCCTCTCGCTTCCCAAGTTACAGGCCGTTAGTTGATTTGAATACTGTTTTTTGGCCTTACAGACTATCTAATTTACCTGCAGGCCATACACCACTCGACACTGACACCATGCAGAAGAGCTGATTGGATAAGTTCCTAGTTTTTAAGATTTAATAATTAACAAATTAGCTTAGCTGGGACTGAGCTTTGAGCAAATCGCTAAAATCAGTCCCTTATTTCTTATTGGAGGGACTCAGCAATCAGCAGGGATGTTTTCCTTTTATCTTTAACTTTAAGCATCGTGGTCTCATCATGCAAGTACCATCTATTTGCCAACCCAACCTATCTGGTCACAATAAGTGGCACAAATACATGTTAATCATAGATCACGTAATTAATTTACATGTTGATCGTGCATACCTTTAGCTCTATTTATGATATAAGTTTGAAATATGCCCATGATGTGTTCTGTCAGCATGTGAAATGATCATGTACATCATGCTTATATTGAAATAGTCTCGGCTTTTGTATAGGTTTTAATTGAAGAATGGGCTATCCAAATGGATTGGTATCACAAGGGAAGCAGCCTCTTTTCTCATTTGGGGTCATCACAGATGTGCAGTATGCTGACATTCCTGATGGGCGTTCATTCCTTGGTGTTCCTCGATATTACAGAAACAGCATTCTCGTGTTGCAAAGGGCAGTACAGAAATGGAATACTCACCAGAATATCAGTTTCTCACTAAATCTTGGAGACATTGTTGACGGTTATTGTCCCAAAGATCAGTCTCTAGATGCTGTTTCTAAAGTAGCTAAAGAATTTGAGAACTTCAATGGTCCTGTGTATCATATGATTGGCAATCACTGCCTTTACAATCTCCCTCGCAATGAGTTGCTTCCTTTGTTGTCTATTCCTAGTGTTGATGCCCGTGCTTACTATGATTTTTCTCCAACCCCGGAGTACAGATTTGTCATCCTTGATGGTTATGACATCAGTGCACTTGGTTGGCCTCAAGATCATCCTCACACGGTTGAAGCCTTGAACCTCCTGCAAGAGAAAAATCCTAATGTGGACAAAAATAGTCCAAATGGGCTAGTGGATCTCGAGAGAAGGTTCCTCAAGTTCAATGGTGGAGTCGGGAAAGAGCAGTTGAAATGGTTGGACAACATCCTCCAAGATGCAACCAAGTCCAATCAAAAAGTTGTCATATGTTGTCATATTCCCCTTGATCCTGGTGCTACATCGAAAGAATCACTTTTGTGGAATTATGATGAAGTTATGGATGTGATTCACCGGTATGCTTGTGTGAAGGTTTGCCTAGGCGGTCATGATCATAAAGGTGGACACTCTATTGACTCTCATGGGGTCCACCATCGAGTACTTGAAGCCGCCTTGGAGTGCCCTCCAGGCACAGATGCATTCGGGTATATAGACGTTTTTGAAGATAGATTATCACTTATTGGTACTGACCGGATGGCAAGCTGTGAAATGGTTTTCAACCACTAAACATACTAGATTTTAATTTTATCAGGCTTGTGGAAGCCATCCTTTAAAACAGACGTGGAATATACATTCTAGTTTGCTAGATATCATGTTAGTTACTGGAACTTATGTCATGAGTTTTGTATCGAACTAATTTACCGTGAGGATTAATATAATAACAGGAGACTAGGTTCAGGAGTGTTGCTCAAGTGGAAGTGCCATGAACCAAGTATTAGACCATGATGCACTTTTACCCTGGACTTCATTAATAGACAATTTGATTTTTACTATTAAAATTTGATTATATTTAAAGTATGAAGAAAACATACACTTGGTTGCTCCAGGCTCGGTCGTACGGTGGCAATAATGAATTAATGATTTATAAAACTAAAATTTTCCACTTTAAGTAGAGAAGAACATAACTTCCCTCCCCAATATATATGTTGAAAAGGGTACAGATACGTAGATTCCTATGTTTTTTATCCAAAAAAGTATGATGATGCATGTATGTTGTACTGCCTCACACATTATGGCACAATATTGTCTGCTTTGTGGTTCTGGCTAGGCCTATTTCCCCTGCATGGTTTGTTTTTGGCGAGCAAGCAATTACTTTCCACATAGGAGTCACCCACCCTTGTACTATTCTCACGTATGGATGCTTAATTACGGAGTTTTGAATGGATTTGTCATGTTTATGGCCTTTAAAATGTGTCGTCTTTGGTAAGGTCAAGACTTATTCATATACCCATATCTTCCTGTGTTCACGTAAGGTGCTACACATATAATCCCAGTTGTAACTGAATTCAAAATTGTTAATTTTGGTTATTTCTATACTATTATGTGCATATTTCTTCTTGTTTGCATAGTACTCCAGAAAGGACCCTTGGGCCTTGTCCTTTAAAATGGCACAAACTATAGGAAACTGATTTTGTTTGTTAATGAACATATCAACTTTTGGTCTTCAACTTCTTTTGTATCAGTTTGGAGTTCAAATATTAAAACTCCAGCTTCACGATGGGAATAAGGAATGCCTTGAGCTTGTAAACGAGAGATTCTGCAATAATGTATGCATCATGCACGCTGGAATTTCGGAAATTTAATTCCCAACTAATTTGAGTCATTTATAATTTTCATACTGTGTTTTCCATTTGTCTAAACAAACAAACATGATATGCCCCTTTTACAAACTTTAGTTATGTAGTACACCACCATCTAAAACCAAACTAGGAATCCTTTTCTTTTGTGTTTAGATATATAGCAACTAGCAAGTAATAAAATATTAATTCCCACTCCGTTGACGATCTCATTTCTGTTGGGATGCCTTTGCCTTGCTCTTCTCCATGTAGAAGAAGCCAGCCAATGCAACTATGGAGAAAGCTGAAAAGCAAACAGATGCGATATCAAGGGACGCATGGCGACCTGTAACTGCTTGAATCTCAAACAAGTTGGAATCTTTATGAGCATTTGTCGTCTGCCCAAAGGCAACCTCTTCTTCCTGAGCGTTGAACACATACGCCCTCACAAAATATATAGCAGAAGGTATGTCTCTCATTATAGTCCATGTAAATGAGTTGTTTGAAGCGCTGTATGGCTTAGCCACAATCTTGTGTTGACAGGTCTTGTCCTTCTTCAATATGTCCACCGTTTTCCTCCAAGACCGGTCCTTTTGACTAATGGGTGCATAGCAAAGTTTGACTTTTACGGTCTTATAGGCTGAATCTGTCCCGGCTGTGAAGGTCTGGTTCAATGCCCATGTCACCGTAATCTGTTCTTCCCCTGCCTTCAGCACTGCAAAAATATAAATTCAGTGGTAATCAGCAATGAAGTTTGTTTTCTTTTTTTTTTTTGAGTTTTTCTTGATTAATTAGTTGTATAAGCAATATGATTTGATTTCAATGATGTATGCGGTCATGGATATGTAAATTTAAGTCAGATTACTGATCAAACCTTGGCCCTGTTTGGGTGAAGCAGTAACCACAAGAGTCTTCTGAAGGGAGGAGAAGGTCAAACCATGGCAAGTTGCCGCAAAACAGGAGAGCAGAATAGAAAATGCTAGAAAAACACCAGGAACCTCCATTGTTTATGGCTTGATGTTTTTTCCTCAATCCGTGGGACCTAAAATTAAAAGAAATTCACTTTTGTTTTTGGTACCAATGATCAGATGATGAGAAGATGGGTCAAGATTTGGCTTTTCAGGTGCTATATATAGAACCCAGTGATGCAATGTATTAATATCTATCAACTTGTTTAGAAATAAACTAATGTTAAATCATCCTTGAAAAAACTACCCATTGTACTTGATAACAAAGAAAGTCAAATATAAACCACTTGCCTTCTATTATTTTGATTTTTTTAATGACTGTTGCATTAATGCCATTAATATATCCTAGTTTTCTTTCCTACATATTAGGTAGAATAACTCTTTACCATTATCAAGGGATCTATTTGTTTGGATTTATGCTGGCTTTTCATTGACTACGTTAGCCAAGATTAAAATATCATACACACCACAGGGTTCCCAATGCACAGGTATATTTTATTCTTGAGATCCCCTCCTCAATTTAATGCTTTCTTGATTTTGATTTTTCGAATCAGAGGTACATCCGTACATTTTATCCAGGAACTACTATGTCTATTGAATTAAATATTACAAAATATATATCTATTACATTTGATTCTCTCTGCTGCCACAATAAATATAGCATGCCTGCTACTGAATCTAAACACTTTAGTGTTTTAATTTTGATTGTCATATAAGTGGTAATTTTAACCCTTTTACCTAAGAATGGTTTGACTTGGGTTAAACTGCATCCGTAACGGGACAAATGTATGAAATAATATAAATATTAGCAATAAGAAACATGTCAAATGGGTTGAAAGTTGCCTGCTATATATTTAAATGCTTACTACCTTTATAATCGTTTTATTTAAAAGAAATATTAGATTATATTTCGATAATATGGATTTTATAAACAAAAAAGTAGCGGTGGACCAAACCAACCCATTTTGATCTGTTACCCAACCCAGACCAGCCCACTTTGCCTGCTGCTATTTGTTCCACTCATGTGAAATATGGATACTGTGTTAAACATTAAGTTAATTTAGAGGTTAACAATATGCCTGGATGCATAACATTATAATAACTCATGGAATACCACATAATAAGAAAAGGTTTAACTTGGTATTAAGATTGAACAACACAATGAACGTTTTAATTTCTTTTAACTGCTATTGACACCATGACTTAAAAGCATATGAACTTTTCTATATGAGATTCCATATTCCTTTGTCATGATGATGCAGATTAGTTTTTCCAATCAGTTGATCAATCTAGATGGTCATTTTAGATGTTCTTATGGTTTCGGAGCTCATCCAGACTATACGCCTGGTATATATATAACTGTAGCTATATAAACTAACGTGGATGCAGTTTTCCATTGATCAAATATAGAATGAATTGAAGAAAAGTAAATGATGCCACTGATCTTTATCTGACCTCAGGTTGCTCCTAATGTGAAGTTTCAGTTCATGATGATCTATTATTTTCGATAATGCTTGAGGTATGATTTTTGTTGAGTTATTAACATGGTTAAGTATACGGGTTTGTTTCCTTGTTAATTTGTCAATTATTTAAGCAAAGATACGTCAATTATGTAATGACTCATCGGCGTGCACTCTGTGTATTAATTAAATCACGTAATACGTTGAATCGTTGACTTGCACCTTTTTTTAAGCAAAGATACGTCACTACATTTTTTTTCCAACAATTATGAGGTTTATGATGCAATGTTTGACTTTATGATATAGACACGTAAAAGATCAGTCTATTCACACAAACCTTATGCTTATCTCCAGCTCTCAAGTTCTAATTATTTTTGCATTTGGTTCATCTATATATCTTTTAAAATATATCTCACAGACTACTAAAATGTATGTTCAGTCAATTTCTTATTTAACTAAAAATCAATGTTTAAGGGTTTATGTTATAAGTTTGTAATCAAATAAGAACCTGGTTACCTAAATATAAATTGATTTTTGACAAACGCCTTATTTGGTTATTAGGTATTGTTTAATATAATCTTATGACATGTCTTTAAATGTCGATATGTTTCCTCAAATAGAAATCGACTAAAAAGTACTTTCCCTTTACATGCAATTTTTCCTTCTGAGTTCTGACGATCTATTTACTTACTGGAACCTGCAAGGAAGCAATAATCTTGAAATGTTGTTAACCACACTAAATTCATCACATATTTGCTTCACAATGGACAAATAACAGATTCTTGATGATCTCATTTATCCATATTCCATACAATCATGAATAAAATAACTTGAAAATCATATAACAAGTTGGACTTGGTGCAAATGAAATTCCTGATGAGTTATACATTTGGGTGTTGACAAGGCCATTCCGTATTTCTTGGAACTCAATTTCTCAAGCATTACATATCCTTATATTGCACATTTGCACCTTTAATATTAGAGCTTCCCACTGTCACTACACACACAGGGCGCCCCGGGGGGGGATGTTTTGTCTTCTTGTTGTATTGCCATTCTACTTTCTTAACCATATACGTTGGACAACATTGACAATGATGCTAGCAGTACAACTAGAACATATTTCTGTAAACTTGAAGCAATGAAGATAGCATCTTTCTTTTTTGTTTTAAGCGTTAAAAAAAATTGATTATCCCATTTCTATTACATCATCATTTATTCATCTGCACTCCCCAACACTCAACTGATAATTGATCTGTGATAAAGTTTTGTAGTTCACCACCAGATTAAAACCAAATTACAATTCCTTTTTCTTTTGAATTTAAACCTGCTGTAGGTAATACAACATTAATTCCCACTTGTTGACAATCTCATTTCTGTTGGGATGCCTTTGCCTTGCTCTTCTCCATGTAGAAGAAACCAGCCAATGCGACAATGGAGAAAGCTGAAAAGCAGACGGATGCAATATCTAGGGATGCATGGCGACCTGTAACTGCTTGAATCTCAAACAAGTTGGAATCTTTATGAGCATTTGTCGTCTGCCCAAAGGCAACCTCTTCTTCCTGAGCGTTGAACACATACGCCCTCACAAAATATATAGCAGAAGGTATGTCTCTCTCTATAGTCCATGAGAAGGAGTTGTTCGAAGCGCTATATGGCCTAGCCACAATCTTGTGTTGACAGGTCTTGTCCTTCTTCATTATGTCCACCGTTTTCCTCCAAGACCGATCCTTTTGACTAATGGGTGCATAGCATAGTTTGACTTTGACGGTCTTGTATGCCGAGTCTGTCCCAGCTGGGAATGTCCGGTTGAACGCCCATGTCACTGTGATTTGTTCTTCCCCTGCCTTGAGAACTGCAAAACTCAATTCAGTTATAATCAAATACAAAAAGATCAAATCTTTATCAACTATGCATATTCGATTGCTCTGAAATTAGAGTCAGATGTATGGTCTAACCTTGGCCAGGTTTCGGTGAAGCAGTAACAAGAAGAGTATTCTTAAGGGATGAGAAGGTCACTCCATAGCCAGTAGCTGCAAAACAAGAGAGCAGAAGAGAAACAACCAGGAAACTAGCAGGAACCTCCATTGATGATGATGTGGTTGACTTTCAGAAACCTCTCACTGCAATTCACTACTGCTGATCAGATGATGAATCAGATGATCCAATTCTTGGGATCTTGAGTTGGGATATATAGAGAGACCCCATGGTGCAAAGGTATCTATCTATCTATCTTTATCATCTTAAAATTCCCATTTAATTATTGATAAAGAAAGTCAAATATAAGGTAGTTGCCTTCTAGGAATTTGAAATAACTTTAAAAACACACTGTTGTATAAGTATATTCGAAATTGACCCTATTTATGTGGTGGAATAACTCTTAAGCATGTTCAAGGGATCAGATTGTTTGTGTTTAAGTTGACTAAATGGTTTTTATTCATTGACTTAGTTTTACATACACACAAAAAGAAGTTACATAGACTTTTGCCTTTGGCCCCCTAAGCATTGAAAGATCATAAGAGGAAAATAGGAAACTAGTCTTGCATACACACAGGTTCATGGACTTTTCCCTGTTGGGAAAGGCAAATCAGCCATGGTCAACCGAGGCACAACTTTGGCGTATCATCTTATGTCGACCACGAGCCACAACTTGGCCTTTGAGGCTCAAAAGGTGTGACTCGTGGAACCACATGTGACAAAGTTTGGGTCTAGTGACCTTACAATATTATTGTAGTTATGAGCCAGTAATTCATTCCCCCTACATGCAAGTGTTCTTAAAGGCATGCCAGATGTTACTATGAGGTGCATAGTCGATTCCGAGTTTATTTGTTCAAATATATTTGGGAACGTTGCGATTAAGTTATGATTTTCTGTACACTTTATAATGTACGTTAACAGTAGAAAAGAGAATTTAGATTAGTTTTATATATGACATGGCACATGAAATGCTCCTTAGTTTTTGTTAGCTTGCTTAACAAATACAGACGAGTCATTATATGATGCAAATTTTGCTGACAATTTTGCCCAGCACAACCTGAAACGGGTCGAAGACGGCTTGACACAAAAAAATCTGGGTGACCGGAAAACTTTTGGCTCGTTTTTTATGCGTTTTGCCCGGGTGTTTATTTCAATTATAAAACAAAATCTTTGTATCAGGTTTTTAGTTTTAGCCTAAGGGTGGCCAATTGGATTGTGTTTCGGGTTGTCGTATTCGTGTTATTAAGTTTTAATGTTAGAATCATGTCAATCCATTTTTAACACATTAGTTTTGTGTAGGTTTGAACCGTGTCAACTTTTCTTGTGTCGATTTCGTGTTGACCCATTAGTCTTTTTAACTTTTTTGTCTTCATATTTGATACTTTGTTTTTTGGATTTGATTTTTGGTTTTTCGGTTTAATTTTCAATTATCAAAGCAAGTGTTTGACTTTTTGTTTTGTTTTGTTTTGTTGAATTTGAATTTTAATAACCCAAATAATAATTATAATAATACATTTAGGTTTAAAAAAATTAATAAATACTCATGGTTCAACATAATTATAAATTATAAAATTTTAAATATGGTATTTTTAGTTTTTACTATTTAATTTTAATATAATAATAATAGTACATTTAGGCTAAATAAACTTTTTAAATATTCATGGTCAAACATAATTAAATATGATAAACGGGTTATACGAGTTGAAAATGGATTGGCAGGGTAACTCAAAACTCATTCGTTTAATATTCGTGTTTGGTTAGCTGTGTCCGGTTCATTTCGGGTTGTGTCAGAAATTGTCACCCTAACTATTAGAGGTCATTTGGTACGTTGCAATGAAATTGTTTTCGTTTATTTATTTTACCAATAATTGTTACACATATAAATATAAATGTTGATATAGAAAAACTATTATAATTCATTTTTTGTTTTATATATTGTTCATGATAAGAAAAAAGATCAAATTTATACTAAACCCAATTGTATATTTCTTTTCACTAAGAATAAAAAATCTCTAACACGTAATAAAATAATTTGTAAACCTAATGTGATATCGATATCTAAACCATGTTAAGGAATAGTTTACAAACATGTTTGAATTGTTTAATTAAATATTCAAATATGTGAATACATATTTTAGCTTTTTCACTATTTGAAACGAAAGTGGGAATTTAAATAAAGAAGGAAAATCGAAAAGAGAATTCAAAAATAGAGAACGGATTCATTGATTATTATAAATATGGTTGAATGAGTCAAAGAAAATAAAAATGGATCGAAATGAAATTGTCAAAACACGAAAAAGATGAATTTGTGTGGCTTTTGTTTTGTACATGAATGATAGTGATTTGGGATTATGGACTAATAGTCTAAACCAACAAATTTAAGCTTTCTTTTAGAGATGGGCAAAACCCAAAGTTCTATGGGCCAAGCCCACTTTTATACAGAGAAGACATAAACCCATAAAGGTGTTTTTCCCCCATCATTTTAGAAAAAAAAAATCTTATATATTTTTATATTTATAAATTCTATTTAAAATTCATAAGCTTTTATCTTTAATTCACGATCTTGGTTTTGGAACGAAACCGAAATTAATCAGTATGGTTTTTCTATTCCAATCATTTTGTATCTTTCATTATAGATTCAGTTTCAATCAAGGTTGTTAAAATTTAGATTTTACTTATGATCGTTTTTGTTCGCAAAATCAAAACGTAAGATATTAAAATAACATAATCCTTTAGTATATGTGTTATCATTTACATAAAACATTGATTTTATATCAAATGGATAAATATTTAAAATTCAAACATTATAACGATAGTTCAATACAACTCTTAGTGATTTTGATTATTTAATTACATAATGAGAGCCGTTAGAGTATTGAACTATAAGAAATATAAAATTCTTGTTGTGCACAAATTAGATAATCAACATATTTTACCTTTTTTATACAAAAGTTGGTTCATTTATAAATTTTTTTAATTATTTATGTTAAGTAAAAGTAGGATCCGATCGGATCAAAATATTAAAATCTTACGTGATATAATTTCACTATAATTTTCACTATATGTACAAAATTATATTATACATTATTTTGGCATAAATTTAGACATGCTCTTAAAATGTAAGATTATTGTCAAGTATTTCATATTCGCACATAATTCACTCAAGAATTTTTACATGATAGCTCTTATAATCATATAAGCGTAATTAGGGCTGACCCTAAGCAAGGATAGCACAGACAACCATCGAGAACCTATCAATCATATGGCTCCATTCTCTAACAAAACACTTTTAAATATTTAGGTCCATTCACGGTTAAACGTGATTATGGACTTGCAAAGTTTTTTAATTTCAACATCAACTACAAAAAAAAAAAAAATCATATTCAGCAACACTTTTAGCGACCCTTAATATGTAAGTGATGTCAAAAGATGTGTCGCTATAAATGAGTCGTTGATTTAAGTGACATTAAAAGACATGTCGTTAATAAATTCGACACCTATAGCGGACTCCAAAGATATGTCGCTGGCTATAGTCATGTTGCTAGTTGTGTTGCTATTTGTGTTACTGTACATGATGGATGACGTTAGTTGCGTCAATATCTATGTTGCTATTATTAAACATTGTTGTATTGCTATCGACGTCGCTGATCTTGAATGATGCTGTTGGTAGAGTCGCTATCCGCGTCGCTAATCTCAGACGATGTCACTGGTGAGGTCACTATTTGTGTCACTGATCTTGAATGATGTCGATCGTGGAGTTGCTATCCATGTCATTGTTTTTAAAGAATGTCGCTAATGGACTCATGATCTGTATCGTTGATCTTAGATGATATCGATATTAGAGTCGTGGTACTTGAATGATGACACTAATGGAGTTGGTATTCACATCGTTGTTCTCAAATGATGTCCAAATAGGGTCGCTATTTTTATTGCTATATATGCCGTTTAGCTATATCATGTATTCTAAGCCGAAATTTCAAATGTCCAAATTAATATCAAAAACAACGATAGAAATAAAGAAATAAAACAAATTCTCAAATCCAAATACATTTCAAACGAAAATATATTACAATAAGAAATAGGTCAATTACACATTTCATACATAATATATAACACATTTAAATCAGAAGTCAAAACATTAACTGTAAAAAAGAGAAAAAAAAAATTCAGATATCGAAATAAGTTCCGATAACTGTGTTATTTCATGCAATTACACATCAATGAATCGCTTCATAAAGTTCAAAATGAAGATGGTACGCATAACGCATCAAATCAATTTACACATACATATATAATATAACAAGGAAGACAATATCGCGATAAATGAGACGATCGAATTCCTAGACGCTGTCGATGCTTTTTGGTCGCTAGTGACTCCATCGATCTGAAACAAGTTGGTGGTCTGGCCATAGCCCACCTCGTGTTTCTTAGCGTTTATGGCGTACACCCTCACAAAATACGTCGCTGTAGGGATGTCTTTTGGAACGGTCCATATAAAGGTGGTGTTTGAGCGCTTGTATGCCCCGTCCGTGATGGTGAACGGGCAGGTCTTGTCATTATCGAGGTTGTCATCTGTTTTCCGGTCATCTCGGCCAGTTTGGCTCACGGGCGCGTAGCATAGCTTGGCTTCCACGGTGGTGTAGTTCGTGTCTGTAGCAGCCGGGAAGGTCGTGTTGTACGACCATGTGATTGTTACTTGATCTTCACCTGCCTTCAAGACTATATAAATTACATTCGTTTAGTTCGTTTTGCATCACGTGTGTTAATGAATCGAGAATTGAGCAGGGATGGACCAATCATTTTTTAGACCCATGACAGAAAGTTAAAAAAATAACTCTAAATATATATATATATATACTTACATTTTCAAATAAGCAAATTTCACGTATAGTAAAAATGGTAAATGAATAAAAGAAGTTACAATTAGATACTGTCGAAATTAAAAACTTTATAAGTCAATAACTGTATAATCATTAATAGGCACAAGTATATAATAACTTTTTAAATTGGGCCCATAAGATCGATGGGCCCTACCTTTTCTCGGTGGCGGCCCTGGTTACACAATTAAGCAAGCTACTCTTTGGATTAAAGTAGTTTAATTATCAAATATTATGAGACGTGGTTTTAGTTTAAGCGAAAATTTAACTAAACACGAACCTTGGCCCGTAGTTGTAGTCGAAGTCGAAACAATGAGGGATTGGTTAAGAGTAGAGAGGTGGACATTATGAGCATAAGAAGCAGTTGCAAAGAAAGAAAGAAGAAGAAGAAGAAAAGCAGGATGAACCTCCATTGAAGGGTTGACTTTTGAAGCTAAAAGTCAAACCGAGAACAATCCCTTTCCTTTGCTATTTATGATTTGAGAACTTGGGCCTAGACACCATTTTATAGTTGGTTTATATGAGACCCACGCATACTTGTTTCCTAAAAAAGTAATATTTAATTGTCTAAATATATAATATTAATATCTTTCTATAAACCCTAATAAACTAAAATCTAATAAAATCAGAAGACCTAAATTGGAATGTGAAATTTTAAAAGTTATCATAAATGAACAGTAGTCTGGTTTGACTCGAACGTTCATTACCTGGAATTTTACGAGGATCACAAACCCATTAACACTTTAACTCAGAAACAATCTATTTAACCCGAAATCTATTTTTAAAGTTTATTTGAACCGAATTTAGCCCGAACAAGTTCATTATATTAAAACACAATCTCAAACAAGATTGTGAAAAAAAAAAAAAAAAAAAAAAAAAAAAAACTAAATCTCACAAAAAATCCATTGGGTGCTAGCCTTCTAGCCCCAATCAACGTCAGTTAAGCAATTTCAGCAAAAATTATTCTTGGTAAAACGGACATTTTTATGTTATGTCAGAATGTCAGGTCAAATGGTAAGTGAAAACCAATGAGTTGACAATAATTAGCGGTGCCGGCCTATTGGGATGTGCAACTTCGGTTACTGCCCCAGGACCCAACAGCTAATGGGGCCCAAATTTTTTTCTTTTAGTACCTAGGCTAATAGCCTAATAGTGTAGTTTACTTGTTTTGTTGATTGTGATATTTACATACATATTTAGATGGTTGTTTCATTTAATCTTTAACTGTTATACATACATACATGTTTAGGAAAACCTTTTATAAGTTTTTGCACGAGGTCCCAAAAACGATAGGAACGACCCTGATAAGTGATAACTAGAGGTGATAGGAAGATCATGAGAGAGGTAAGTGACGGGATTTTATTTTACCAAGAGTAAGAAATATTAGATCGAATTAGGAATTTAGATACATCTATAAAATAACTATTTGTTGCTAGTTTTCTTTATTTTTAGGGTTTTCCAAACATATGGTAATTTGTTATTTGAAAATTACCAAACACCATGTTTACAATTGCCAACCGACTATCTTTTAAAAAATTTATTATAAGGTTTACATGTGGAAATAATATTAAACCATGCATCAAGAAAATTACGTAATAACAAATATTCATATGGATATAAATAAGATATACTCACAAAATATAATGTGTACATTGTGTAGTACATAATGTCGTACATTCTTGTTGTACTTTCAACAATAGTTAATTATCACTCTTTAAAACATGACAACGTATAATCAAAAGTCAAAACATTATAACTATTCTCAATATTTAGAGACTTGAAAACCTATCACTACCGTTTACCACATTTAAATAAATATAATGCTATATATTAAATGATTGTTTTAGCATTAAAATAACATGATATGATGTTAAAACTTATAAAAATTGTGAAAAAGTCTTATCCATAATGATCCCAAAAAAATTAAAACTTATCGTGAATTGAAGTTGCTCAAATCACAAAAACGAATGTTGAGATTTAGATGACAATAACATGATTGTTTGTGTAATGCTTGTTTTCGTAAACTGCATATGAGTCTTTCTTTTTTTTTTTTTTTTTTTTTTTTTTTTTTTTTTTTCTTTTTCTTGTTCGAATTCTTGCACGAATAAAGTAGCACACAAACGCTACCTATAACGTACGTTGCGCAACAACACCATGGCTCTATGTTTATACATCCGGAACAACAACTTACTGCCTTGTTGTGTCCCGAGCCACAAGCTATACCATATATCTATACAACTTAGTGCCTTTTGGTAATTTCTTAGGTTATGTTTGTTTACCTCTTAATGGAATAATAAGAGATCATTCTACATTTGAATGACTTATTAATGATTCCATTAAGAAGTAAACAAACAACCATATAGTTATATGCGGATAAGTGATTCCAAAACATCTGCTTTAGTCAAGAACAAGAAAAAAAAACAGTCTCTCGATCACTAATGTTGTATTTGTGATCAATGTTTCCTTGATTTGTCGACTCATACAATGATAATGCTACGAAAATTATGTTGCAGTCTTTATTAGTGTGATGCGAATTTGCAAATAAATATATACTAAAAAAAAGTATGTGATGCAAATAATATTGGAGGTTTCTGTTATATATATTTTGCAGCCATCTATCCATCCGTTTATTTCTAAGATATTTTTGTTAGATGTGAGAACTAGGCAGAATCGAATCACCATTCTTCCATTAACGGGCACTCCTACTGCTTGAGCTTATATTTATATGGTTAAATAGATAGTAGCTTAGAGGCAATAGACAATTATTTTACCATTACGGTAACATAGATGGTAGTTCTACATATACACCAAGAATAGCCTATCGATTGATGAATAAGTATTCACTTATGAAAAACTAAATGCGTGATTCGAATTGATTTGAAGTAGTTCATCACTAGTTAGAGATTTCTCATAACAACAATTATTATATATTACACGGGTCGAAGATTAAGAAATACATTATAGGCATTCGGAATGTTATATATGCTAGATTTGAATTTAACGATAGTCTTGGTGTTGGTGTTGGTGGATATGGGGTTTTCTTCTCGCCTTTTTAGATTTTTTTTAATTGGTAAGCAACTTTATTAATTAAAAAAAAAAAAAAAAAAAGTAAGACCGGTTGTCTCTAATTTTACCTTCTTTTAATTACATGATTGTTTGATAAGGGATATAATGTCTTATTTTTGATTTCCACTTCTGATTGATAAGAGATAGTCGGTTCTTGTTTTATAAATTAATAAATGTCTTATCATGTAAAATTTATTACTTTTCTTAATCAAACTTTAATAATCTTTTAATTCATTTTTTTACAGGTAGGCAATTAAAAATATTATATATGAAAAAAATACATGGTTATTAACTAGTATATGAAAAACAACCACACCCACATGGCCATATTGTGTATGATTTCCGATTTTCCTCTGCACTACACAATCCTCATCTATAAAGTATATAAAGTCTAAACTGAATATTAATGGCTAATAGTGAAACAATTGTCATGTTTATAAAAGATTTCATAGTCATACTGAAACCTTATTAAAGTTATATGTTGTCCCATTGATAGTTAAAATGATGTTTATGTATTAATATATTTTTTTAGGGGTAAAGCCATACAATAGTATTCTACTTTTCAAAATTTATCAATATGGTAAGTCTACTTTTTTAAATATCGATATGGTACTTGTACTTCAATTTTTCATACCGATATGACCATATTTGTAATAGACCCCTATTTTTCATACCATTAGAACCATGTTTCGTATTTAAAAACCGGGCTCTATTATGTAGAATGACCATATCGATACAGAAAATTAAAGTACACGTACCATATAGACAATTAAAAAAGTAGACGTACCATATCGATATATATTCAAAAGTAGGTTGCTATTGTATGGCTTTACCCCATTTTTTTATACTAGAAACATGTAAGTTTTTCATTGATGTTCTATTTCATATTAAAACAACACAAATAATGGAGTTAATTGACCATTCTGCAAAAACAAGGTATAAAAGCTTCAAGTAACATGATTAGCACATGACACGATTAAAACCCTAGCTAGCATTTTCCTCTCTTGTGAGTAACTGGTGATTTCTAGTCCAAGAACCACCTTTTCTGGCGACTGAACGTCGTATTGCATAAAGATTCAAGTCAAGTTTACGATTCTTTCATTCTGGTGAGTGATTTATCTCATTAATCTCACATGATATTTATGTTTGTTTAAGTTTCAATCGATAACAAAAAGGGATTCTCTCATCTAGTCTTGTAAACACCATTACTTAGCAAATTAAAGCATGTTGATTACTTTTTATACTAATTTGTTTGTTTGTTTGTTTGTGTTTTTTTGTGCACGACTTGTTTTGTATTTATTATGACTATGAAGCTCCTAAACTAGTATGGATTTATTGGGGGTGGTTAGACTAAGAAGATTTATGTTATTATTATCTTTGATTTCAAGGGTATTATATGTAGAAACCAATGCATGATTATGTTTGAAGTATCTTTGATGCATTTGTGTATGTGTTTATTAAACAAAGGTTGGTCTGCAGGAGGTCCTAACTACGTGCATGATTTTGTTTTTGTTTCAAACGTCTGAAGTTCTTTGTTTGGCCATGGCGACTCTGTTTCTGTGTTCTTTATGTTCAAAAACTATGATATTCATGATTGATTGTAAACGACTCCAAATGTTGGGCTTTTCCTATAAATCCATAGAAACACAAACAAAAGCAAACTTGTAAATAAACAAAAGCGAGCTTGTAAACAATATGTTTTATTCAGAAATCAAATAAAGTCGATGACAAACATATGTGTTATGACTTACAACCATTGTTGAAGTAAAATTGTCAAAATCTCATGTTATGTATGTATCAAAAACTCAAGCGATACTTGGGATTTCTTATTGTATGACACATATGAAGAAATTGTAAAAGTATTATATATAAGTAAATTATATATTTTGTTCCTATTACCCAAGTTTATACAAATAATATTGGTTTGAATCTTAAAAGGAAAATAAGATACATATTTACTTCTTAAGAACTCAAAGAAGTAGCCCAGGTCTAATAAAAGCCCAAAATAAGAAGCCCAAAGTAATAAACGTATATAAATATATTGGTTAAATATCTTTTATATTAAAAAAAAAGTAATCGATTTAATATGTAAGGTGTTAGCTTTGTTCATTCTTAAATTAGCTTTTGTATGATAAATGGAAAAAATCGGTTCTAACCAGGCCATAAAAAATATCGCTACCGATACCAAATTCTATAATTAGTTCGGTACTTCGTACTAATAGTATGCCTAAAAATATTTTATACCACCCAGTGCGGTACGACTACGTACTAGTAAAGGACTGATCTTACCCCTAGCTCGGAGAAGCATAGGGATATTTCTTTTTCAAACTCCCTTGAGAATTTTGATGGAGGATATATCATATATATGATCCAATTCTAGGAACTGATCAAATTTGCCTTTTGAATGCTGTAAATGGATTTTGGAAACACTTGTATTTCAGTAAGGGTTGTAAGTCCTCTTATATCAATCACCCTTGTCCCAAAAGTTCATGATCCAAACAATCTTGGAGATTATAGACCAATTAGTCTAATTAGATGTTACTATAAATCATCGCCAAACTTCTAGCCGAAAGACTTCGAAAAATTGATAGGGTGTAATAGGTGAAGTGCAAAATGCTTTTATCGCAGGAAAACATATTCTTAACGGGGTTCTCACTGCAAACGAAGTGGTTTCGTATGCACAAAAGTGGATTTCCATGACACAAATTGATCATTGTTTCGTCCGATGTGAGACGTCGACTGAAACCATTGATCATTGTTTCGTCCGATGTGTTTGAGGTAGCAACCCTCTGTTCAAAAGTGTTCAAGTGGTGAAACATGGGTTTAAAAAAAATTACAGGTTACATGACTCGTCATTTCGATTGAATCCACACCAACCCAATAACGTCAAAGTTCTTTATATGAATTTGTTATGTATAATAAATTTTTGTTGTGTACAAATCACCGTTCATATACATTTATAGACAGTTTTGACATGTTATTATCTGTTATTCTCAAACGAATATTTTATTGTGTTCCTATACTTTAGAGTGTTAGACAACAATATAATGTTTATTATAACATCTTTACCCTTTTATAAAGTTGTTTTGTTTTTATAAAAGTTGGTGGTCCAAAAAAGGAAGAATTGGGATGAATCCCATTTTCCATGGATGACCAAACACTCAAAAAGTGTACTTTTTCTTGGCCCTCCTACACAAATAACCTAATAAGTGCCCCTCACCCTTCCCACATGCCATGTTATTATACCCATATCTCTTATTTTTATAACTTCAATTATTTGATTTTGATAAACTGGCGGCGTTTGGTTCGCAAAATGTTTATTCCTAGAATGTAATCTGTCAAGGGATGGAATTCTGAAAGGAATGGAATCTGTCGGAATAAAAATGGAGGCCGGTGAAGATGAAGTCTAGGGTTTGGTTTTAGAACTGTTAAAATCTTTGGAATCTTCATTCCATTTCTTTTTACTGCCAAACACCAATTGGAATGAAATTTTCATTCAAATTCCATCAAATTCCATGAGATTCTGTGAACCAAACGCTCTTTAAGTAACTACAATAAAACTTATAAACAACTTAACATAGTTGTATCGATATTTCAGATGTACGATATCAAAACTGATCATATAATACAATGAATTATAATATGATATGATTGTATCGATGTTTTAATAATAAATAGACTTATCAATCCAAAACGTACGTATATACAAATATATATATACAACTCGATCATATCGAAAATTTGACCATAATTTAACGTACGTATATGATATGAAATCATCATTCTCAACCTTCCAGGCATAGAGGAAGAGGCAAAACTCATGTAATCCATTTGGATCTAACACATCTGATGAACCCCAACTCCCTGCCGGAGATGACAACAACGGTGAAGAAGGTGCTGATATCGCCGGAGAAGTCACCGGAACGGTTAGTTTAAAGATAAACAAAGCATTTCTTAAACCAGGACTAAATATCCAATCATGAACATCCCAGAAAACTTCGATTTTCACTTTGCTGAAATTAATTGATTCGTTACCTCTAAACTTCCATTGAAGATGCTTCACATGGATCATCATGTGTCCATCGATCCGTATCTCCATTGCTGGATCAATGCCGTCGCCACTGTGTTTGTTCTTACATTCGATTGAAAGCTCGTGAAATCTTCCTTTTTCATGGAACTTTAATCTTGTTGAAAACTTTTTCTTGCCAAAAACATGTTCTTTTCTTGATACCAAAACAGGATCAATCAAAGAGGGACGACAACTGGTTTTTCTGTAAGCATCTTTCTTCATGTCACCAAGCAATAACACCACTTGTTGATCACAGACCACCGCGACGTAATACTCTGAGCTCGGCTCCGTTTCGCCGTGAAATCTTGCAGATTTAAGGTCCCAGAAAACATCAAAAGCCTTGTTATCAACTGTAAACCTTTTGGAGCCTTGTTTTTTCCAGAAATACCATGGTTTTAGCTCCACTTTGCAGGTGTATTCAGCCTCTGGTGAATCCGATGCATCGATTGACACGGATAATCCGTGAAGCAGCAAGTGTTTGAACCAAGTTACGGTTATCCAATGACAGTTTCCTGCGATTTTGGTCTTGTAAACGGACATGAAAAGGGTCTGGCCGGACTTTGTAACACCTCCGGAGTAACCTTCGCCTGCTCCGGCAAAGAAACAAGCTGGGATTCCAATTGGGTCTTGAAGCATTTTGAAGATTTGAAGGAGAGTGATGACTGATGAGGCAAAAAAGAAGAGATTTTTAGGTGTTTTATGTTTCTTGGCAGGAGTGCTGGGATTCAAGAAAGTGTTCAAACAATCAAACTGGAAGGTAGATGGGGCAGTGAGATAATGAAAGTGAGTGCATTAAAAACCTTATTATTTATATATAAATAATGAATGAATAATAAAACTTATTAATATCTGTTTCACTGTTTGACTGGTTTGTACGTTATGGCTCACGTTCAAATTAGAGCCTGGTTGAGTGGTTGTCTAGAGAAGATATAAAAACCTAAGGATATCATTAAATTATGTGAATAGAACAAAAAAAAAAAGTTTATATAATAAATTTTTTAATATTACTTAAGCATCGATTTTTTTTTCAGAAAACAACATACTTTTATATATTATAAAAAGGGTTTATTAGGAAAAAAAAAATCCAATATTTTCATGTTTTTTGCGTTTTCATCCCTCCATGTTTTTTTTTCATAAAAGTTCTCAAGTTATTTTTTTTTTCCTTTTTGGTTTAGTGAAATTTAGACATTAGAACCCGATTTTTCAGTTTTAAAAAACCCGGTTCACAATTTATAACCGGAGTCTAATGTCCAAATTTCACTAAACCAAAAAGAAAAAAATAACTTGAGATTTTTTATAGAAAAAAATAACATGGAGAGACGAAAACGCAAAAAACGTAAAAACATGTTGGTTATTGTCATAATAAACCCTTATAAAAACATATATAATTATTAAAATCTAATAATAATTTTCTATTGTTCTATAATTTTTAATGACAAGGATAATGATAATCACACACTTTTAAAAGTATTTTATTCACAACAATAAATAAGATTATTTAAATTGTACAAGAAAATTTTGATTGTTTAATTAAGGTATGTCGTTATTATCCTTGCAAAGCCTTCAGCTTTGCCACATTAGCTGGAGCCGCTGGGGACCCCAGCCCCTCATTCGGCCCCATCCTTTCTACCCCTTCCCACGGCTCACCTACCTTTCATCCTTCCATTCTTTTTTTTTTCATTAAAATTTTTTTTTTCACTCTATAAATACTATACTCTCACACCTTTTAATCTATATACCTTTCAACTTATATTTTACTCTCTTTTACTATTTATCTTTATTGTGATGGATCCGTATCCTTATTTGTCGTCATTGCCATCTCCATAAACTTCGATCAGATCTCATGGAACATATTGCATTTAACCAAATACCAAATTAGACTGCTAGTTTGTATTTTTTTAATGTTCATCTATTTTAATTTAGTTTCGTAATTTTCATATCTTAATTTTAGTTTTTAATATATTGTTATGTATTTTTTTAGTTTTAATCAGCTAATTTAATTTTTAATTATGTAATAGTTTTAATTATTTATAAAATTAATTATTTTAGCCTTAATTGTTTTATTAATTTAAATTAATCTCTTTTAATAAAACATTAAGAAAGATAGAAAAGTTTAGAAAGGTGAGTATTTCCAACTTAGAAATGTAGGAAATGTGGAGAGTAAAAATCTGACGTGACGTTGAGGTGTACAGAAAGATGAGTTATGAGAAAGAAGGGTATCCCCGTCACCCTAAACCGAAAACTAAATATCAAAATGTTTTTTAACCATTATCCGTTTTATTAACATGATTTTTATTATGTTAACTACTTACTACCGGTATATATATTATGTCATGTAAGCTAGTCAATTACTTTGTATAATTCTAACTTTTTAAATTTTAATCTTTATAATCATATCATCCAAAATTCACTATCTAGTGTCCAAATGTCCTCTATAAGTTATCTGATTGTTTAATTATATCCAAGTTTTCAAATATAGGTATGCAACAAAAATATCTTTTTTTTTATATTAATATTAAAATGAGAAATCGATAATTTTACAAGTGGTGTAGGTCTACTTTTTTTATATAATTTTGACGACTGTAAGATAAATTATTGATTTTTGATATATAGTCAATGGTTTGGATTCGAAGTGGAGGGGTGAGGAATGAAATGAATGAAAACAATATATTAAATAGATTTATATTATTTTTCTAACCATCCAAAACGAATTCACTAAACAAAATTGGAATCCATTATTTTTTCCAATCTGTAGTGTTTACTCAATTATTTTTCAAAACATGAAAAATTAAATAAACACTATGGATTAAAAGAAAGTGAATAAAACCCAAATCTTTAATAAGTGTGTTACCATCCTCATGGTAGAAAAAGTTATCTAAACCTTTCCATTTATTCCTTTAATGTGAAATGATATATCGATCATTTTTAAAAAATTTAAGACTAGAAGAAACCATTATGAAAATAAACAATGGATTGACAAACTGTCAATACAACTTTGAAAGTTAAAGAACCGTTTTCATAATTTTAAACAAATCACTATTTTTTTTAATTTACTCTAAAACTAATAAACCAAATGGGTTGTTTTTCCGATTGTAATACATGATTTTGAATTTTGGTTACTTTTTTATTATAATATTTAAATGTTAATAACCATATATTTAACAGAAAACTTTAACCAAAATTGAAAATCATTATAAAAAAACAACCCATTCATTTTTTTAGTTTTTGGGTGGAAAAAAAGACGAACAATTTCGATTTTCAAATTAATCAAATGGAAAAAAGCACCAACCATTTTCATGTTAAACATTTCAGTTTGAAAGTAGCAACAAACCATTACCATTTTTAATTTAACCAAATGAAAAAAAAACGAATCAGTTTGATTTTTAATGTTTTCGATCGGAAAAATATGAACTATTCGAACTTTAATTTTTTTCGAACATATTAGAATACGAACCATCATAAATTTAATTTAACTTCAAAAAAATCAATGAACTATATGTTTTTCCGATCAGAATCATTGAATGTATGATTGGTTGATCGTTTTTACGTTTGGTTAACCTAAAAGTGAAAATTCTTTGTGGTTTTCAGTAATTATACAAAAAACTTACTGAGGTAACTAAGTGATACAAAATTAGAAATTTATTAAAAATATATATATTAACGTAAATAAAAATACAAAATACAAAATTTCGCAAGCTATTTAAAAAATACATAAATGATAAAACATTTGAAAACACAAAAAGTAATATTAAAAAGAATATAATTTTTTTTAAAGGTTGTCAGAAGTTTAGAAATGGTCTCTAAAAGGTAAAAAGACAAAACACCCTTAAACTTAACGAAGAGTTAACCATACGTTAGTTTTAGGTATTAAAAGCAGGCAAGTTTCGAAAAGTATGGACTATGGACCATTCATATAACTAAAATGCGGTAGTGAGTTAGTGACGAAATCCGTAAGTTGCATAATACCATATGGAAGATTTGTGTAATTTACTCTTAAACAAATGGTATTTGTAATATGTCCTATTGTAATTATATAAATTAAAGTAAAACTTTTCACAATTCTATCCTTAAAATTATCAGAGTTAATTAGTTAGTTAACCAATGGCATTTTCATATAATCATCTTCAGCCTCTCTTTATATTCATAAATTTCTTTAACTTTCACCTTTTTAAAAAAATTTAGAATTCATTATAAAAAACACCAGGTACAACAGTAATAGTTTTGTCCCTAACATGTAAATTTATAAATAGTTTACGGGCAAAACCTGCAATTTATTGCTTTACTTCATGTTTTATTGCTTGAAAAAATAATCTATTTATATATATTATAAATGACAACATCAATTTTTTTTAACGACAAACTAGCCTACTACTATTAATCTACACTCTATGCCTTAAGTGGGGACCACAAAACTTACATTTACCACCTAAATTTCAATTTGTCTTCGACTGAAGTTGAATCCATGACATTTTACTTACATATCACCCATCATACCAAATGTGTAAAACACCATTGGTGACAACATCAAAAGACACATGTCACCTTTACGTGTCGCTAAAAAAGATAAATACGACTTATAATTATAGAAAGTAAAAGGATAAATACAATTTATTATTTAAAAAGATAAATACACTTTATTATTTTAGTCTATAAATAATAAAAGAGAAATACAATTTTTTTATTTTAAAAAAGATACATCTTATTATTTTTGATCTATAAATATTAAGTTGTATGTATGTATATATATATATATATATATATATATATATATATATATATATATATATATATATATATGTATTATTTTTAAATAAACTAAAATCTCAATTCATATTGACCAAAATATATTAAATTAGAAATAAAATTTTAAAAAAATAAAAAAAAAAATTTATTATATCAATTTATAAAGCTAAAAAAAATAATATTTTGAAGAATAATATTATTAATTTTATATTATTTTAAATAATTAATAGTCGTATGCTTTAATTTTTAGTTAATATACATTTTATATAAATAATATTTATTAAAATTATGTATGTATTATAAAGTAGTTTAATTTATAAAAGAAATTTTAATGGAACAAAAGTGGGCAAGTGGAATCTAGACAGCAGGATGCTAGGTGGTGTAGCCATGAATGGAATCTCTCCAACAATTTGTAAGATATTTCTACCAACTATAACAACAATCATTGCATTTCCTCAATTTTAGGTGTTGTTTGATTGCATAAGAGGTTAATTGTCTGATGTCTGATTCCACTTCTGATTGATGAGAGGTGGTCCTGATAAGATACTAAGATCTGATAAGAGAATTCAATAAGTCTGTTTGTTAATTATCTGATCCTGTTATTTTTATTAATTTTACATATTAATTCCCAAAACCAAATTGATATCATTGATTAAAGTCAAATATCAAGTAAGAATAATATCATTGAATCAAAGTGATCTATGTAAACATTTAATATCATTCAAATAACATTAACAAGATTTAAGTAAAAAACCAAATCAAGTTTATAAGTTATAATCAAGTAACATGAATGCATTCAATAAACATATAACCAACATGCTTTCAAGAATCAAATAACAATTAAAGTTTATAAGTTATAATCAAGTTTATAAGGTTATGTTCATTAACTTCCAAATAACTTAAGTTTATAAGTTATATAGATATGTTATTGAAAAATAATAAATTTTATCAAAAAGTGTTGGAATATTTCTCGTTATAATAAATATGGTAAGAGGTAGGGTAGGGGTGAGGTAGGTTGAGGGTGGCGTAAATAGGGTAGGGTAATGGTGTAGGGGTAGGGTGGGTAGGTTGAGGGGTAAGGTGGGTGGGGATGGGTAGATTTGAGGGATACGGTAGGGGTGAGGTGGGTAGGTTTGAGGGGTAGGGGTAGGAAGAGATAGGGGTAGGGTGGGGTGGGATAAGGAGGGGTGAGGTGGGGTGGGTAGGTTTGATGGGTTAGTGTAGTGGTGGGGTAGAGTGGGATAGGGTAAGTATGGGAGTGGGGTGGGTAGGGTTAAGGGTGGAGATGGGGACGGGGTGGTATAAGTAAGTTAAGGGTATTAGGGTAGGGTGAGATTAGGTGGTTGAGGGTAGGGTATGTTTAGGGTGGGGTGGGGTAGGTAGGGTAGGGTAGGGTAGGGGTAGGGTGAGTGAGGTAAGGTATGGGGTAAAGGTGGGGTGGGGTGGGGTGGGGTAGGGTAGGGTAGGGGTAGGGGTAGGGAGTTTAGGATAGGGTAGGGTAGGGGTAGGGTGGGTGAGGTAAGGTATGGGGTAAAGGTATGGGTGGGGTGGGGTTTCAGCAAGGAGAAGAGAGGATTTTGTTTTTCTTTAGAGGGTTTTGATAAGAGGTGATGAGAGGAAAAAAAAATCTTATCATGGTAAGACAAAATAAGAGGATTTTGCCTCTTATGTATTATGCAAATCAAACGCACTTATCGGGTTTTCCTCTTACCGAATAAGAGGTTAGCTCCGATAAGAGGTTGATAAGTGCTATCAAACAGGGCCTTAGTGTTTAGTGGTTAGCAAATTTTCTTTTTTGTAAAACACTTCAACCATGAAAACCAAGTCTCACACATCTACCTAAGAGAAAACATCATTGACAAGGCTCGAACTTGAGACCTCAACCAATGAGAAACTCTTACACCTTTGGTGGTTGGCCAATTGATCTAAGTGGTTTAATCTTCACATTTGATATTGTTTAAACTTATTTTAAGCTAGCCAAGTCAAACCGATATAAATATGTGATTCAAAATTCAAATCGTATATGACAATAATTTTTATGTTTTAATAAAATTGACTTGAACATCGAGACACCAAATGTCTATAGTTTAGGCAAGAGTGCACAACTCCAACCCATGCAAATGATAGAAAATTGGGGATCCCTTAATCAGCTCAAGTATATAATAGTTATCAAAATAAACTATATAATAAACTTTAGAGTAAATTACACAAATGGTCCCTGTGGTTTGATGTTTTTTGTTCTTTTCGTCCCTCAAACTTTTTTTTTGCACAAATGGTCCCAAAATCCAAAACCTTTAACATTTTTAGTCACTGCCGTTAACTTGAGCCGTTAGGCCAGTTAACTCACAGGGGCATTTTCGTCATTCTTCATCTAAGGGACCATTTAGGTAATTTCTAATAGTTTTTCATTTTTTATTATATCATTTCTTTTATATATATATATATATATATATATATATATATATATATATATATATATATATATATATATATAAAAAAAATATATATAAAAAAAATTATAATAAAAATAAAAAAAATATATATATATATATATATATATATATATATATATATATATATATATATATAAACATCATCATCGTCGACGGCGAGCGGCGGAGGAGGAAGAAGACACCGGAATACACTCCCTCGAAATCGGCGGCAGCGCATGCGGTGGAGCAGCAGCACCGCCGTCGACTGCGGATGTGGAAGCATTACTATGACTACGAGCTTCCATGGCGAAGGATGGTGTGTGTGTGTGTGTGTGTGTGTGTGTGTGTGTGTGTGTGTATCGTACGTCTTGACTAAGAACGGCGGCGGAGAATTAACACTCGAAATCGGCGGCGACGCAGGCGGTGGAGCAGCAGCACCCCTATCGGATGCAGAAGCATTACTATGACTACGAGCTTGCATGGCGAAGGATGGTGTATATACTGTGTGTATGTATGTGTGTGTGTGTGTGTGAGTGTGTGTGTGTGTGTGTATATATATATATATATATATATATATATATATATATATGTATGTATAGACTAAAGTATGTATCTATATCCGTAGCTTCCATGGGGTGTGTGTGTGTATATATATATGTTGGAACCAAACACCCTTCACTATAGAAAATTACACAAATGGTCCATGAATGGCAAAAAGACGGAAATGTCCTACTCTCTAACGGTCAAAGTTAACGGATGTTAGTCAGAGGGACCATTTGTGTTAAAGGTTTGTGATTTTGGAACTATTTGTGCAAAAATAAAAGTTTGAGGGACGAAAAAAGCAAAAAGCAGCATACCACAGGGACCATTTGTGTAATTTACTCTAAACTTTAAGAAAAAAAACATCAATAATATGGTTTGATAAACCTTTTTCTTTTAAAGAAAGGTTGAAAGACATTACAAACCCAAAAAACAGAGCTTTCAAAAGAGCTTAGGTTGTGTTTGGTAGAGAGATCAGAAGAGAATGAAATTGAATTAATTTTCAAGTTTTTTCTATCATAGGATGTCACAATTAGTTCTCAAGTGGATGAGAAAGAATTGATTTTCAATGTAATATCATTTCTTTAGTTTTGTTCTTAACATGGAGAGAATCAAAACAAGAGATTGAGAATTGAGATTGTATTTGTTTTTTTTTTTTCATTTTATGTGTCAAATCTTAATTTATGTGTTATGGTACTTTGTCAACAAAGCTTGAAAACTAAGACAATTTCATTCTTTTCATTTTTTCGTACCAAACGCAACCCTAGAAACTTATTTCACAAGACAAAAAACAACCACAGGACAGAAAAGAAAGCAACGATCTTGGAAATTCTTCTCGACCCATTGAAACACACATTTCATGTCAAGATCATCCAAACGATCTTGGAAATTCTTTGTACCAAACACAACCCTAATCTGACTTCTATTCTCAACCCATTGAAACACACATTTCTGAATGGCCACAAACTTTTTTATTTTGGACCTCTGTTTGACAATCATCCAAGAAAAAGATACCTCATTGATCACTCCATGTCAAGATCATCCAAATTGTCACAAAACAAACATCTTGGAAATTCTCATCCCATTGCCAACAACAATGCTCTTATGTGCCGTTTTGTTCAAGTAATGGATTTTGATGGAATTGGAATTTAAATTTAGCTTGTTTAGAATTTATGATAACTAATGTAAATGATTTAATTTATGAATTTTTCCATCAAATTTACTTGTATATAGGAATTTGACATTTTTCCCAACTTATACATGAATTAAAATCCAACATATACATGAATTAGATTCCTACTTACATCTCTAACCAATACTAAAAACCATCTTCTACCTTCACTATCAACCATATTAATAACTATAATTTAAATTCCAACTCATTAAAATTCTATTTCATGAATCAACCGCCACATTAGAGAACTTAATTACATCAATAAAAATGGATGATTGGAGAAAATATATTCTACCAGGTGTACATTTTCTTCCAAATACATGAAACACATTGACATGTTTAATGTGTGAGAGCCCTTAGTACAATGAATGAATGGTATAGAAACTATTAACGTTAAGTTGTATAGTCAAATTGTGGAAATGGAAAAAAAATATATTTAAAAATAATAAAATTAATGTGTTCTTTAAACATGATTTAAAAAGAAAATGATTGGAAAATGGTAGAAATGAAGTGCATATCATTTCCCTTCAGAATATGAGAAGAAAATGAAGGAAGGATATGAATTCATGTTATTGTGATGTCCTTCTTCTACAACTTCCCTCTCCTTCCTATGTATTTGTATTTCTTCCCCTTCACCTTTTTTTTTTTTTTTTTTTTTTTTTTTTTTTTTTTTTTTTTTTTTTTTTTTTTTTTTTTTTTTTTTTTGCTTTTTGCTTTTTCTCCTTTTAAAATTCCATAATGATCGACTTTTTGACGAATCGATCAACTCCTTCTTAAACATTAACAGGACGTCCGGTCGTATGACTTAATAATTCATGTAAATAACATGGCTAATCATTTTATTAATAAGAGTATTTATTTTCATTTTGCATTTGTTTTATTGACAAATTTGTTTACATTATAGTGAGCAGATTTTGGGATCAAGAAGATCTTAAGAAAGCTTTTTTTAGTAGTTTTAGTTGTTTCGATTATAGACATTTTTATAATATATTTGTTTGTAGTTTACACATTAAATCTTATCTTTTAATTAAAATAACAAAAGTTGTCGCTTTAAAAAAATCATATTGACAATGACAAATGATTATAGTGTTGATACATGTATGTCTGAATAAAATTTCATGTGTCCAGCATTAACAATGATGAGATTATTAGAGTATTATAATTCCACATGACATCTCACGAGGGTATCAAACTGTTGCTAACAAGGGTATCGTATTAATATCGTTATGATATGTATCATATGCATGATACTAATATCATGCAATATTTTATATTTTTTTAATAATATAAAGTTGTTTATAATAAAAAGTAAATAATAAGTGGATCCCAATAAAAAGAAGAGTGTATAATAAGTGAGTCTGATTAATTACTTCTTAAGCGTATTATGGTTGTTGTAGATGTTGTTATAAAAAAAGAGTATTATAGATTGATGATATGACATGTCTATGATACCCTTAAATGTGATTATTGTTGTGGATGTCCTTAACATTCACACGTGGTAGGATTATGCTTGAATCATGATCCTAATGGTACATCATAAATGATACATTCCATTGTAGATGTGGAGATTATTGGTTGGGCCATAAAAAATATGAGACATATCATGTGTGCAATATGGTATCATAGAATAAAAATGGGTCCCATTAATATAATTAAGACTTACTCCTAATTAAAACTAATAATATGTTTGGTCCCCTCTAAAATAAGTGACATGTATATAACTATATCGTGAATGTAAAGGAGAGTGTTATAAGAAGAATGTGTTATGTTAAATGAGATGGCATATCCATGATACACTTGAAGTGTATCATGGTTATCGATGTTATTTTAGGGGGCGTGGTTCGTGAATTTTCTAGGATTTACTTGGATTTGCATTTAAAATACTGTGTTTGATTTGCAGATTTCAGTAAGGTTTTAAAGTCTCAGGATTTCTTAAATCCCTTCCTTCTTTGTTATTTTAAAACCCAACCTGCCCCCTAGGATTTTAAATCTCAGTTACCTTGCATTTTTCAGATTAGAAAATTTTTCTAAAAGATAATGCAAATTCTTTGACAAAATCCTGACAAATGCAAATGATGCATAATGCAAATCCCAAAGAAAAAAAGCTGCAAACCAAACGACCCCTTATTCTTTTAACACTGAATATATGTTATAAAGTACATGGATTTAATTTTATATAAAAACAAATGATTATCATTTACGTCTTATATATTTATAAATGTACGATCAATCCACCATTATTCAGTTTTAAACAAAAAGTACGTTAGGGATGGGGATGTTAGAGAAGCCCTAAAGACATGTATTAGTTCTAACGATTAAGGTATTTGTGTTTCTTTTATTATGGAATTTAATGAATTCGTGAAACTAACAGCCTAACAGGTTTTGATATGCAAGTGAAGGGTGTTGGAGGTATGCGTGAATGGAGATTATATTCTACACAATAATATTTTACCATTCATGATAATAAAGACTTTATAGTTTTGTACATCATGCAATATATAAATATACATTATTATTGATGACAAAAAATTGTTATATACAAATCACTACCCATTTTGGTAATCCTTTGGATCCCAAATCTCATGTAATTTTGAATCAAAGATTGGAATTAGATTCCATATCCTTATAAATCTCATATAAAAAAAACACCCATGAAATTGGATACGTTTGTACATAAGTTTGAAATCTATATAATTCAATTACATCATTTTTATTTTATTTAAATAATGTGTGTGCCCCATCTCCAAGATAGATTATAATTCGTGTATGGTACATCATACATGTTCTAGGGGTGGCAAACAAAACTCATTTGCTTCAAATTGGGTTGTATAGGACATTTTTTTAACTCTAATGGGTGTGTTTGGGTTCCACTAGTTTTATATATGGGTTGATACGGGTGGAAAAAAAAATATTTGTGGGTTGAAACGGGTTTAAGCAAAACGCCGCGGGTTGGAAAATTTCATACAATCAAATGGATAAACATTAAAAGAAAGGAGTTGACATTAATTTGGAATTTATATATCTTTTAAAACATTATTATATTCAAAAATTATTATTATTAATATATAAATATTCAATAGTTTAAGTAATTTACCGTATCAATAAAAAATCTTATTTTTATAACTATATTAAAAATAGATTATGATAATTAATAAAGTAAAAAACTACGAAGTTATTTAAGAATTATGTATCAAATGCAATGTTATTAATCCATAAGAAAAACTTAAATAAAAAAATTATATATTCACACACATACATTCAACGGTTCAAACCGGTAAATTTGGACCGGACCGAACCGATCGGTTTCTGGTACATCATATTTATAAAAATTGATTTTCGGTTCGGTTAGATCCGATCGAATTTCGTAATCTTTCATTGAAAAATTGTAAAAAACCGGTACACTTCGTTTCAATTCTCGGTCTTAAAATTTTTGTTTCTCGGTTTAGTTCGGTTTTGGACCGTTGCACACCGTTACACGCACATATATAACAATGATTTATACACACACACTTATAAGAAGGTTAGTTTTTTATAAAATAAACAGAAAATGTAAGATTTATAATTTTTTTAAAGTGTTTTTATCTAATATTAGTAATAGTACTTTCATTTTATATAAATTATATAAAAATGTTATTTATTATGATTTGAAAAAGAGGTTACGGGTTAACCGAACCCGTTCAACCCGAACCCGTTTTAACCCGCGCCCGTTTATCATGATATAATCCACCTAATACTATTTTTAGTTTAACAAATTGAAACCTTTAAGGGACCAATTTATTCGACACCCCATGTTGGTTTTGAAGAATTACAACGGTCAGATATATGCGTGCCACTAGTTCATCAACTCAAGTCTCTTCTACTTTTCACAAGGTTTTTTAGTTCCAAAAACAATGATGTCAGATATTTTTGCGATTGAAACTTTCATTTATTTTTGTTGCTACAAAAAACTATCAAACGACAAAAACTTATCAAAATAGTGATTTTTCTTAAAAAGATAATTACAGCCAGTTTAACATGTTGCATTTTACTCCAAACACCACCTTCTTTGGTAACACTTTCAAGAACAAACGAATTTCGGATAAATAATAAAAAACAAACCAACAAGCTAAAGCCTAAAAGATTGAATAGTGTAAATCAACAAATCAAAGCTTCAAATGATTGGAGGGTTGACAGAGGTTTCATCAAAGGTAGAGTTGCCTCTGTCAGAGGTTTAAGTGCATATAACCCTAAATGAAAAACCAAATCGGTCGTCAGGAAATCACCGGAGGCTTCAACGATGCTCGGAGGTTTCATCGGAGATGAAGGTAACTGGTTGCAACAGGTAACATACTGGTTTTATGAAATTTTGTCGGTTGAAAACTTTTTATGACAACAAAAATGAATGAAAGTTTTAGTCACAAAAATTGTTACTAGACTAGAAAGTAGAAACACATTTTCACAATAAACACAATGAGAGGCACCTCTACGAAATATCTGTGCTTTCCAATAAAAAAGCAGCCAAGATATCTTTAAAATATCAAAGATCAAATTAATATGATTCCACTGCATTAGAAATTCAATAACGGATAAGTAACTAATATCACAAATAATCTATAATTGTTGCTATTAAACACATTCATCTTTGTTTACTATTTACACAATTTCCTCCTATTTCACATTAGTCGTGAAACTTTTTAATTAGTAGGGTGAAATCAAAATGAATAAAAAATGGAGAAATTTAAATTATTTTTCTAACAATTAGAATGAAAATAAACCAACTTAAAAAATATGATTATTTTCTATTTTCCAATTACAATGTTAACCCAATTCTCTGCTAAAATACGAAGAATAGAGTACACACACTATAAACTGAAAAATAAAATTTAATTTTAATTTTTTGTTAGTGCACTCTCATTACTATTATTAGAAAAACTCATCTTCTTGTAAGCATTGTTTATAACAAGTTATATGATGTATGCACATTGCGACGGATGTATATACTATGTATTTTTTGTATTATAACGGATCAGCTGAAACGATTAAATCGTACTTTATATATAAACTAATTAGTAATAAATATTTAACATAAAAGATAAAAAAAGATGTATTAAAATTATATATATATATATATATATATATATATATATATATATATATATATATATATATATATATATATATATATATATATATATATATATATATATATATATATATATATATATATATATATATATATATATATATATATATATATATAAAGTACATGACATTAGCTACAAAACACACATTTATCATCTATGGTGGTTAGTATAATAAACAAAAGTTATGATATATAACTGAAAATGACGATAGACTAATCTATCTATAAATACTATTAAAATAGTAACTATATGTCACGTGTCATCATGTGCTATTGCCATGTGGCGTGACTTCCTATCGCTATTTGGCTAATACTTTTTGAATAAATAATTAATCAATATCAAGAATAACTTAAATAATATCTAATCAAATCAAAATCTAAACTAAGTTTATCTAATATAAAACTCAAATTTGAATTTGAATTTATATTTAAGTTTATTATATTATATAAATAAATATTAAGAATTTGATAAAATATTTTTTAAAATTTATCCCTATAATATTAATAAAGTTCATTTTAAATTTATACCCATGTTATACATGGGTTTATAGACTAGTAATATAGTAAAGTAAAAAATATTTTCTTAATTTTTTTTATTGGTGTGGTCAATATTTGAAATAATGATGTTATCTATGTAAAATATATTTAATAAAGTAAACATTACAAACTAATTAGAATTAATCAAACATTATGTTAAACTTAAAATAAAATAAAGTTGGTTTTTTAAGTAATCACAAAGATACCAAAATAAGACATTATAAAACACTAAAATTGTTATAAACCAAAAATTATTATAACCGAAATAAATCTTATTTTCAAAATGTCTAAGAATTAATCAGTATTTAAATATATTAAATTTTAAATCAAAAATATATAAGAACATTTATACATTCTCATTATATAATTTACATACAAATAATAATAAAATATGTATAAGCACACTTTAGCAAATACCACCACTAAATAGTATATACAAAACCTCGTTATAGTGCATTTTAGCACAATAAAATATAACTAATACTTGGATTTTTATCTCTAGCATATTTTAGCAAACTCATTTATAAATTATTTTTCATTATTGATGTGAGGGGAACAAAATAGCAAAAGTCACTTATGAATAGTGATTTCATTTGAAAATAATGTATACAGGTTTAATATTGTCGTACCAAACACATCCTTATATTGTTAATTGTTTTACGTTTGATATAACTTACTTTTTATTTAGGATGATATTAAGCTAGGCGAATACGTGTAATATTCTGATATTTTAAATTTTTACTGAAATACATGAAAAGAACACAAAACGTATATCCAAGAAATCTTTTATGCCTTCAAATAAATCGCAAATGCCCAAGGCCCGTGACCAATGACCATAAGGGGGTAATATCGTCACATAACGTTTCGGATCATAAACCTCCGCTGTAACCCGCTTTCAAGGTCCGACGAGGGTTTTGCATCTCTCTCTCTATTTGGAAGAGACGCTGGTAGCAGATCGGAAGCGATTTTTTCGGCAGAAACTGATCGGAAGAAATGCAATCGTTTTGTGGGAGGCTTAGGTTGCTCACAAAGAATGCCATTAAATGCCCCCATACTTTTGATTCTACGTCGTCCAGGATTTTCTCCTCTGAACCCAATGACCTGCTCCTTTTTTCACGGTTGCTTCCTTCATATTATTCGGTAACTTTTGGTTTCTTTGCTCCTCATAAGTTCATTTGAAGATGATTATTTGTTCAGTTCATGATATTTTTGTGGGAAGTCTATGAGATTATGTAATTTATGTGAAGGAACTTGAAATCTTGTTAATTAGGTTTTTTATTTTGGGTAATAGATGCTTTATGTTTCTAAAATGTGTAGAATTTAGCTCAAATGCCCTTTTTGAGGGTGTAAAATTTCTGTATTGAGCTTCATGTAGAAGCTACATAAGAAACTGTAATGGTGTTTCTATCAGTGTCATCGAAGGCGGCACTATGTTCGTATAGCACATTGAGATGTGTTTTGCAAAGTCTGGTTTTGTTTAATTGAACACAATCATGGTTGCTTTCACCGGTAAAGTAGGATGGAAGTTCTGATGTAATCAAGTGGAAATGATTAAAGAAAGGAATTTTATTTGATAGGGAAGAAGGGAACTAAGGAAACTGGCTGTGAATTGTATGTTTCATACTACTAGATCTTGTAAGCAGTTGCTCAATGGAAAGTTCAATTCAATCTAAAACACTACAAAGGCTACTGGTTTTTCTTACAGTATCACACCTGACCCAATTCAGCAAGGATGTGATCAAAGTGTAGTTAGGACTTAGGAGAAAGAGTACATGATTTAATGCAAGTGTTAAAATCAGGGGTTAATATTGAGAAAATCTCTTTCTCCATTTTCGTGATTAAATCTCTGAACTTTTTTTTTGACTGTTTAAGTCTCTTGACATTTTTGTCTTAATCAAAACTAAACATTTTTTTTATTTTCTACTTGTTAAGCTGGTAAAACAGTTAGTTTATGGAGTAGTAGATTTGAATGGGTTAATATTGAAAAAACCAACTATATTTTCCTATTTTCGTGATCAAGTCATTAGCTTTTTTTCCGATTGTTTTACCGGTTAATGATTTGAACCCCCACTATAATCGATACCTAATGATTTGAACCCCACTATAATCGATGATGGTTTATAGGTTGAATCCTCCCAGGATTGACCAGAACAAAACGCAGCGATCAAATTACTCTTCATGATAATTGATCTTCTTGAGAGAATTTGAAAGTGTTTTTTATGGTGTATATTATTAAAAAATCACATATACACTTTTGAACAAGACAAAAAATGCCGAGGGACTTAAACAGTAAAAAAAAGTCCAGTGAGGCAGTGAGTTAATCGCGAAAATGGGGAAAGAAATTTGATTGTTTCTAATATAAACCGTAAAATTAGTTATGGATTGTGTGTACCTCCTTTTTGTGTAATAATGCATCAAAACTTATAGGGAATCCTAGGTTCAAAACTTCAAATCCAGAGAAGCACGCTCCCTTGGAATGCGTTCATTAGGGTGAAAGTTGTCTAGTACATGTGGAGGGGCGTTGTGCATGGACCCTATGGTGACCTAAGGTGTCAATATTGATGTATACAGAAGATAAAACACCTGGGGAAATTTGTCATTAATAATGCATACATGTCAGTGGTAGGAATATTAGATCCAACAATATTCTTAGCTAAGGATAGTTGTATCCATTTTCATAATGAATATAAAGCTTTTCTTGTCATATAGTTTAGGTTTCCAGTATATCTTTTCTGATCCAAGGGGAAGTATGTGTGCCTATTTAGAGTTCCATAGTGTCTTCTACACTTATAGGGGATTGCATGAATTGTTTATCATTACCATTGGTAAAATTTAACATGTTTGCCTCTTTGGTCTTGGGTGTACTTGGTCTTCACCTTAGACTGATTGATGGGATAGTTTCACCTGCATTGACCTTCACATCCCAGCAATGGTTATGTTAGTTGATTCTTTCAAGAGCCTATTTCATATTTGGCATATTAGCCATGTACTACTATTGATTAGGGTTACATTTTGTCACCCATCAATATCCTGGAAAAACAATGTAGGTTTCCACTTTCATATGTAATTAAAGAGCAGGATTCCATGGTCTTACAAGCCTAAGAGTTTATAGAAGTTAATCCAATAAATCGTAGTTTTGTAGACAAACTATCAAACACTGCAACCATATTTATTTAGATCTTAAATTTCAGGCTTAGAATTGTTTGAAGCTATGACCTTTACATTCAAGGAGGAAAGGCTTCGTCTAAGATCATATACTTATGGAGAAACTTAACTCAGCGCCTGGAATTTAAATTTTTGTAGTTATGAATTTACTTTTTCTCACAAACACTGTTCATGATTTTCCTTCTGATATTATTGTTAGTATACCAATTATGATTGATATTTGGACTTCCAAATTTTATTCAGACGAAAAATTATGTTTCCTTAAGAGAATTACCAGCTTCATGCACAAGTAGTGGCATGCCTTCGGTAGCATCAGCCTACAGAGAATCTTTACCAGGTTTGTTTTTGGGGGCTCAACTGGTACCCCATTTGACTAGTAGAGGCATTACGACACTGGATGATTCACACAAATCTGATCCACAAGATGCTTCTGCTTCTGCCACTGAGGTTGCACCTCGCATCAAATTTAAGAGGCTTGATAAAACAGCCAGACACATAATGCAGGCAGGAAATCCTATCTCCATACTTTTTGTTTATATCAAAAGACGATGTTTCTATCCTTGTATTGACATGTCATTTATTTGCAGATACTAGATAAAGAAGCAGTGGAGGAAGTGCGTGCACAACGAGAGATACCTGATATAAGGCCAGGTTATATAATCCAGCTCAGATTGGTAAGGGAAGTTTGTTGATTTTGTGGCAGTGGGATTGGTGAACATTGTTGATCTATTACTGGCATATGGGTTGTCCTTCATATATTTTCTGCCATGATCATTGAAATTACAGGAAGTGCCGGAGAATAAGAGACGTGTATCAACAGTGAAAGGAATTGTCATAGCAAGACGCAACGCAGGGCTTAATTCAACAATCAGATTAAGAAGGTTGGTTGCAGGAGTTGGGGTTGAATCTCTCCTACCTCTGTAAGTGTTGGAAGAATATTAACATAGAACTTCAAAGAAGCTTGCTTGCTTAAATTATTAGCCGACAAGTTTTTTAGCATCTTGTTGAAGATGTTCATGACACAAGTGGGTTGACAAAAACAGGTACTCACCGAACGTGAAAGAGATAAAGGTTTTGGACAAGAAGAAAGTGAGGAGGGCTAAGCTTTACTATCTCAGAGACAAGATGAATGCACTCAAGAAATAGTCACCCGGATCTTACTGCAATGAAAAAGAGAGGTACGTCTGAATGGGTGGGTTGAGTTGGATGGGGGGAAAAACTAGAGCTATTATTTTTTGCTTACCAAGTTATACAAACTTATATTTACTCTCTTTTATGTTTTTGTTCAAGAATCTTGTAAGCATGACCAATCTTTTAGTTAATAATGTCACAAGAATTATATGGTGTAGGCATTTGACTAATCTTAACATAGGGATGTGCCTGTAGCGTTGATGTTGGAAACGTAGTCTAATTTTATTCCATCTTCAAATTGGTATTTGTTCATGGGTATATATTAGACATTTCCTGAAACATGCATGGTGTCTTAGGGTGTGTTTGTTTGCAATTAAGAGGGTCTGAATTTGGTCTGAAGTCTAATTTCAGATTTTAACCTAATTTGTATTGTTTGTTTAAATTCAGACTTAAGAGGTTATAACCTCTGAATTTCCCTCTGAATTTTAAAAGAAAGAGAGTAGTCTGAATTAAAATTTAGAGTCTCTTAATTTCATATTTTAAGGCAGGCCTCTTCTTAATTTTAGACATAGTTTTCAGACTACAAACATTTAACTTTTTAAAAAACAATTAACACCTTAATATGTTTCTGGTTCTGAATCTGGCTGGTGTTATACTTATGTATCTATTTGAATTCATTAGTGATATAAAACAAAATTTTAGAGGGTGTTTGGATCGAAGGTATGGATTTAAGGGTATAAAATATGATTGGCCCAAGGATATAGAGTTGAGGGTATAAGAATCACCATACAAAGGGAAATCATCTATGCATGCCTAAGACATCAAGAATGACAATCATATTGAGGTTTATATTGGTCTACTTGCAAACTCATAGTGACAGATGGAATTAACCCTTGATCGAATGAAGCAATCAAGGATCAAACAATCAAGGATCAAACATTAAAAGAAGTTAAGAGTTACAAAAAATGAATTTTTATCTAGTATGTTTAATGCTGCAAACCAGATGTGCTAAACTTGAACTTGACAAACTTAGTTTAGGGCTCAAGTTTCGCTTGATAGCTCACGAGCTTTCAGGATGCAAATTTAAGCTTGAATCGAGACTTGAGTTCGTCTTCCAAAGCTCAAATGTATTAATAAGCATTTTATCCAATAACTAAACTCATTTTTCAAACTATGTTTTGGTCGATAGCTATCTAGTTTGATATCATACTCCATAAAAGCTCGATGTATTATAGTTAAAACTCGATTTATTTGAGAGAGAGAGAGATAGATAGAGTTTCAATGAAAAACCTCTATGCATCGGAAAATCACAAAAACCACAATGCATCAGCAAATTAGGATTGTGCATGATAATCATTTGATGCATCATTTAGTCGGCTCGAGTCGAAGCATAATGTATTGCAAAGGAAAGCATATTGCATCATGCGGGGGATTGTACATCACGCGGGAAGTATGGCGCATCATGATCATTTGATGCATCATGCGGCCGGTCCGGGGTCGAGTTGGTCCAGCGGTCCAAACTGGTCCATTTTGACGTTCATCGTTTTAATGGTTCTCCCCAAAAATAAGGTATTAAATTACTTAGTAGAGAATTGAACCCAAAACACTTTGTTCCATATATCTACGATTTATCCATTGAGCTACATTTTTTTATCATCAAATTTAGTGATTTATTTATTTTAATAACAAAGTTTCTCTTTAATATATTTTCCTACGATTGCATCGTAAGAAAAAGCGGTGAAATAAAGTTCAATGTTAATCTATGAAATTGGAGATCTTGGGTTCGATCTTTAGTAAATTAATATATTAAAAAGTTAGTTGGTTAATTAAAGAAGTAAGTCGATAAATTTAATAATAAAGTAACATGTAGCTCTGTGGTTAAAGCGTTGCTTTATGAAATTAGAGGTTTTGAGTTCGATGTTCCGCCAATTATTTTATTATTCTATTTTTATGGAGAAACATAAAAAATAATGGACCGACTTCGACCAAACGGACTGGTCAAAAACTAGACTTACTTGGACTATCGAACCGACCTGAGTTAGACTGGCCACGTGATGCATCATGTTTTCCTTTGCGATGCATTTTGGTTCGTCTCGAACCGATCGCATAATGCATCAAGTGATCGTGATTCACAATTCTTCCCGTGTGATGCACAATCTTCTCCATGTTCACAGATGCATTAAGATTGATTACTTTACATCATTTGAAGTGTATTACAATTCCTCGAGTTAATTTTAAGTTTAGGTGTAACAAATACCACAAGTCCCGATCTTCTAGTGTAAAATCAAACGTTGCTAAAGGACCCGTCCGTCTCTTTTCCTTTACTCCCTAAAAACATGAACTATACAAGTCATAAACTTGGTGAGTTCAAGATTAAAATATACAATTCATATACACAACAAAGTATTCATTTGAGATCAATTCAAGTTCATAAGATTGTATTGAAAAACATTTTTCTTGTCAAATTGACAGAATTCGTTCATACCCCCCATTGTAGCCTCGCAAAAGCTACAAAGATATACATTCACTGTACAAGTAGCAGTGAAATATCTCAAATTTGTATGCATGTAAGATGTAACTAACGAACCAATTCAGTCTTAATTAAGGAATTCAATTTGTTAATCAAAAGTCATGTACAAAGCACAATACAAATGATTCTTCAATAATACATTATGCAAAGTCATAATGTAAAGAGTTTCAATTCATGATGCAACATACAACAAGTATTCAAGGATCACGTCACTTTTAACAATCATATATGAAAATAAATTAAGTTAATCTATCACTCACCTTGTATTGCAATTCAAGGTTATTAAGCTCAATTTAAGTCATAATCAAGGCTCTTCTTTGTAGCAAATTACCAAATCAAAACATTGGTCAAACTATATACAAAAGTCATAAATATGTTTGGATTATATCCCAAACTATCTATTATAACCTACATTAAAATGATATAGTAATGTTTATATAAGCATCCTAAACGTTATTATAAAATGAAAGCATACTGAAACCACTCATAAAGATAATTAACAAATCAAAACATGAACTCAAAAAATTATTGCAAACTTTGCATAGCTTGACAGATATTTGCATTACAAAATCACCAAAAAAAGACACTAAAAATGCTATAAGCGATTTTATATAATTTTTATTAAACCAAATTACCAAGCCGAAAATTGGTAGTCATATTGCATAATCAGTTGTAGTAAACATAGTTTTTGACCATTTTATATATTGTTTCAGTTTTTAGAGTGTAAAGTAAAATAAAGTAAATTCTTCTAGTTTTCTAACGATATAAAGAACACTTGAAACAGAGACACCTTTGATTGAATATGATATTTCAGAACAACATGCTCCTGTCATTCTACTTGAACATTGCAATAGTTTTTTTTTATAAATTTTATACCGACAATAGCAGAAGTCAAGTTTGAACACTTGTAATTACTACTAATCGACACTATAACTTGGCTTCGGTACATGTATGTCAAAATCTTGATCAAAATCATTTTTTATAGCCAAGAGTGCAAGTTTAGTAAGCTTATGTACAAACTTTTATGCATGAATTCATCCCAAAACCATACCTTGATCAAAGTGCTCTTTGAAAGTAAGATTTCAACTCCAAATTCTCTTCGATTCTACTTGAACATTGCAAGAGTTTTTTTTTATAAATTTTATACCGACAATAGCAGAAGTCAAGTTTGAACACTTGTAATTACTACTAATCGACACTATAACTTGGCTTCGGTACATGTATGTCAAAATCTTGATCAAAATCATTTTTTATAGCCAAGAGTGCAAGTTTAGTAAGCTTATGTACAAACTTTTATGCATGAATTCATCCCAAACCATACCTTGATCAAAGTGCTCTTTGAAAGTAAGATTTCAACTCCAAATTCTCTTCGATTCATAGTCACAAGTCGACTACAATCATTAACCAAACAAGATTTTCAACTTAATCAAGAACACAAGTTTAAACATCAACCAAACAAAAAAATTAGGCCATGTTACCGATTAATTATCTTAGAAACATCCAAAAACACACTTATTTGATCTTGAATTCATGTATGTGAAGCTCAGTTTGATGGAACCAACTTGATTTCAAGCTTAAAGATGATGAATGATATGAAGAAGTTGTGAAGTTGCAGAAGACTTAAAATATGAATGTTTAATCTCATTAAAAGGTTTTTAACTCATCAATTATAATTGCTAGTATTTGATCTTTGAAAAATTAACAGCTCAAGTAATGATAAGTAAAGCCCTTGAACTTGAGTAATGATAAACTTTCTGGTTCTTGTACGTAATCTGCCCATAATAGCAATCTATTATGCTGAAATTGCATATTATGGTAATGAACTTCCAAATTAAGCCGGTTCTCTATGAAACTTTCTGAGTACATCAAAATTTTTAAAAAAACATCATTGTTATAAACACATTACAATTTCCACTAGTAATTTGCATATTCACTTATTTAAGTGACATCTATTTGCATAAATAACAACAAACTTTCATTTGATATTAAATTTTGATGAGACTTTTTACAACATGTCTAAAATACTTAGAAAACTCCTGCGTAAATATTTCATCATTCATTGATATTTCATATTTTTGCACATTAAATGCCAAAAAAATTGTCAAAAATAGCAATTAACTTTTATTTGATGTCGGATTTTGATGATTTTCTTTGCAATATATCGCTGAAAGCGCAAACATAGAGGCTCAATAAATATTGAGGGATGACAAACTGAGACAATAATCCGCAAATGATAGAAACTTAGTCGTCTAATTGTTAAAATGATTTTGCACCTTCTTAACTAGATTTTTACAATCTCTATAAACCAAACTAGTAGAAATGAAAAGGTACTTTAAGGTAACACATAGGAAGAACTCCTTCACCAAATGGTAATATATTCAAATAACACTTATACAAGTCAGTGAGATGTTACAGAAAAAGACAGTGCTTTTGAGAACGCTCGAAGTAAGTTCAGAGGCTTCTTTATGTTCATCCAACACAGTTTTAATCACTGTGATGGATCCCACATCCCCATGGGCAAACAAAATTAGGTCATCTGTGAAGCATAAATGAGTGATTCTCTTTTTCACATCGCAAATGGTATTGCATATCTCCTCTAGTTTGAATAGTCCTCTTAAGCATCAAGTTAAAGACTTTAATGACAAGAGTGAAGAGGAATGGGAACATTGGACAACCTTGTGTAAGGCCCCTTCTACCTCTGAAGAAACCATGTAAATATCCGTTGACATTTATAGAAAAAGAGAGATTCCACAAAAGCCATGATCTAGCCAATCATTTTGGGGTGGAACCCATAATGGTTTGGAATACTTCTAAGGAAGCCCAAGGAAGCCCAATCAACCGAGTCATAAGCTTTTTGAATATCAAATTTAAAGAAATTTGTAATATACATTAGAGAAAGGACGGGTAATTCGAAAGAGTGCTAGGAGTATCAGTTTTATAAATCAATGCTAGACTAGTAGCATTTATTACCTTAGGGAGCTTGCCAGATTGGAAGAACTCTTTAATAAATAGGATAACACATGCACAAACAATCAGCCACATTTTTTTAAAGAATTTAGTCGTATACCCATCCGGCCTGGGCCCTTATCATCTCCCATGGAAAAGATCGTATGTCTAATCTTTTCTCCCCAACATCTTGAATCATATGCAAGGCAAGCTTCATCCAAATGACGTTTTTGAAAAAGAGAAGGTGCATCTACAATATGCCCAACTAGTTGAGATATTCCAAGAAAATTGGTGAAGTATTAAACGAATTATCTGGGATAAACTCTCTTTCATACCAATTCTCATCATCGCCCTTAATTGCCTCAATTTAGTTTTTATTAATCTGTCCCTTAACAACATGATGAAAATACGTTCAATGTTATATTAACTAATCAAGACACAATTTTAAAAAATATGTGTTAATCTATTTTGATAACCAATGATGTAAGTAAACTAATATATAATTTATATAATGGATCAATGATTGAAATAGATTACCATTTTATTAAATATTGATATAGATGAGTAAAATTCAATATTTATTATACATATCTTATGATTCATACATATAAATGTAAATGATGCAGTGTAAATGACATTGATAAATGATACGGCGGTTTTTTATATCTAATTATTCAATTGATTCTTACATGATACGTTGAAATTTTATGGTTATAATTTTTCATAAAGTCTTATTTGTAAAGTCTATCTTTAAAAAATATCTTAATATGCAAAGTTTTACCTTTATCCATACTTTAAAAAATATGAAATAATTAAAACAACTACCAATTTAATAATTATGTTGTATCTTAAATTCTAAACCAAAAAAATTTGCATATTTTGTGGTTGAGTAAATAAGATATATGGATCCTATTTGGCAAATGCTATGAACAATGATAGTACACGTCACACAATCAAATTGATAGCCCCATACGGATCCACCATTTTCAACCCGATATAAACCACCCACCCCCAAATCTCTTTGCTACCCATTTCGTCTGTCCACACACCACTCGTCTCACCCTATCCTTCTTCTTCTTCTTCGTCCCCGAAATCCTATCTTCTTCCCCTCTGTAAATGGCGTCAATCTCCGCCGCTGCCACCGCTGCAGCCTCATCTAAACCCCCATTTTCATACGCCTCACCTTCCTCTTCTACTACCTCCTCATCCACTCTTTTTACCCTTCCAAAACCCACCACAAAATTACTCCTTTCTTCTTCTTTTGTTGCTAAATCTTCCACAAATCTGTTACTTCACGCTCCCGCCTCATCATCCCCCGTACCCTCTCATCGCCGCCGCTCTCTCACCGTACGCGCTGCTCGCGGGAAATTCGAGCGGAATAAACCCCATGTTAACATTGGAACTATCGGCCACGTCGACCATGGAAAGACCACACTCACTGCCGCTCTCACCATGGCTTTAGCCTCTACCGGCGGCGGTGTGGGGAAAAAGTATGACGAAATCGACGCTGCACCGGAAGAACGTGCTCGTGGTATCACAATTAATACCGCTACCGTCGAGTACGAGACGGCGAATCGCCACTATGCACACGTGGACTGTCCTGGACACGCTGATTACGTTAAGAACATGATTACTGGTGCTGCTCAGATGGACGGAGCTATCCTTGTTGTTTCTGGCGCCGATGGCCCCATGCCGCAGACTAAAGAACACGTATTGTTAGCGAAACAAGTCGGTGTTCCGAATATGGTTGTTTTTTTGAACAAACAAGATCAAGTTGATGATGAAGAATTGCTTGAATTGGTCGAATTGGAGGTAAGAGAGTTACTGTCTTCTTATGAATTTCCCGGTGATGAAATTCCGATTATTTCTGGATCTGCTTTGTTAGCTTTAGAAGCTTTGACCGCAAACCCTAAAATTACAAAAGGGGATGACAAATGGGTTGATAAAATCTACGAATTAATGGAGGCTGTTGATAATTACATTCCAATTCCACAAAGACAAACAGATCTACCATTTTTATGTGCAATTGAAGATGTGTTCTCAATTACGGGTCGTGGTACTGTGGCGACGGGTCGGGTCGAGAGAGGTACGGTTAGGGTTGGAGAAACCGTTGAAATTGTGGGATTAAAAGAGACCAGGACTACAATTGTTACAGGAGTTGAAATGTTTCAGAAGATTTTAGATGAAGCATTGGCTGGTGATAATGTAGGGCTTTTGTTGAGAGGTATTCAGAAGATTGATATCCAAAGAGGGATGGTTTTGGCCAAACCCGGTTCGATTACACCGCATACCAAGTTCGAGGCTTTGGTGTATGTGTTGAAGAAAGAAGAGGGTGGTAGGCATTCTCCGTTTTTCGCAGGGTACCGGCCACAGTTCTACATGAGGACGACTGATGTTACAGGGAAGGTGACATCGATTATGAACGATAAAGATGAAGAATCAAAGATGGTTATGCCTGGTGACCGTGTGAAGATGGTGGTCGAGCTTATTATGCCTGTTGCTTGTGAACAAGGTATGCGGTTTGCTATCAGAGAAGGTGGAAAGACCGTCGGAGCTGGTGTCATCCAGTCGATTATCGAGTGATTGCTCTCAAACTTGTGCTTCTATCTAAAGTTTCACTTTTTGAGTTGTTTGGAGGTTTATATCCATAACTGTATGCACTTAATTTTGCATTTTTATGATACACATGTTGCACCTCTTTTCTTGAATTTATGCTAGTTTCTTAGTTCAATCATGCAACTTACATTCTTCGTTTGTCGCTTTTACCCGTTTATCAGTTTTTTTCAGTCGATTGCAATGCGGTTTAACTATTTAGTGATAAAGGTTTGATTGAATTAGCATGAGATTTGCATAGGTTATAAACACATGATGAATACTTAATCCAGTAAATATCATATTAACTTGCGCAAATGATGCTAACACTAATTTAGAATCATCAAGAACGATGATCAACGCAAATGTAACTGATACAATATTAACTTCCTCTACTGATATGGTTTGTGTTTCGTTACATATGCTTTAGAAAATGGTCGAAAAGATAAGTTGTTGAACAAATGCTGCTCGATGCCTCTTCTCTTCGTGATCCTTCACTTCTACTTCTTTGTTTGTGCTGCACATTGCACATTTAACACACAGTAAGCCATAGCTGCACACACTTGAGCACAAATTGGTTTTGTGTTTTATGTTGTCGCGCTTTGTGTCTCGGCAAACTCAGTTTTGGCAAACGATCGACAACATAATGATCAAAAGTTCACTACAAGAAAGACAATACCTTTTGACTTCAGAAGTGGCACTGGATTCTTGTTCTTCTGGAAGTTCTGAAAATGGAACATTGTATAAAAATGCTGATAGCGGATCAGGCGTAGTTTCATGGATGTTTCCCCTGTCGGGAATTTCTCGTGTGAGGATCATGCTGTTACTCCACATCCCTGATTTCTGCGACTTTCTTCTCCTCTGAAACCAACCAACTCCGTTAAAACCTGTCGCAACTTGACAGATCGAAGCAGATGATAAGATATGTATACTAGATCAAACCTTTATCGAATGGACATGGTGGGATGTGAAATGTTCGATCGCATCTTTGCCCAAATTTGCTGCACATATCGGACAAACCTAAACAAAAACATTCGTCTTAATAAACGAGTAGATTCGGAGTTTAAGAAGTTAACGATTAGGAATTTATTGGACTACCGCATTTTTTAGGTCGAAGCAGTGTTCTTCTTGCAGATGGCAACAAAGCACAGGGATTTCGATTTCGACGTAGCAAAACGGGCAGGGGAACCAGGCTCTAACATCATCATCTCCATCCATTGTCAAATGATTATCTGCCTCAAACAAGAACCGATCCATAATTTGAATTTGCGGGTCAATTAACAATTCGGATAAAATTAAAATTAATCCAGTTCGGATATCCATCAAGAACCACAAACTTCATGTTCACTATGAAAATCAAATGAGTTGCAATTATTCAATTTGGAATCTGGATAGAAACAAATGAACCAATTTCCATTGTTTATCAAGAACCACCAAACATATGGTTTGACTTTAGGTCAAACGCTTGGATATCATAGAACTAAAATGAACCATTCCATTATACCTATCAAGAACCAGTGAACCAGAAACAACCATGGTTTGACTTCAAGAGTCAAACAATGTTTTTTTCATTCAGAGTTCAAGTTTTTTTTTTTTTTGGGTAAGTTGTTCATCTAATGAGTTTGTAGAAGAAAATATTCAGATTCCTGTAGCTGGAAAGTAACAAGGATGATCAGATCTTCTAATACAAAAGAAAACACACAGTAACACACACACTTGAGAAAATCTGTAATGTTCTCAAAAAGAGGAAATCTTTCCAAAAAGATTGGATTTTTTTCTCCAGTACAGATCGAATTGCCAAAAACCCAGTTTCCAAATCATCATACTGAATACAAACTTGCAATCCATCAGACTATATATATATATATATATATATATATATATATATATATATATATATATATATATATATATATATATATATATATATATATATATTAAACAGTTTTCAAAGGATAAAGAAAAGGAAAAGTGTTGAGAAAGAGTTACCGGAGTTGTTGAGCCGGCCAGATTGAAGAGTGTGGATGTGGTGGTGGTGGTGGTGGTGGTGTCTTGCTGAGTGAGCCCTTGAACCCCAGAAATCCATTTCCATATTTTCCGGGAGAAAAAATTGGTGTATTTTGCCGGAAAATCAAGAAACAGTAAACCCCAGAACCAGTAAAAAGGTGAAGCCCAAGATTATGAAGAAAATTGGAAACTTTTTTGTTCTTAATGTTAGAAAGATTGAATCTTTATGGTGGTACTTTGATGATGTATAATGATGTATTTTTAGTGAGGGAGTGTGTGTAACTGTGTGTGTGTGTGTGAGAGAGAGAGAGAGAGAGAGAGAGAGAGAGAGAGAGAGAGAGAGAGAGAGGCAGGGAGAAGGTAGAGTCCAAGAGGGGTTTTAATGTTTCATATGTTCTCAACTTTATTGAAATTGCTCTGAACTCATAAGTTAATTTAGTATTCAACTATTATTTAATTATTATTAAAGATGTGAATACGCCTTTAAATCATTATAAAAACAATAGTTTAACGCCCAAGTAAATGAAAAACCCATAACCCAAAAATCCAAAATATCCAAATCATGACACCATACACATAATTTGTTCTTATATACAAGAGTAAATTGTTTAAATGGTGTGGTTTATAGCAAATTATAAATTTCGTTTCTAACTTTGAAAATTACACCAATACTTCATATTTTGAAACATAATCACGATTTCAGTCCCTATACAACTCAATTATATAAAAATTCTAATTTTGCCCTTACAAATTATTTCACTTATGGTCCTGAATAATTTAATTTAGTTTTTTATTTATATTTAATTATTTGTATATTTTTATAAATATTTAATTAATAAGTACTATTTTGAATTTATTTACAATTTAATTTATGTATTTTATCTATATACTAATAAGTTTCATACATATTAATATTAAATATATATCTAGTTATTTTCTACATTCATTAGTTTTGACGAAAATATTTATTTTTTATTAATATTTGTTCTGTAAAATATTTTTCAAACTATCTATTTATTTATTTAATTTATCCTTCTTATCTTCATATATTAAATGAATATGTTCATTACGATAAAATGTTAAATTTCATGCAAAAGTGCAATATTCATATGTTCATAATTGAATTATAATTAACTAGTTCACATCATTTTTATATTCATTACGTTAAAAATATTTAAATGTTTAATTTCATGGAAAAGCACAATATGCACATGTTCATACACATCGTACATCTGAACATGTGCATATATTCTTATGAAATATAACATTTGTCGGGATGCATGAGACGCCTACCTTCGCTAGAGCGTTAGAGATGGCCCGCATCAGAGAGCGGGAGATAGCCAAGCAAAGAGAGGACCCATTCTTTCAGCGCAGGCGTGCAAGGACTCCCGAGCAGTCCTCGAGAGACCGGAGGTATTCCAGAGACGATTCCAGAGAGCGGCGTTCGGGACAGAGTTCGAGAGACAGGCGAGATCGGGATAGAGACAGAGACAGGGATAGGGAGCAGAGGTCAGGTGGTCCGGGGCGGAGCCAGAGATCGGATAGTCAGAGTCAGAGGCAGAGTTCGAGGTATACCGGGCAGAGTCAGAGCAGCGTAGGGCAGAGGCCTCGAGATGGGAGCGATAGGGGAGACAGTTCGGTTGGAGATCGGGAGTGCCCGAGATGCCACCGACGCCATAGTGGGCCGTGTGTGCCCAGGTGTTATCGATGCGGTCAGCGTGGGCATGCTGCCGCCACGTGTACAGTCCCAGAGCCGTTGTGCTTCCGTTGTGGGAGACCGGGGCACAGAGTACGAGATTGTCCAGAGATGGGGCCAGCGATACGGGGTACGAGTTCCAGTGGGGTTGGAGCTGAGCCGTCGTCATCCGGTCGTCATGATTCTCGGGCGCGGGGTCGGGTATTTCAGGCGACTACAGAGGCAGCTCGAGATGATGCTGATATGGTTTCGGGTATGTCCTTCTGAGCTTGCTTTGAGTATGTGTCGATTGTGGGGCGGGTCATTGGGTTATGTCTGTGATAAGTATATGTGTTCTGTTGCGTGTGATTGCCTTGTTGTGTTTGTGATTATATGGCTCAGTGACAGAGGTGTGGGATGATTGTGTATGGGTTATATGTGATTGTTATATATGGGTATGCGTGTGAGAGTGGGATATATTGTGGTGTAATGGGTTATCAGAGTTCTGGAATTGGGCATTGTGTCATATTAGTGGATCAAATTATATGAATAATTATTGCGAATATGTTTGTGACTGTGGGATTCGGTGACAGAGGGGCGGGATTATATGTATGGGCTGATTGGGGTCGTTATGTTTGGGGTGTATATGTGGAGTCAATGTGTTAGATAAGGGTTTATTGTGAGTTAAGCCTTTGAGTTCAAAATTGTGCTATGATGAGTGAATTAATCCTGTTGAGTTATGCGAGTTATGTGAATAGTCATTGTGAACGTGTTTGTGATGTGCTAGTGGAATGATCCTATTGATAGTGGATTATCATGTGATAGTGGATTATCCTATCGATAGTGGATTTAAATTCTTGTGCGTGCCATCCATATCTATGATATTGCGTATTATGAGGCGTGGTTATTAGTTGTAGTGAAAAGAGTTGAGAATTTTGTTGTGATAGTGGATTAATCTATTGCGAGTGGATTTAATCCCTTTATGAGTTTAACCATGTTTTCGGGCCTGCGATAGTGATGTGATGGAGATATCGTTATGTGTTGTGTTAGTGGATGATCTGTATAGAGTTATATGAGTATGTGATGAGAAAGTGCGAAGACTGATGGATTGAGATCATGTGTGGATTTAGTGGCTTATGAGGTGACGCCACGTGAAGACTCTGTGAATAGAGGATCTATCAGTTGCCGATATGTGAATTAGGGGATTTAATTGAGCTATTAGTGGATTGTCTAATTGAGTTAAAGATTCGAGGGAGTCGACTTGTTTCGAGAGTTGAAATAGAGACGTGTATTAGTGATGATTGTGCCAATCCGAGTTCAAATGCGAATTTATCAAGAGTTGTTGATGATGTCGAGAGTTGTGAGTCAACATTTACGGGGAATTTGACTTAGAGATGTGTATTGCGAATGGCTTGCGATAGATTCCGGGGACGGAATCTTTTTAAGAGGGGGGGATTTGTAACATCCCAATTTTGAGATAATTACGTGTAATTATTTTAGTGGATAATTAATATATTATTATTGCGTGGGTCCAATGAGAACCCGATTAGTGGATATATACGTGTCGGGTTTGCGAGTTACGTGTCTCCGGGTCATAAATTTAGTGGATTAATCGTATATTTGGGTTCGTGAAATTAATTGGGTAAAGTGGATATTAATTGTGAAATTGCGGTATCGGGTTCAGGTCATTGGGGTCGGAACCCGCTAAAAGAAGAAATAATATACGTGCGTTCCTTTTCTTTCTCTTCCTCATTTTGGGAACCAAGGTATGTGTGAAAGTGTGTGTATTATGTGTGTGTTCGTGGCTTTCCAGCAGCAAGGGAGCTTCTAAATTCAAGGGTTAATTGCTAGGACTTGAAATAATCATCTCTACCTTTGTGTTCTTGAGCTCTTGAGGTAAGATTTCACGAGTTGAGCTTTTAAATCCGTGATATATGTTGCTGAAAATAGTATAAAATGTTTGAGGGTTGTTTGGGATTTTGTATTTGAAATTTTGTGTATTTGGGGGCTGAAAGTCGGGTATTTGGAGGATTGATTCCTTCAGGGTAGCAGCAGATCAGCGAAACAGGGAAGAAGAAGACAGCAGTCAGCGCGGCCGCGATGGAGGGGCGGCGCGACCGCGATCAAGGCGCGGCCGAGACTTCTGGGACGCGGGCGCGTTCGGTAGTCAGGGGAGAAGGGTCGGTTTTGCTTGCTTTGGGACGTTTGGGCTGAATTCGGGGTCCGTGGGCCGGGGCTATTATTGGGTCGGGTTCGAGTTGAGTCTAAGTCGGGGCTTCGTTGGGTTTGCTTTTGAGTTCGAGTCGGGTTCATGTTTATATTGGGTCGGTTATATGTGTTTGTGGGAAGTGGGATTTGTGATTAACAGATTGGGATCCGTGTGTTACAGGAACGGGTCAGGGAGCCGAGCCAAGTCAGAGATTTCGGGATTAGTGGATCGACCAGGTGAGTACCCGAGTCTTTTCCAAACGAGCGCTCCGTTTTCTGAGTTGTGTCGTGCTATTTGTGTATATTGTGTTGTGCTGTGTATGAGACAGGGACGTGGGCTTCAGGTATGATTCTATTCTTACATATGTGATATATGTGCATGAGATGAGATCCAGTCCGGGGGTCCGTGGAGAGTTCCATACGGACGGTGATTCGCGATGGGTTATCGCGCGGGTTGACTGTCCCTAACAGTCCTTGGGGCGTGTATACACGGCAGGGCCTGTAGCCGGTTCGCGCCCGTGCTACAGGGTTGTGGCTAACCACCGGTGTACACGGTCGTTAGCTGGGGAGGGGTCCCCTTCAGTGATTCTGTGTGCAGGGCTCGGGATCTCATGTATGCGTTCATGCCTGCATCGTGATGTTGATTGCCAGAGACAGAGTTAGGGTTTGTGCTGTGTGTATGTGCTATGTGTACGCTTGTTATGTGTTTATTGTGCAGAGTCCAACCCTCGAGTACTCACGAGCTTTCGAGCTTACGTATTCGAGTCTTCCGTGTTCAGGGTATCAAGGGAAGAGATGAGTAGCTGGGTTTGCTGATCAGGGGATTGCAGGGATCGGGAATCATCTGGGGAGCTTGGTGTTAGTTTTGTGTAATGATCTAATCAGTGTTAATTATGTTAGCAGCTTTTGGGATTATGTAATCAGCGGATTATATGTTGATTGTGTTTATGCAAAAGTTTTAAATTAATAGTGGATTCTAGTTTATCCTGTGACGTGTGCATAATAGAGCTATTGCGATAAGCCACCTGTGTATTGAATTGACGTGGCATTTCCGGGATCGGGAGGGGTGTTACAAAACTTTAGTTTAGTGTTTTATTTTGAAAAAATCAGGACAATTTTCAGTGGTTAAATCGTTAAGAAAAGAAAGATTAGTGGTTGAAGTATACACAAAAAATAGCTTAGCGATTAAATCGGGACAAAAAATAGTTTATTGCCTAAATAAAAAAAATCTAAAAGTTGAATTGTCAAAACCTTTTTTTAACACATGAATGCAATGATTCTCTAGTACTTTATTTTGAGAAAAATAAATAAAACTAATGGCTAAATCAGTACAAAATATGAGAGTTTAGTGACCAAATCGATCGGGAGAATTTTCAATAGTTAGATCGGTAAAAAAAAAAAAGAGTTTAATGGTTAAATATATATACAAAAAATAACATAATGGTTAAATCGATACAAAAATAGTTTATTGTGAAAGAGTTTTACTTCTTACACCAACTCTATTTATAATCATGACATAATCATGATTAATATATAATAGGGTTAACTTGTCTTCCTCTTCTTTTTTCTCTAAATGTCTTTTTTTTTTTTTAATTTACAAGATGACATACGAAAATTAGGAATGTTGTGAAAACCACTTTTAAACCCATCAATGCAATAATTCTCCTGAAAATATAAAATTAAGAAAATCCATTGCTTGAATGGTCTATAGATTTGCACATGAGAAGAGAAGAAAAGTTTTTTCCTTGACAAGTTGATATACAATTTACACGTGGCAGATAATTATAGGGTAAGTGTGGTGTCATTTAGCTCTTTTTTGCTTTGCCTTGTCATACTCATAATTGTACACATCACTGTCTTGTCAGATTTTCACAACCTTCCAAAAAAACCCAAATTTCATTTTCTTTTGCCTTTCTATTTTCTTCTATTTCTTTTTTTAAACTGATTGTAGTTTGTTTATAAAGAGTTAAAAGACAGGAGTAAATTAATAATTTTCATAAATTCTGTATCAATATGTCATACCATACAATAAATGAGTATTTTATTATCATGTGATGCTCCCTCATGTCCTATTTTTATATGGGTTCAAATCAGTATCATACTAGGTTAAAACCCATGTATTACATGGATTGATACAAAAAATTTGTTATATATTAAATATTTATAAAAAGATGGAATTCCTTAAGAACCTGTAATTTTTTTTAAAAAATTAATATACAATAAAAACCAATAAAAATATGAAATACAGACAAAATCATTGAGTCAATGGTAAAAAATGATGACTCTAAGTAATGTTTAAATCAAAAGAAGACTGTTAAAATAAGATTCAAAATATTTAAATTATTTATTTAAATATATTATTTTATAACTCTAACATATGCGATTCATTTCAATTATTATATTCTTATCATTGATTTAAAAATGTTGAACCTTTATTCTGTTTTGTTTGTTATTGTGTTATCATCAATAATCTCATAGAAATCAAATAAATTTTAAATGATTATTATTTTATATTTTTAGTTTTTATAAAGTATATTAATTTAAATTGTATAAATTTGTTAAAGACCTTAAATTAAACCGCATACAAGTTTTCTTATTGAAGATGTTTTAATTAATAATACATATTTATTGTCTAATTGATTAAAACTTGATACAACAATTCTAGCGTCAACTTAATAAATAAATATTAATTAAGATCTTTCGAAATTAAGTTATTTTAAAATATAAATTTTGCAACATTTATTGAAGTTTTGGAAAATATTAATACAAAATTTTAATAAAGAAAATACATTTGAAATTTGAATGATTATTTTTCTTAATATGTGGTCAAAGTTTCATAACTAACATATAAAGATTTGATAATAAAAAGATTCAAATTTTATTGTATACTAAAGTATTTAATTATTATTTCATAAAATTCTTTATTCTTTCGGACATTTAAAATTTGAAGTTTAAAAAAAATATTTTAAAATTAAATTCTTTTATTTTACTATTTTTAAAATTTTTTTACTATTTGCGACATTTGAACACGAAGTTTATTATTTTATTGATTTTTTAAATATTTTAATTTAACTTGTTAATTTTAAAATTTTTTAATGAATATTAGTTGTAATTTCAATTTGTTTAGGAAACAAAAATAATAAGTTTAAATACTAAAGTTTAAATTAAATCAATAAATGATATGCATGTTAGTTAAATTAATGTTCATTTTTATTTTTGAAAAAATAGCGGGAAAATGAAAAATTAGTAAGATGACATGTGGCAAGAATTGTTCTCATTTATTATAATATATAAATTTTTTTAGGGAGAATTTCATATATACCCTTCCAAAACTTCATAATATCATATATACCCAACCTAAAATTTTAATATCATATATATCCCTCATAAATATCATAATATCATAAATACCCAATTTTAATTATTAATATCACATATATCACTCTTAAACATTATTAATATCATATATACACAAATTCATTAATTTAATTATTTTCATAACATTTAAAGCTCATAATTAATATTGTTTATTAATTAATGACCATTATACCCTTACTCATTTATTCTTTAAACTAAACTTCAAATTATCATATTTATCCAACTTAAATTAAAATATTATATCTCTTTTAATGATTTTATATAATTTATTTTTGTAAACTTTACTAAATAAATTCTTCAAACTAAAACAAATTAACATTAAAAATAAAAATAAAAAATTGTATCATGTTTTTGCTCGTTTGTAATCAAATCATATCGTCTTATTATATTTTCTTATTTATTTTTTTCTACAGTAATCTATATACAATTAACTGATTACATATTATGTTCTTTCTTTTCTTTTTCTTTTAGAATTTTATAGTTGTATCGCATTTTGTTTTTTTTTTAATTTAGTATATCTTTTTGTTTTCTAATACATTAGTTTTAAATTTTTTTCAAGTTTGCATTCGTTTTATAACTATTGTTTATTTAGTTTAAATATATAGGATTATATATATAATCTTGTAGTTAACACAAAATATACACAACTAATTACATCGAATAACAAGTTATAACTTAGATACAAGACTAAACATAAAAATTAAAAATAGTAAACTAAATAAACAATAGTTATAAAACGAATGCAAACTTGAAAAAAATTAGAAACTAATGTATTAGAAATATATATATATATATATATATATATATATATATATATATATATATATATATATATATATATATATATATATATATATTTAAAAAAAAAAACAAAAACAAAATGCGATGCAACTACAAAGTTTGAAAAGAAAAATAAAAAAAGAACATAATATGTAATCAGTTAATTGTATATAGATTACCGTAGAAATAAAACATATAAGAAAATATAATAAGACGATACGATTTGGTTACAAACGATCAAAAACATAATACAATTTTTATTTTTATTTTTAATGTTAATTTGTTTTAGTTTGAAGAATTTATTTAGTAAAGTTTACAAAAATAAATTATATAAAATTATTAAAAGATATATGATATTTTAATTTAAGTTGGATAAATATGATATTTTAAAGTTTAGTTGAAAGAAGAAATGAGTAAGGATATAATGGTCATTAATTAACAAACAATATTAATTATGAGTTTTAAATGTTATAAAAATAGAATTTGGGTATATATGATATTAATGATGTTTAAGAGAGATATATGCGATATTAATAATTAAAATTGGGTATATATGATATTATGATGTTTAGGAAGGATATATATGATATTAAAATTTTAGATTGGGTATATATGATATCAATATTTAATGGTTTTAAAACGATAAAATGAAATTATAAATAACATCTATTAATTTGTGTGTGTTGAATCAATATGTTATTTCGTGATTCAACCATAAGTGTTAATCAAAACAAATGAGCATTTTCTCTTAAATTCAAATTTGTTGAATTACGAAATGACACGTCGATTCAACATATATGTTATTTTATTCAAAATTACTCACATTTCTCATTAATATTTGATTTCTAATGCGAAACATTTTTTTTTATTAAGAACGTTAATTTATTTGTGTCTAGGCGTCTAGCTAATATGTGAGTCTTCAAAGGACGATATTGATCCTATTTTTGGAAAGTATTCAGATGTAGATATGGTTTGAAGAAATGTTTTTCTTGATGGTACATTAAACCTCCTAAAGGGTTTACAAATATTATTTTAACATAAGGGAAATGCCCAAAAGCGTCTGTCTACTAGTTCAGTTAAGAACAAGGTGTCGAACTATTTAACCGTAACAGATTTAGAAAACAATATATCACTACGGATCCGTTTGTTGAATGTTAATCATGCCAAATTGCTAATTACATATAATGCAGAGTTTCGATTTCGACTCGAATGATGAAACGATAATCCGTTTGTTGAACTATTTAACCATGACATGCTGTTAGTTCTTGTATAATGCAGAGTTTCGATTTCGACTCGAATGATGAAATGATAGCTATTTGATGTGTGTGTGTGTGTGTGTGAGGCCGAAAGATAAAGACGAGGAGGATGGATCATTAGGGTTACTTGATCTTATCCTTTTAACTCTTAAATCTTAACCAAATATAATTAATCTCATAAATTGAATTAAGTGAAGAATGTCATTATATTATTATCCTCTAAATAATAATAATCACTAGCTATATATTTATTATTATTATTATCAAATAATATATAATACAAATAGATGACAAGCTAACTATTTTCATATGACAATTTATCTCATTGTAATATCATATATTACATTTAAGTCGCTTCAAAGACAAAATATAACACAAGTAACGAGGGGATATGGTTCCCCTAATAATTCATCTCCCATATATAACTTCAAATAATACTTTGTCAGCTGTTTGAATAAGAGAATTACTTAAGCATTGAATGAAAATGTTTAAGAGATCTTTTAGCTATTTAAGTATCAATTATCATTCACATTATTTATTCAGAAAAATAATTTTGATAAACTTGATGTAACATTTTAAATACTTTGATAATATACATTAATACATATACACTTCTTGTTTTATTACTTTTATACTACAATAATCTTTTAAACTTTCTTACTAGTTAAGCATAGTTATTGTGTTTGAACAAGTCAATGGTTCATTTTTGGCACATAGACATAGTACATCTTTTTCCAACACAAAAGCAATCTCAAAATTTTAGAATATCTTTTAAAAAGTTGACTCAACACTTATATTGTACGTGTAAAATCATAGTTAAGTTTTTAAAATAATTCTATATGTGTAAAGCATTAAAGGTAATTAAAAAGACTAGTTCAAATGTTGAAATAAAAAAAATTAACCAAGTCGAATATAAAATAAGATTAGTTATGTTTCAACATAATTTATTTTACGTAGTTGTTGAGACTCGAATTCTCAACTTATAAACTTTTCAGGCACAGTTGAAGGTGATACATTGTAAAGTTTATATTCAGAAAAATTAACATACTTATATGTCGGGGTGTTATTCGGGCGGGTTAATTGGGTATCGGGTTATTCTGTTCGGGTTATTCAGGTTTGAGTGTGTGGGTTAGCTATCCGAACCCGAACCAAATAAGGGAACGGGTAAATCGGTTTCGGGTTAAATGGGTATCAGGTTATTCGGTTTGGGTTAAATGAGTTATTCGGTTTTGGTATAAAAAATGAAATCATCAACAAATTAGTTTAAACGGGTTAAATGAGTTGGGTAATTTGGGTAAAAACGGGTTAAATGGTTTGAGTATCAAAAATGAGTATTTACATATTTAGCATTATATATATAAACAATACTAGTTATAATTATAAACAAATAAAAAAATAGAAAATATATATTAAACGGGTTATTTGGGTACCCGAATAAGCATGAATCCTACCCGTAAACCGAACTGAATTACTTATTCGGGTACCATTTAACCCGAATAAGGAACCCGAAAACCGAATAACCCGACCCATTTAACCCGATTAAGGCTCGGCTCGGGTGGGTTATTCGGGTTCGGTTATTTTGAACACCCCTACTTTTATGATTTAATCCCTCTATAATTTTTTTTTCATTTTATTCTCTATCTTTTTTTGTCGTATTCATTTTGGTCTGTCTATCTAGGACCGAAAAATCAAATTGATTAAAATATAAAATATGATGTTTTTTCAATAAATGTAATAGAAACCATGGTTGTTACTTGTTAAGCTCTTGATCTTAATCTTAAAATCCTACGTTTTACGATTCTGATTAGCAAAAGCAAGTCGGTCCTAGTAGGTTCTCTCAATGGTAGGATTTTTGTTAGATCTAAAGATCTGTCATAGAATTTTAAGATCTTGATCTGATCTGATCCGATCCGATTCAGCTTCTGATAAATAAAGAGGTAAACCTATGTGTTATCTCATTTCTTCATAAAAATCCTTTTTATAGAATCTTATAAAGTTTGATAGTAAAATATATAAGATTTTGATAATGTTTTTTGGACTATAAGAATCCTTATAAAATGTATTAAGTATTAACTATCATTATAGTGTTTGAATATTATATATTTCGTGAGTTTGATATGAATAAGGTATTTTATATTTGCTCACGCGTTACATCGAGATGAAAGTGTGAAATTAGATCAACATATATTGTAAAATATTTGAAGAATTACATCCTAGCTTATTAAATAGTTTTAGTAGATAGGTTAACTTGAAATGTTCATTATGAATAATCATGTTTGTGAACCGTGCCTTGTAGTTTTTTCAATTTGTTAAATTATGGTTAATTATAAAGAATCATTATAATCTTTTGATTTTGCTCATTATAACCATGTCTATTTTTTCACATTTATACTTTTTATTTTTCTAATCAATTACAACAATCATCTGTAACTTTGTATCATTTGTAACAATTAACAACTAACATGTATTTATTTTTATATAAGATTATCATTCTTATATTTCATCAATCATAGCATTTAGAATTTTTTATCAACTATACTGTCTAGATGACTTTCAAAAAGATTTTAAACAAATTAATATTGAAATTCACACAATTTTAGTTTGAAATATTAGCTTATGTGCTTTTAAATTAAGTGCATGTGCTCTCTATTTTTTTAAATTTAGATTTATAATTCTTTCAAAGTAATATATTATATTTATATTTGATGGTTATAAAGTTGGTTAAAAATAAAATTTAATGATGAACAATTAGAAATAAATATTAAGGAATAATGAGACTTTACTGCAATGATATATTGTGAAATAATGTAAAGTATAAAGATAAGATATATCGGCAAAATATCAATGAAGAATATTGTCGCTTTAGTTTCATATTGATATAAAGGTAGATTTATTTTTGACGTAAATTATAACATATATAAAAATTTACAATATTATTTAGTAGTATTTTTTTTAGGGATAATTGCACAAAAAACCACCAACTTGTCAGTTTTTTCTGATTAAAACCCCAAACCATTAATAGTTGCATAAAAAACCCCGAACTAATAAAAAATCAGTAAATCAAGGTTTTATCAAAGGGTAACCTGTTGAAACCGGTTTTTAAATCCTACGTGTACCGGTAAATAACTTACGTGAAATAAATTTTAATTGTTGAAACCGGTTGCGAATTATTACACATCATTTAAACCCTCGTTGATGATATATTCCCGTTTAAAAGGTACAATTAAAAATTATCAACGGGAGTTTAAATGATTTGTAATATTTAACAATCGGTTTCAACAATTAAAATTTATTCCACGTAAGTTATTTACCGGTCCACGTAGGATTAATAACCAGTTTTAACCGGTTACCCATTGATAAAACCTTAATTTACGAATTTTTAGTTAGTTCAGGGTTTTCTATACAACGAAAAATGGTTTGGGGTTTTAATCACAAAAAGTCGACAAGTTTAGGGTTTTTTACGTAAAAATATTAACATTTGTACATTCTTGATCTTGTAAAACCAAAAATATTTGACCACGAATCTTGATCTTAATCTTGATAAAAAAACCATTATAATTTTATAATTTTATTAGTTTGAATCCCACTACAATTATTTTTTCTAGGCAAATGGATCAAAGCGAATAAGACAAAAAGAATGTGTTAAAATGAAAAAAAAAAAATTAACGGAATGACTAAATCGATAAAAAATGCAAAAGTATTTTCATTTATTATTTAATAAATCCTAATTTGTAGATTTTTTTTGAACGGCAAATTATCCTACTCCTACTCTTAAACTACTCCTTTTACCACAAAACTTACTTTCACCGCCTATATATCAACTTGTCTCCGACGGAAGTCGAACCCGTGACCTCTCACTTATAGTCAGGCCAAAGGCCCTTTGGTCCTAATTTGTAGAAGTTGGTTAAACTTGAAAACCAAGTGGTGGGTAATTATAAATTAATTATAGTAATCTATGTTGGAGCATTAATTAGAGCATAAGAGTAAAAAAATGACTTTTTACATACCCTCTTCATTAAGTCAACTAAATATGTAGTACCAACCACAAAAAAGGGTCTATTAAATTCCCTTTCTTGGAGAAAATTTAGGTCAATGACTTGTACTTTTTTAAAGCCATGTTTTTAAAACTTCGCCCACTTTATGTAAAGAGGCTTTTCAATGTTAAGAATAAACATCAGGTTGCTTTCAGATCTTGTTATACGTTATCACCTTAATTTTTATTAATGATACACTCTTTTTTTTCACATGTTTTTTTTTTCAATGATACGAAACTCACAGATTAAAATTAATCTTCTCTCTTACATTAAGAAGATGTATGTCATTAGCGAAAACGAGAAATGCATATATTAGGTGTTATTTGTTTTTTAAAAGGTTAAGGTGTTATTTGTTTTTTAAAAGGTAAATATCTGAAGTCTGAAAACCACGTCTGAAATTAAGAGAAAGTCTTTCCAGACAACTATTTTCCTCTTAAATATTCAGTGGGAAATTCAGAGAATAAAACCTTTTAATTCTGAATTTAAACAAACAGTACAAATTAGGTTAAGATCTGAAATTCAAACTTCAGATCATTTTCGGACCCTCTTAACTAAAAACAAACACACCCTAGGCCTTGTTTGTTTTTTGTTAGAAAATCTTCGAACCTCTTATGTCTGCAAACTCGAAGACGCGGGAAGATGTTTTAAATGAAAGTGTGTTTGTTTTTTTTCGACTTCCGCGTCTGCGAACGTCTCCCGCGTCTGCGGAATCGTCTGCGAACCTCTTCCCGCATCTGCGGACGTCTGCAGACCTTTAGGCCACCTCTTCTGACCGCAGATTTCTACAGCTAAGTTCGCAAACCGCAGACATCAACCTCTAAAAAAACAAACAACACCTAAATATCTAAAGTTTGAAAACCACGTCTGAAATTAAAAGGTGATCTTAAGATTTGAACTCTAAAATTAAAAAGTGATCCTAATATTGTTTGTTTGGAGGATATAGAATTAGAGTTGTAAAATAAAAATAAAGAAAAATCCTCTTAATTTTTCTATATCTTATTATATCTAATAAATCACATTAAAGTTAAAAGTTTACAATTAAGAAAGGGTCAGGTGAGAATGAACGACCATCTAATTCGGAATTCCAGCCCTATTTTATAATGTAAATTAATCAAATGGTTTATCAATTTAAATTTTAAACCAAAAGAGAACGACCATTTACTATTGACTTACGTAATTATATAAAAAAAATAAAAATAAACATATTTAAGATTTCATAAAACGTATCAAGCTTTTGGCGATAAACAAACCACATTAAAAAGTGAGAATGGGGTCCAATAGAATGTGCAAATGGTGGTTTAATGACATTTAAGATGGCGACTAAGTTATTCTATATATAGTTATAATTATGAGATTTAATATTTTAATTGGTTGCTTTGTTATTAAACGTGTCATTACTAAACCAGAGCAAACGATCAATTTCAAGTATAAGGGGCCCTAATCTTTGTTTGTTTAGGGGGAATTCTATATACACGCCCCCTCAATTGCTAATCATACGTCCCCTTCTTAATGTGAGAGAAGATTAACTTTTAATCATTGGGTCTCATGTCATTAACAAAAATCATGTGAGGAAGGCGAGTGTGATTAGTAAAAATTAAGGAGAGTGAGGTGTACATATAGCAATGTACTTGTTTAGTCTTCAGTGAGACCTAAATTTTCTCCACATTAAAGCCAAATAATTGAGCCTATGAAGAATAATACTTTTTGTTTCTTCACAATTTTTAATCTATAGCTTTCTTAAGCTTTAAGGACTATTTTATTTTTTTTAATGATTCTTTCTAAAAGTGGTGTTCAATAGTGTCTACTTCTTTCCATTGCTTTTTTTTTTAAATATATTTTGTCTTTTTAATGAATTGTAACCGTATCACACGTGTTTCATAGTGTAACATCATTCATATAAAATTCTAGATAGACCACAATTTGTACATCAAGTTTTGAATAACTGCTTTTTTACTAGAAATTACACTCCCTCAATTCAAAATCAGAGTCGAGAAAATGACCTATGACACGGTTCGTGTGAAGTGAGATGAGGTACTTTGCAAATCAATAAATAAAATAACAATAAACCAATGTGAAGCCTAGGCAAAGATGAAACCGCTCCAAAGCATCGTAGGCCAGGCCAGGCCATAGGTGCATCTTTTGTCCAAAGGGATCTTACGAGAACGAAAATGACAAATGATACAACTACTTTGAGATCTAAAATGTATGTCACTTTAATATACTGCTGGTATATTAGTTAATTCAAGTGTTATGAAATGAAGGCACTTAATTTTCATATTCACAAGAAGGCTCATGATTATCTATCAACCACTCTGCACAAGAAAATGCTTTGTATGATAGACGATGAGATTCCAGTCTCACCTTGGTCACGCTTAGTCAGGTATCTCAGAGCGCTCCCTAGTGCTTGTGTTGATCATTGTACGCAAGAACTTGGTGAGATCGTGACATTGGGCATTGGCCAGTGCTGCATGAGCCAAGAATGGGAGCTTCCTTAACGATCGTCCACTTAATCCCTGGATGAAAAAGGAGGAAAAAACACATAGCATTTCTATCCGATGTTATTTTTATGTTTTAAAGACATCGGTGATTAAATATGCAAGGGGTAGATGAGTTCACCTCACATGCTTCAGCAGCTTCAAGAAGATGCTTGCATATGTTTAAGTGGGATTGTGAGTCTTCTGCTGTTGCTGAAGCCAATTTGTCTTTCAGAGAAGCATAATTTGGAAGAATTAAATGATCACCATCCTATAAATAGACCAAAATGTTCTTTAAGCATTTAGCAACCATGGAATGTTTTTGGTACTCAGATTCACAACATGGAGATGTGACTTTGCGAGTGAAGATACCTGAGAACTGGACAATATTCCAGTTCGTAAGAGCTCCTGCAAGCATGATCTTAGTATTTCATAACGTGCATGTAGAGTAGGAGGACCCACATATGCTTTTATATCCGCACGATCAACAAATGCAATATCTACAGAATCCAAATTATGGTGGTAAGCTTTCAATCCATCCCCGAAGTAAAAGTCCACTTGCAAATCTTGAAAATTTTAAAAGAATTTTATTTATGGACAAGTTTACACACGATCTACTGCAAACCACCACAATAACTCTGTTATGCAAGCTGATCAAATTCAAGTTGGGGCAGAAAAATGTGCTTGGGAACAGAAGCAAACACAAGTTCTTATTGCTAAAACAGAATGAACAAAGAGCTCATAAATGAAAATCCGTCGGGTTGACCCAAAGGCCGAAGGTCAGTGGCGTGAAAACACTTGCTGATTTTTGCAGTAGCCTAATAGCAACCACTTGCTTCTAATTATACTAATAGAAGCCTCTAACTATTAACTGAAAATAAAATGCTATTTACAAAAGTGTAAAGTCAGAATTGTCCTGCTAATTGTTCGATTCAAGTAATTATTCAACAACTCCTTTAAAAATAGTATCCAAGAAACACTACCTGTAAACTGAAAACAGAAGAGAATAACGTTCAAACTCGAACATTCATGTTAAAATATTTTTAGTCTCTAGCAACTATCCTATCTCATGCACCTGCTTATCCAGAAAGACTGGCCGCAAGATCGTATTAAGCCTCACCTGTTTGGAAGCTTAATTTTATTATAAATTATAAGGTCTGTTACACTCACATCACGTATTACAAAACACAAAAAGCACGGGGTTTGTTCCACCAATCCAGAGCATTTATATTTGGTCTTGCAATTGAGATAAAAAAGAAGTTTTGGAATGAGCAGGAAAAAAAGGAATTGTGCACTCCATGTTGTCAGAAGTGTGATATCGGAATTTAAGATTTTATAACCCACCGATAGCAGCTGTTATATTGGATGTTGTCAGAATAATCACATTCGGTGAAGATTTCAATTTGTCCATCTGTGTCAGTAGAGCATTTACCACCTGATAGACATATATCCAATTTGGCAAGTCAGGTAAACATCAAATCACCGCTTTGCTTATGGAAGTTGGAAGTTCTAACCGCTGTACATGCCAAAGAGCTGTTAGCAAACCGCTATACCTCTTAAAAGAACAAATTGCACGTAAAAAGAACATACTTTCAAAATCAATGTAAAAGGCCTACGTTATAGGATCAAACAAGAGACCTGATACCTAACATAAAATTTGAATTGCGGTAAATGTTTCCCATATATGGTTAAACATTGATTTTGATAGTTTGTTTGTGAAGATAGCAACGGTTGAAAATGCATTCTTTTCCTTGTAATTCGCCCTCTTTAAAAATGCAAAGAAAAACAAGCATTTGCAATTGTTTTGAAGTTTTGCTTTTAAAAACTATGTTGGGTATAGCTTGAGCTCAACTATCAAGTTCAATGCTTAAAACTATCACCCACTCTTGCAGAATGACTATACCCTTATAGAATCTGAAGGTTCTGAGCCAGATAATGCAGCTTTTCTGGCTGCAGCAAGGCTTTCAACTTCATCTGCAAAATAGCAAGATATTGGTGTTATTAAGAAGATTTTCACCTTAAGCATGCCAATATATCACCTACCATTCTAGGTGACTTGGACCACAACAATAATAAATCCTTAGAAAAGAAGATAAAGAGACGTGTTCGCTCCAGAATAAACTCGAAAAGATACATTTAAAGTGTGAAACTAATGTCCTTTCACAGGCTCACAATGTCATTAAATTATCGTCAGCATTAAATAACAGATGAACTTCAGATAGATAATGTTAATTAAAATGAGAATCCAATGAACAGTTGCTCATTTCTCACCGATCAAAACAAATACCAGATTGTTCTCCTCCTCCACCATATCTTGAATTTTCTGAAAAAGTTTGGCAACCTGAAACCATGAATACAAGTTGGATTAAATTATTACGGGATGAACCTTGTTGATCACAATTGAAGGCCTACAAGAGACAACTGATGAAATTACTACAAGATGTTATCAAACGAGGTTAGTCAGAAAGCCCCTAATTACCTTCACATTTTTCAAAGCTTAGTCATGGTAAAATTGTTTTTGCATAATTAGGTCCCTTAACTTCTATTTTTGAAGTGAAAAAGTCACTGGTGTTGTTTGTTTTTCAAGAGGTCTATAGTCTGAAACCACGTTTAAAATTAAGGTTGTGTTTGTTATTTTAAGAGGTAATTGTCTGAAATCTGAAAACAACATCTGAAATTAAGAGGTGGACTTAAAATCTAAAGTCTGAAAACTACATCTGAAATTAAGATAATGACACATCTGAAATTAAGAGTTGGCCTTAATTTTTTAATTAATTACATTGATTATAATATTTTAGTTAAATAAAGTATCACCTTACGACAACCGCTTAAGTTAAGACTTCAGACGGAAGTCCACAATTTAATTTCAGACGTGGTTTTCAGACGTTCTAACCTCTTAAGTCTGAAATGTAACAAACAGTCTGTTTTGAATTTAACTTTGGAACGTAACATACACTCTCTTTTCAGTTAAGATCTGAAATTAAGACTTCAGAGGTTTTTAAGATATAATTAAGTCCAAACAAACGTACCCTAAGAGTTGACCCTGAGATCTAAAATTAAGAGGCTCATAATTTGACTTCAGACTACTCTCACCCTCTTAAATTTAAGAGGGAAGTTCAGATTTACCAACCTCTTAACTCTGTATGCAAACAGTCTAAAGTAGATTTAGATCTGAAATTCAGATTTCAGACATTTTTAAAGGTCTTAGTATAAACAAACGGAGCCTAAACTTTTGTTGGAATGAAAATGTCCTTAAAACTATAATCTTTAAAGTGAAAAACGCCCTAAACTATTGATTATATCCCTTGATACATACTTATTATTGAAAAGTATGATGGTTTTTTTGGTTTACAAATGATCGTTTAAAGATTCTTTTCACTTTCTATAATAATAGTTTAAGAAAATTCAGTCCAAAAAAAGCAGTGTATAGAATTTTTTTCAGTACAAATGATCGTTTATAGATTCTTTTCACTATTATTACAATGACAACCACAAAAAATATGAAAGTGCATAGGGACTTTCTGACAAAACCCCTTATCAAAGAAAACAAAGTCATAATCGTTACCAGTTTTCCACTTTCTGAAAACCATTTACTGAACAGTGAGTGTGCATTAACTTCGACTAACTGACTATGTGGATATCTGCTTTAATGAAGGAAAATAAAAGAAGTTATTTACAATATGTAGAATAATTACACATGTTACACATATGGCGCTTAATTGAGACAATACCCAATACACACCTAGAGCTAAAACGTATTGACAGTTTCTGTGCCAATGCTTTGCATAATGATGTTTTGCCTGTTCCTGGAGGACCATGTAGCAAAATGATACTGCAAATGTTATAAGAATGGTATTAAATCGGATAGTGAAAATGGTGTAAGAATGGTATTAAATTCTGTAAGAAGTATCAACATTTGTGAAGATCTATGGCTATCCACAGTCCGCTATAAGAGAACCATGAACAACACCAACCAATTGCACATTATTAAAATACAATATCGAATCTAGAAAAATGATTGATGATCAAGAAAAGTAAACGACAATGCAGGTAAGTACACTACATTATAAGAACAACCACTTCAAAATGATATTGCTCTAAAATACTAAATTTCAGGAACCATCTAAGAAAGCCAACAACCTTATGCATAAAGAGGCCACCTTTAGTTGATTGCCATCTTAGGCCATCTCCAACGTTCTCACCAAAACACCAACATGGTGTTTGATGTAATCCTTCTTCAACTAAGACACCATTTAGGTATTAAAAGTTGGTGTATCACTATTCACACCAACATTTTACACCAAATTTGGTGTAAGACTATTCATAACACCAAATTTCACTAATTGATCATTTGACATTTAACATAAAAAATAATAATTAGTTTTTACAGTTCATACGGTAACAAGATCTCGTTGAGAGCTTTAAAATGACTACAACATTGAATATATTATTTATTCTACTTTTAGTATTCATTTATACTTGTTATAAATTAATTATAAATATATATTATAACAATATAACAAATGATATAATTACGATAAATTAATTGTTCATAAGTAATAAATAAAATAATTTAATTAAATAAATGAATGTGTAAATCAAATTTATTTACTGTACATTAAATTTAGTGTGAACAATTGGTGCATATATTCGAGTTGGATTAGATTTGTAGTAAGCATATTCCTAGAATATGCTAGTTTACACCAAAATGATGCAAACTTTTGGTGCATACATTGAAGATGCTCCAATTTATCTTTAGTAAAATTCTTGTTGAAGAATGTAGAAGGAATTCAATTAGCATTTAGTGGTGCACCTCGTGTTCTTTAAAAGAAGAGTTAACTGCTTCTGTTATTCACTGAGTGTTAAACATTTCAACAGAAGATGCATAAAGAGATTGTTGGAAGTATAAGATAAACATCATATAAGCAGTAGCTCTAGATACATATTACCAATTCACAAAAAACATGATAATAATTTACTTGGATCTCTTACGAGGATCATCTAGAAATTTAGAATACACGACTCCACAGGAGAAAAATGTACCGGTTCCATGATACAAGTAAAGGGTCAACTCCCTTCTCAGTAAATAGCAAAGCACTTGCTGCATATCTCAGCAACCTTTGCTTGAGACCAGATTCATAAATTAGGCTGCAAAATTCTCATTTGTCAGCATTAAATCAAACCATTATATCATCATTATTAATAAGGTACTTTCTTCCAACCTTTCCCACATGCCATCAAAGTCCTTGGCAGGAAGAATCCATTCACTAAAGCTGGAAAGTTGGTTATCCCCATCTAAATCTTCACACGGTCCCTCTTCACTAAGCTGAAAAAGTAACAACAGTACTCACATATTTATGGATAATAAACAAAGGATAACGTAGAAACATGTTGGAACCATAGTGTAAAAATGCAATGGTTAAAGTAGAAATGAATATGGAAAGGAAAGCTTGTAACAATCTTTCCATGCTCATCACCAATTCAGTATATAGATGTGTATTTAATTAATACTTTAATAGGGATGGTAGGATGCTTATATATCATTTCAAAAAAAGATGTTTATATATACCCCCTAAGCACTTATTCCTGCCGGATAACTTGTCAAGAACACACTCCTGGCATAACACTATGCTAAGGCTCTAGAGTACACTATGGAACAAATTCAAACGTGCAACACTATGCTAAGACTCTAACGGGGGTGGCTGAGTGGTGATCAGCTTGGACATAAATCCTTCCAAGGAGGTTTACAAGGTTCGAATTTCCCCAATTTTAACTTGCTGGAGTGCAGGGTTCCGTGTCTATCATTTAATTAAAAGTTTGCCCAGTCCCATGGGTTTGCGAGATATTCATAGGCGTGTCAGGTTTGCTTGTCAGGGTCAAGAAAGTTTCCGCCAGGGGAATTTCCCCGGTTACCCCCAGAAAAACATAACGTTACAATAAGACTAGCATTACAATAATCAAAAGGTTGGATATACTACAAAAAAAAAAAAAGGATCAGTGAAGGGCTATGCCGCTATGCTACCCACAGACCACAGTAGTGATACACTAGTCATGCAAAATCTCATAAACTTCTTCTAAAAATTTCGCATACAAACACAAACTGTTGGAGTGCTTTTATATATGCAGTTATGCACGTAACTCCCTCAAATTTTTTCAAACTTTCGGAGTACAGATGCATTAATAAAGTCACTTTGTTTTCTATCTCCCATCTATTTGGAATATTTCCCAACACACAATTACTGCTAATACAAGCTACCTCCAAGTTCTAACAGTTGTAGATAACAAGTTACGATCACAAACTTATAAGAAACAGACTAGACAATAGACTTTTGAGACCTGCATTTAGGATAGCATATGCAATTTCTCTTTAAAGATTAGATCATTAGAGTTGTAACCATCAAGTATCCATGTAAAGGAGCAGTTACTTCAGTTTACTATATTTATTTATATACAAGTGTGCCGCAATGTAAGACAGATTAACACAATAGATTGCCAAGTAGAAAACTCTTGCTAGTTTTCTTTTGTTACAATTCCACGTTGTGCCTAGTTGCGCATTTCAAAAGAACAATGACCGTATAACTATAACCTAAAGATAGACAAACAAACAAAATATTTACATTACCTGATAGACATGCACAACTGGTTTCACTTGCCAAAACAACAAAATATCATGGTTTGCCACCCATTCCTCTGCCAACAAGACAGATCATTTTAAGGAATCCATTATAAAATAAAATAAAAAGTTTGGTAACTGAACCAAAGCATGAAAAATGTTGTCAGTTTTCCAATGACGGTAGTTTCAATACAAGATGAAAGGTATACCTGTGTCACAGATACAAATTCTTTGTACATTTTCTACAAGAAAGGTGTCATCCAGAGGCATGTCAATTGGACCATCAACATAGCTTAAATTCCTCTTTTCAAGCATTCTGAACAAAAAAAGTTTAAAAGGTACATATTACAAATTCTACTAGTAGACCACATTTGAGTTGCACGAGTTAAATAATTTTCTATCACAAAAAAAAAAATAGAGAAAAAAATGCAGTTCATAATAATTTTCTTACAGAACCTGCTTTATATTGTAATTTAATGAGATTGGATATGTAATGAATATATAATTGTTTTTAGTTTGTAACTTCTTCATTACATCCCTTCCAAAATTAAGACGAAGTATTTATCTATGGGGTAAAAAAAGAGAAAAAAGAAAAGAACATGATTTGTTCAATAGGCTTCAGCTGCTGTTTATAACTGTATACAGAATATTTGTTAGGACAAAGGGAGTCGTTGCCGTGGATGCCAAGCAAAACTGCAGTCACGTCAGCGCCACGTCAGTTTTGTCATTTTAATGTCATGTTGAGGGTGTGGATGTCATTCACTTTTTTTATTTTCATTTTAAACTTAAAACAAAAATATTGAAATAAACAATAACATTAAATTAATAATAGCATTAAATTTATAATAATAAAATTAAACATAACATTAAATGAACTTAAAAATTAAAACATCCAAACTAAAAACATATTTTTTCTTAAAAAAACCTACAATCCCCATTTTTTTTCAATTTCCTCCTTTAGTTTCAAGACGACTTCGAGTTGTTTTCCAGTTAAATGACTAATGTCTTTGAAATAAAATCTCATGTCGCGAGCTTTTTGTCTCTTGATGACCTCTTCTTTTTTCAACACCAAATATTCGTCGGTTAAACGTTTGTTGTAATCGTTTCAAGATCTCGTAAACCCGATATATTGGTTGTACCGGAACTTGTCGCCGCTTTACCCTTGCGTTTTGCCGCATACCTTCCGATCGACCGTGTGGGTGGGGGAGCCTCAAAGGAGTTCGATGAACAAGAACTGGATGCCATTTGAGAGAAGAGTGTTTGAGGTGTGTTGAATTTTTTATAGAATGTTTGAGAGAAATTTGTTTGAGCTGTGAGAATTTAAAAAAAAAATATGTGTGTATATATAGAGGATGAGAAATGATTGTTTGAAATATAAAATAATAATTGCAACGGATGGAGAGGAGAGAGACAGCATTTGGATGCCGTTGCCGAGGCCTTGGGGCGGTGTGGCATCTCGGTACCGAGATGGTTGCCGAGCCCACTCCCTGCGGCCTTATGTGATTTTAAACTTAGGGCTACAAACATACGCACACATCATGAAAGTAGTTACCTTTCGACAGCTAATTTCACGTCTTCAGTTCGAGCTGTGCTAGAAGGCTTCAGGCATACTTCAACTACAATAATTGTAAAGCTCCAACTTCTTTAAATTAAATTTAGACAAAAAAAAAAAAAAAAAAAAAAGGAAACTATATAATGATGACTGTAACTAAATGTAAGAAGCGTATATACACCAATTTAGGGTTCTAATCACCTGAAACGAGAAATTTGTCTTCGGTGACGGCGGGTGCAGGAGCAGGAGCAGGAGATGAAGAAGCTACTGCTGGCTCAGGGAAGATGGGCGTCTGGTCGTGGGTGGTGTCTCCATTGGTGAGAACAGGAACGGAGATCTCCATTGGAACGCTCATTTCCAAAAAGAGCAGTTGCAATTAGCAATTGTGAGCTGTAAAAACCCTAGGTTTGGGACATAGAATCTTTTTGCTGCTGTTTGAAATGAGCGCGCGAAGGGAGTGTGAAAAATGTCTGCGTTTGGTTGGCAGAATTATTGCCGAAAGAACGAAGCTGATGGAATGGTATTAAATTAGGTTGATGGCCTGATGGGTGTAACGCAACTGTGTAAAAGATTAAAAGCTGGATAAAATGTAACAAGTTTGATGGATTGGCGAGGAATCTGTCTCATTTGTTTGGGTGACAGAAACGAAATGAAATTTATAGTCAATTTATTGTTATTTTTTTGTTTGGTATGTAATTCATGGGATAAAATAACGTGAGATGGATAGGTATAAAATATGTATAATACGTGATATTATAAGAAAGAAGAATTTCATATATACCCTTTCAAAAAATCATAATATCATATACACCCAACCTAAAATTTTAATATCACATATATCCCTCTTAAACATCATAATATCATATATACACAATTTTAATTATTAATATCACATATATCCCTCTTAAACATCATTAATATCATATATATACTCAAATTCATTAATTTAATTATTTTTATAACATTTAAAACTCATAATTAATATTGCTTATTAATTAATGACCATTATACCCTTACTCATTTCTTCTTTCAACTAAACTTCAAAATATAATATTTATCCAACTTAAATTAAAAATAGCATATCTCTTTTAATAATTTTATATAATTTATTTTTTTTAATTTTACTAAACAAATTCTTCAAATTAACATTAAAAATAAAAAAAAATTTGTATCATGTTTTTGCTCGTTTGTAATCAAATCGTATCGTCTTATTATATTTTCTTATTTGTTTTTTTCTACAGTAATCTATATACAATTAACTGATTACATATTATGTTCTTTCTTTTCTTTTTCTTTTTGAATTTGATAGTTGTATCGCATTTTGTTTTTTTGATTTCGTATATATTTTTTGTTTTCTAATACATTAGTTTCAATTTTTTTTTCAAGTTTGCATTCGTTTTATAACTATTGTTTATTTAGTTTACACTTTTTTCAATTTTTATATTTAGTCTAGAATCTGAGTTATAACTTGTTATCCGATGTAATTAGTTGTGTATATTTTTTGCTAACGATAAGATTATATATATATATATATATATATATATATATATATATATATATATATAATATACTAAATTTAAAAAAAACGAAATGCGATGCAACTATAAAGTTTGAAAAGAAAAAGGAAAAAAAGAACATAATATGTAATCAATTAATTTAATGTTAATTTGTTTTAGTTTGAAGAATTTATTTAGTAAAGTTTACAAATATAAATTATATACAATAACTAAAGGGATATGATATTTTAATTTAAGTTAGATAAATACGATAATTTAAAGTTTAGTTGAAAGAAGAAATGAGTAAGAGTATAATGGTCATTAATTAATAAGCAATATTAATTATGAGTTTTAAATGTTTTAAAAATAATAAAATTAATGAATTTGGGTATATATGATATTAATGATGTTTAAGAGGGATATATGTGATATTAATAAATAAAATTGGATATATGATATTAAAATTTTAGGTTGGGTATATATGATATTATGAAGTTTTGGATGAGTATATATGAAATTCTCATATAATAACATAGAGTAGTTATCGTGTAGGTACGAGATAAGTAGCGTATGTTTGGATATAAATGGGTGTGGATAATAATCATAATACAGCGGTAGAATAGTATGGATAGGATAAAGTTAGTGGGTATAATGTAAATATATAAAGGTTGGAAGGGATGTAATAAGTTTGATGGGTTAGCACGTTAGTGGTAAGATAAGGTTGGATGAGGTAGTGTATGGTATGTGTGGATGGACGGGTGGATAATGTATGCATATGCTAGGTGTGATTGAGTTGATATGATAGGTAAGAGTGAATAGGACATACATATAAGAGAAAATTACTGATTTGGTACCTGTGGTTTGTCCATTGTTGCTGGTTTGGTCCTTTAAGATAAAAAATTACTCCGTTGGTCCTTATGATTGTATTTTTGTTTCATGGAAGGTCCTTTTCATAAACGGCTGTTAAGTATGCAGGTTAGTGAAAGGGTAATTTAGTCTTTTACCTACTCTCTCTCCTCACCATTCTTTCTATTAAATAACCTAGCCTATTTCTTCATCTTCTCAATTTATCCTCCCTACCATTTTCTTCATTTTCTCATTCTCCATTATTTTCTCCTTCTTCCTTTTCTCCTTCTGTAACATCCACGGATTCAATTTGATGTATTTTGACTAATTAAGTGGAAAATTTATATTTAAAGTTGAATTTGGGTGATTATTATGTATTTGGATATTTAGCAAAGTTTGTTGTTATTTTTAAGAAAATTGAACTCAGAAACAATTTTATGGATTATTATGAATTTAAAAGTTAATTATGATAAATCTAAGATTAAATCAGTATTTTATGGAACCGGTTAAGTCGAGTGGTGAAATGTGCAAAAATGACGAAAGTAGTATATAAAGGGCAATAGGCTTCATTTTCTAGTTTACACTCTCTCTCTACTCTATCTCTCTAGAAATTTTCTCTCTACATCTCTCTAAGATATATTACAAACCGACCGTCGGATTTTCGAGAATTATACGTCATCGGAAAGGTATCGAGGAGTACAACAGTAATCTACAAACGGATTTCAGATTTCGTGTGAATTGAGGTAAGAATCGAACCTTTTTAGTTTATGGTTTCGGTTTTAAAGTAACTAAGAATTCGAAGCTATCATTTTATGCAAATTTAAGTTTGTTTTGCTTGAAATGTTGCTGGATTATGATACTATATGCATAGTAGAATCGAATATATGCATCATACATGATATAACACTGATTTTAGGCCTTAGAAATGAAGGATTTAAGTTGAAATGATGAACAGACTCGAATATGTCAAGAACAGAGTCGAAATGTAAGAACAGACTCGAGTTTGGTGCTAGATTCGAAGGTGTACCATCAGATTCTAAGGGGGGGTTCGAATCTGATGATAGACTCGAAGGGTATGAGTTCGAATCTACCCATAGATTCGAAGTATGGTTCGAATCTGACCATGAGGCGTTTGAAGTTTTGAAGAAAACTTTGAGTGAAGCGCCGATACTTGCCTTACCTGAGGGCAATGATGACTTTGTGGTGTATACCGATGCTTCGAGGTTAGGGTTAGGCGCTGTACTGATGCAGCGGGGGAAAGTAATTGCATATACTTCAAGGCAGTTGAAGCAGCATGAGAAGAACTACTCAACTCATGATCTCGAGTTGACTGCAGTAACATTCGCATTAAAGTTATGGAGGCATTATCTCTACGGGACTAAGTGCCAATTATACACGGACCATAAGAGTTTAAAGTACATTTTTAGCCAGAAGGAACTCAATATGAGGCAGAGACGATCAATGGAACTAATAAAAGATTACGATTGTGAAATTTTTATCACCCCGGAAAGGCTAATGTAGTAGCCGATGCCTTGAGTCGGAAAGCGTATGCTAAGGATTGCTGCTATATGATGACATCTACCATGTTAACGTCTACTATTATAGATGATGTCAAGGCCGCTCAGGAGGAAGCCTTGAAAGACGAGAATGTTAGTGCTGAGGATATAAGGGTGCAAATGAAGAATATGGAAACAAGTGAAACGGGTTTGAAAGGTGTGTACGGAAGAATTTGGGTGCCGAAATATGGTGGTATGAGAAATGTGATCGTTGAGGAGGCACATCAATCTAAGTTTTCTGTACATCCCGGGAGCACAAAGATGTACAACGACTTAAAGGCAGACTTTTGGTGGCCGGGATTGAAGAAGGATATCGGTCAGTATGTGGAACGATGTAGGACTTGCCGGTTGGTAAAGGCTGAGCATCAACAACCTTATGGCAGTCTGCAACCGCTTCCCATTCCGGAATGGAAGTGGGAGCACATTACTATGGATTTTGTTACGAAACTGCCGAAGACTAAGCGACAGCATGATGCGGTTTGGGTAATCGTGGATCGGTTAACAAAGTCGGCTCACTTCATACCGATTCGTGAAAGTTATTCGTTGGAGAAATTAGCTCAAATTTACATGAACGAGATTGTTTCTAGGCATGGAGTGCCTAAGTCCATAGTATCGGACCGGGACAGCCGGTTTACTTCAAATTTTTGGTCGGCTTTGCAAGAAGGGTTAGGGACAAGAATAGCAATGAGTACAGCTTACCGCCCGCAAACTGATGGCCAGAGTGAGCGGACCATCTTAACGCTTGAAGATATGATGAGATCGTGTGTGCTAGATCTCGGTGGCAACTGGGACGATCATCTGCCACTCATAGAATTTTCGTATAACAACAGTTACCACGCTACGATCAAGAAAGCTCCGTTCGAGGCTTTGTATGGAAGGAAATGTAGGACTCCTACATGTTGGAGAGAAACGGGTGAAACACCAATCGCTGGGCCGGCCTTGCTTCAGGAAACAAACGAGAAGATACAGTTGATTAGGCAGAACATGAAGGCGGCTCAGGATCGTCAGAAAAGCTACTATGATCGGAGGCACAAGCCGATCAATTTTGAAGTGAATGACTGGGTCTATTTGAAAGTATCACCCATGAGGGGTGTTACTCGTTTTGTTAAAAGGGGAAAGTTGGCTCCGAGATTCGTCGGACCATTTAAGATAATCGAAAAAGTGGGGAATCAGTCATACCGTTTGGAATTGCCTGAAGAGATGTCGGGCATACATCCGGTGTTTCACGTTGGAAATCTTCGGAAGTCATTTACTTCTAGTAACGAGGATTGGGCCGACCATACTGAACTGCAAGTTGATGAAAGGCTCCGATATGTTGAAGAGCCGGAGTGTGTGTTAGACACTAAGATGAAGAAATTGAGAAGTAAGGAGATAGAAATGGTGCTTGTACGTTGGAAGCATCATAAAGGAGCAAATCATACATGGGAAACTAAGTCAGAAATGTTAAGAAAATATCCGAAACTGTTTGAGTCCGAGTAACTTCGAGGACGAAGTTGAGCGTGGTGGAGCCCATGTTGTAACATCCACGGATTCAATTTGATGTATTTTGACTAATTAAGTGGAAAATTTATATTTAAAGTTGAATTTGGGTGATTATTATGTATTTGGATATTTAGCAAAGTTTGTTGTTATTTTTAAGAAAATTGAACTCAGAAACAATTTTATGGATTATTATGAATTTAAAAGTTAATTATGATAAATCTAAGATTAAATCAGTATTTTATGAAACCGGTTAAGTCGAGTGGTGAAATGTGCAAAAATGACGAAAGTAGTATATAAAGGGCAATAGGCTTCATTTTCTAGTTTACACACTCTCTCTACTCTATCTCTCTAGAAATTTTCTCTCTACATCTCTCTAAGATATATTACAAACCGACCGTCGGATTTTCGAGAATTATACGTCATCGGAAAGGTATCGAGGAGTACAACAGTAATCTACAAACGGATTTCAGATTTCGTGCGAATTGAGGTAAGAATCGAACCTTTTTAGTTTATGGTTTCGGTTTTAAAGTAACTAAGAATTCGAATCTATCATTTTATGCAAATTTAAGTTTGTTTTGCTTGAAATGTTGCTGGATTATGATACTATATGCATAGTAGAATCGAATATATGCATCATACATGATATAACACTGATTTTAGGCCTTAGAAATGAAGGATTTAAGTTGAAATGATGAACAGACTCGAATATGTCAAGAACAGAGTCGAAATGTAAGAACAGACTCGAGTTTGGTGCTAGATTCGAAGGTGTACCATCAGATTCTAAGGGGGGGTTCGAATCTGATGATAGACTCGAAGGGTATGAGTTCGAATCTACCCATAGATTCAAAGTATGGTTCGAATCTGACCATGAGGTTCGAATCTGATGATTAATTTCGAATCTAACCCATTAAATTCGAGTTTAATGCCTAAAATTGAGAAATATACTCTCTAAACTTGTATAATTTGAATGGAACTTATAAACAACACATAAAATGGCAAGAATTAGTCAAAGGACAAGTTGTGAACTTGAAATGGGTTTCAAACTTAGTTATGGGTTAAATTTGAATGTAGACCCGAAATGGGGGAAAACGTTGCAAAACTTACGAGACTTGATTTTTATGAATTAAACGGATAATGATATGAGGAATTTGTTGTAATTGATATAACAGGTCCCTTGTGATGTTGTTTAACCCACAGTGGGGTACTTGGTGGAATCCGGTTGAAAGCCCGAAGAGAAATAATATCGGTTTAAAGATAATACGCACCCACTGTGAGTACAGTAGATTTCGCATGATTATATCTGATTTATGTTAAGCTTTGCCTGCTGAGACCTGTTGTTTCACTTGTTTGGTTGGATTTCTACTAACTTGCGTAGATTTAGATGCACATTCTTACTTGTTGCATGTCCGTTCGATTGTTGTGCATCTAGTGATGGACCGGTGGGTCGCATCGTTAACTCTGATGTTACTGTGCTATATGACGCTGGAGCTGATCCCTCCAGGTCCGGTAGGCAGTATGTCATCCCCGATCGTTCGTTTGTCTCAGATGGTATGTGTAAATGCCGAGCTTTGGGCTCGAAGGGGCTGCGGCTCTGGTCCGTACTTGGTGTACGAAGAGAGTATACGACGTTTGTCGTCGGGGTTACTCTTGGGCTTCATAAATATTTATAATATGCGCAATCTTTGTATTCACTAAGCATTAGCTTACGTTTTAGTTGTTGTATTTTTACAGGAAAAGGGAAATCTACTGCTGGACCTTCTAGTTAGGTCGATTTGGAAGATTTGGAAGATATCTGCTATTTAATCGGTAATTATGTTGTGGGACAAATGTTGTAATATATTCTGGATGATTGTAATAAATGTATGGGTGTGTAGACCTAGACTTGGTACCTGATAGCACCGTAGGGTGTTTAACACTTGTTGCACCACTTTATTTATGTTTTAATGCTTCCGCACTTAAATTTAGGTTATCAGATCATTATGTTATTGCATGTTGATGATTAATCCTGGGTGTATTGTAATTGGTGGTTGTTGTGGCAAGGGTGTCACACCTTCTTCCTTTTTTTCTTTCATCTTCTCCATTTATCTTCCCTACCATTTTCTTCCATCTTCTCCTTTTTTTCAAGTCTAGCAAGATACATATATGGGTTTGCCATCTAAACAAGAGCAACGAGAAATCGAAAATAGAAAATTCATATCGAAGAAAATCACAGAAATCATTTGGAAGTTACATAACATTGTTTTATTTGATGGAGAAAAGTAAAGTTTCTCGGAAATACATGTTGTGTCGAGAGGCCACCACGAGATCAGTTTTATGCGCTCCTTTGACGCCAAGACACCTGAGAACGAAAGTTTTCACAAATGCAATCATTATTAAACAATATATTGAATCTCTCATGTTGTTTTGTATGCTGAAAACATAAAAGCAGCATCAACAGTTAATCGATTGTCGTATAAAATTTATCAGCAAGGCTACTAAGGGTGTGTTTAAAGTCCGGACTTCTTGAGTGGTTGATTCACAAGGCTACTAAGGGTGCGTTTGGTTTGTTGGAATCAAATGGAAATGGATGGCTGAAATGATTATACTGCTCATATATTTCAATATTTGTTCCCTTGATTCTCAAATCTCAAGTTGATAGCAAAGAGAATCAAATGAGCAGTAAACTTTCATTTTTCTAGAGATCAGATGAAGAAATAGGCTAGGTTATTTAATAGAAAGAAGGGTGAGGAGAGAGAGTAGGTAAAAGACTAAATTACCCTTTCACTAACTTGCATACTTAACGGCCGTTTATGAAAAGGACCTTCCATGAAACAAAAATACAATCATAAGGACCAACGGAGTAATTTTTGATCTTAAAGGACCAAACCAGCAACAATGGACAAACCACAGGGACCAAATCAGTAATTTTCTCTACATATAATGAGAATGAAATTTCGTTCATTTTTCATTAAATTCCATGAATCAACTTTTGGTAACGTTGAAATCCAAAGTTTTGAATTGGTATATATGAAATTTTCCCTAAATTGACGTGAGGATAATTAAATTATAAAAAGTTAAGAACTTATTAATTATAGATATATTAACATAAAAAAGATTCCGTGTTTGTTTTGTTTTGGATGTAACTAGATGTGATATAGAGTGTGTTCGGATTTGCGTTTGAAAAAATGTTGTAGCGTTTTGAAAACTAATAATCAAATAATAGTCGTAAGCTTGCAACAAAAAGTGTTGTTGGAAATGTAGTGTTTGGTTTAGCTTCTACTATTTGCTATCATAATTATCAAATAATTCGTTTTTAAAGTGTTTGGATTTACGTTTTAACTTGTAAAATGACCAAATAATCACTTATTAAACAAATAAGCTACATTTTTTAACTTATGAAAAAATGTGGTTGGATTAGCTCTAAACGTGAATAATCACTTATTAGTATGCAATCCAAACACTGTAAACCAATTGTTTGCGTTATTATAACGTAATAAGTTGATAATATCGTTTATAACGCAAAACCAAACACCCTTTTAAAGCGTGTAATTGGATTTGTTTTGTTTACATGTTTGTAGGTAGTTTATGTAAGGTCACAAGGTTGATTTATTGGCAACTCCAATCGGCCAATGTCAGATCGCCTCAAGTCTATCTATCATATGAGAGGTAAAACACGCTAACCTAGTAGTAAAGTAACACTGGGAAGTCCAATGGCTTCAAGAAAACAGCTTTGTCATTTCTCCATCTCAAATCCATGACTTTTGTTAGGCAGAGGCAAATTTACCATTACTCTTTCTAACTAAGATACACACCCACATGTTTGTTTATATACGTGCAATTGGTTTTACAATATATAATCCTGTAACTTGCTAAAAACAATGATTCCGCATAAGGATGATGTAAAGAGTTATAGTTTACAAAAGTCAAATTACTGTGTTTGCTTAATATTTAAACCAACCAATATTAATGAGTAAATCTCTCATATTTGTTTGTTTCTTCGATCTATCTATAATTACCATTAAAAAATAAATAGATTGTCATTTGTCATTTTTTCATAATGCAAAATGACATCTTTTATTAATGATATATGTTAATTAACAAGTATAGTGATACTTGTATGTTGCTACGAGATATAAACTATGTATTTTAATTAATAAATTAGTAAAAAAATTTTGAAAAGTATAAAGAATAATTTTTAAAATTCTAATAACTATTAGGACACTACAAGAAAAAACAATAAATTAGACGAAGGTTTTTTACGACGACATTTGTTGTCGCAAAAAATGCACTAAAATAAAAAAATAAGTTGCTTTTTGACTAAGGTCGGTTAAAAAATCAAAAAGCCCATATCGTCATTTAAACCCCTGTTGATAATTTTTTATTGTACTTTTTAAACAAGATTACATCATCAACGGGGGTTTAAATGATGTGTAATACCTTGCAACCGGTTTCAACAATTAAAACTTATTCCACGTAGGTTATTTACTAGTCCACGTAGGATAAATAACCGGTTTCAATCGGTTACCCATTGATAAAACCTTGATTCACTATTTTTAGTTAGTTCGGGGTTTTCAATGCAACAAAAAATGATTTGAGGTTTTAATCACAAAAAACTGACAAGTTTGGAGTTTTTTTGCGCAATTATCCTAAAAAAATTATTAATACTTAAAGGGATAATTGCGTAAATAACCATCAACTTGTCAGGTTTTTGTGATTAAAACTGTAACACCCCAATAAATTAAAAAGGTAACTAACTTTGTGAATCAATTATAAGTGTGAACTTAAGTACAATATTATGAGTTAATTACCAAATGTTAGTAATGATCACTATTATTGAGACTTGAATGATTAAAGAAAAATAAAATGTTGGTTTGTACTAAAATGACAAAAATAGGTAATGTACTTTGTCATCTGAATAATGATTAGTTTTGACCTAAGAATGGTTTAATATAGTGTTTGAATACATTTAGTATAATTATGTCAAATTCATTTATTTGGATACTGAACTATTAAATAAATGCAAATAGTAGCATTATGGTTTGTATTTTAGAAAATGAGGGATGGTTAACAAGGTGTGAGGGGCTTGTGTGTAATTAGATGAAAGTTAGAGGGTTGGGATGGCCAAAGGCCAAATCCCTCCCCCCTTTTCTCTTGTTGATCGACCAGACACATAAACACACACACACATTCATCTTTTTTTTACATCATTTGAAGAAAAGAGAGAAAATGGGCTAGGGTTTGGAGATTTGATGATCAAAGGTGGATGTTTAGAAGCTAAATCTTGAGGTGTTGTGATTTCGTGGAAGGTATGATCATCTTCTCTTCTCCATCTTCTTTATCTTCTCCAATTCTCCATTGATGGAGAATGGAACCCTAAGTGGGTTTTGTTGGGTTGAGTTAGTAGATGACTCAAAAATCATGTATTGGTTAATGTTTATGGTTTATAAACTTATTTGAGTCATAAATTCGTGATTGAATGGGTTGGATTGGTGATTTGAGTAAAACCCGAGTTGGAGCTCCATTTGAGCTCCAATGGTGGATGAAATGGGTTATGGTGTTTTTACATATTTCGTATGATACATTTGTAATTTGGAATAAACTCTCTTGCCCTTTTCTCATTAACAATAGTGATATAAATAATACAAAAGGAATAATGGGCCTAAACCCAAAATGCTAAAAGACATATATCATAAAAGTCCGTTAATAGTCCCCCGCAGTTTGAGGGGGAGAACGAACACTCAAACTGGAACGAAAATCTGCAAAAAGCTGATACGGAAGGCCCTTAGTGAATATGTCGGCATACTGAAATCTGGACGGCACGTGTAAGACGCGAACATGACCGGTAGCTACTTTATCCCGAACAAAATGAATGTCAATCTCAATGTGATTGGTTCGCTGATGTTGAACCGGATTTGCTGACATGTATACGGCACTGACATTGTCACAGTAGACTATGGAAGCCGTTTGGAGGGGAAAGTGAAGTTCGCAAAGAAGATTCCGTACCCAAGAGAGTTCAGCAACAACATTAGCAACACCTCTGTATTCTGCTTCGGCACTAGATCTGGATGTGGTATCTTGGCGTTTTGTGGACCAAGAGAGAAGATTATCACCTAAGAACGCGCAATATCCAGATGTGGATCGACGAGTGGCCGAACAGCCTGCCCAGTCAGCATCAGTATAAGCGGTTAGCTGGGAGGTGGTCGAACGGAAAAGCTGAAGCCCAAGATCAATTGTTCCACGTATGTAGCGCAAGACATGTTTCATAGCATTACGATGTGGTTCACGAGGGTCATGCATGTAGAGGCATAGCTGTTGAACTGAGTAAGCAATATCCGGTCTAGTGAATGTGAGGTACTGAAGGGCCCCGGCTAGGCTACGATAAAGAACTGGATCAGACACGGGGGGGCCTTCAGGTCCTAATTTGCTGTCAGTATCAACCGGTGTGCGACACGGATTGCAGTTAGCCATGTGAGCCCGTTCTAAAATTTCCAAAGCATACTTGGATTGAGACAAGAAAAGATCTGAAGCTGAGCGAACCACTGAGATTCCAAGAAAGTAGTTAAGTGGACCGAGATCGATCATAGAAAACTCACGATGAAGTAAAGCAATGACTTTCTGCAAGAGAGGCGAGGAGGAAGCGGTAAGAATGATGTCATCAACATAGATGAGCAAGTATGCAATATCGGATCCCCGACGAAAAATAAACAGAGAGGTATCGGTTTTGCTGTGAGAGAATCCAATGCGAGTGGCAAAATTCGCAAATCGTTGAAACCATGCACGGGGGGCCTGTTTAAGGCAGTATATTGATTTTTGTAACAGACAGACATGATCAGGATGTGTGATGTCTTTGAATCCCGGGGGTTGATGCATGTATACCGTTTCGGATAAATGCCCGTTGAGAAATGCATTTTTCACGTCAAGTTGATGAATGGGCCAGTTGTGACATACCGCAATGCTCAGAACGGTACGTATGGTGGCTGGTTTGACAACAGGACTAAATGTTTCGTGGCAATCAATACCCTGTTGTTGACTTCGACCATTGGCTACCAACCGAGCCTTATAGCGATTAAGGGAGCCATCTGCATTGAATTTATGTCTAAATAACCACATGGAGCGAACTATATTAACACCTTTTGGTCGTGGTACAAGTTTCCACGTACTGTTTTTAATTAATGCATTAAATTCATCTGTTGTAACATCCTCGGATTTTAAATTATTATAATTGAAGTTATTAAGTTTAAATTTGTAAATTAAGTTGTTACGAAAATGATTATGTATTTGGATTATGAAAGTCGGTTGCTATTTTGAGAAATTATGAAGCTTGGAAATTTTGAATTATTATTATGATTTATAATTGTTAGTAAGGGTAAAACTAAGACTAAATCAGTATTTATTGGAACCGGATAAGTTGAGGGGCTAAAAGTGTCCAAAGTTGAAATTATGGAATAAAAGGCCCTTAGTCTTTCATTTTGAACTATCTAAAATCTCCCTCTCTCGGCTCTCTCTCTCTCTCTACAATCGAAGATCATCAAAACTTGGAATTTGAAGCTAAAAATCTGAAACAAGATTGCTAGGAAGGAATTATAACATCTGCAATCATCGAATTAAGGTAAATATCTCTTTAAATTTCGAATTTGGGAACTTTTGGTTCGGTTTTTATATGAACCGAAAATTAGATTTTGGAGATTCAAACATGGATGCATGTGTTATATAGTTAAAGATTTGTTTAAATCTAGTGTATATGAAGCTACATGTTAAATTTCAGCTTCTGATTCAGCTTATAAGTATAATTTATGGATTTTAGTGTGTGTTTTAGTGTGTGTTCGATGGATGAACAAAATTGGTTAAAAAGGATGTAAATTGGTATGAAAGTATGATAATATTAGTGTTAAAGTGGTGGAAATTAAGTGTATTTTAGTGGGTATAATTTATTTCATGTATTGAATAAACACGAAAATGACTTAGATTTAAATCTGGAAAATAATTGAATCAAGAACAGATTCGAATGGTCCGAAATTCGGATGTTCGAATTTAATAGGTTTCGAATCTGGCACCATTCGAATCTAGGCTAGATTCGAATCTAGCATGTAATCCGAAATGGCTTTTTGATCCGAGATGTGAACAATCAAAAATGGCAAAATATTCTAAGTGTTGGAATTCGGATGAGGTCCGAATTCGGTTGGGGGCCGAATTCGGACATGGTCCGAAATTAAAGGGGTCCGAATTGGGGCATATATATATAGAGACCGAATTGGCATGCGATCCGAATTGGGGGTCCGAATTCGGGTGGGGTCCGAATTCGGACATGGATCCGAAATTGGGATAAAAAATGGTAAAAACTTATAAAAATTAAGTTTTATGGAATTGAACAAGATATTAACACAATGTGTTGTTACAAATGACTTACAGGTCCCTTGTGGTGTTGTTTAACCCACAGTGGGGTACTTGGTTGATCCGGTTGAAATTCCGAGGAGAAATAAAATTTACTGAAGATTAATAACGCACCCACTGTGAGTACCTTTGATTTTTAACATGTCTGCATCTGCTTTATGTTTGCATTGCCTGCTGAGGCCTGTTGTTTCATGTTCGTTTGGCATTCTACTAACATGCGTTTATGTTGATGCACATTCATATTTGTTGCATGTCCGTTCATTTGTTGTGCATCCTTTCGATGGACCTGCGTGGTCGCATCTGTACTCTGATGTTACTGTGCTATATGACCAAGAGTTTGACACCTCTGTGGTCAGGATAGACAGTAAGTCATCCCCGATGTAATGTCTGCCTCAGATGGTTGGTTTTTCTTATGCCGAGTGTCAGCTCGAAGGAGCTGCGGCTCAGGTTTGCGTATCTTGGATACGTGTGGAGTATACGGTATGTGTTACCGCGGATACTCTGGGGGCATCATAAAGATTTGTAGAATGTGTGAAAATCATCTGGTATTCACTAAGCATTCGCTTACCTTTTAGTTGTTGAATTTTTACAGGAAAAGGGAAGTCTACAGCTGGACCATCTAGCTAGGAAATCTATTGAAGTATTTGAAGAATTCTACCGTTTACTTTGGTATTTGGTTTATGAAAATTCTGTTGTAATGAATTTGGGATAATGTAATAAATTGTGTTGGTAGACTTAGACGTGTAACCTTTGTAGCACCGTAGGGTGTTAAACTCAGTTGTAATACTTTTATTTATGTATTTTGCTTCCGCACTTTAATTAAGTTATCAGATCATTATGTTATCTGTTTGTTGGTGATTAATCCTGGGTGAATTGTAATTGGTGGTTAATGTGGCGAGGGTGTCACAGCGTATGGTATCAGAGCAGTAGTTTGAGATTCAAGTGTCCGTGAGGTCTTGGTCTCAAACATTAAGTGTTGACATGTAGTGATACTAAGTAATGATCTGAACTAAGATAGGTTACGATCTAGTAATCATAAGAATATTGACTATCATACGGGACAATTGGGTGGTGTCTATAAATAAATGACATGTTACTAAATAAGTTATATGTTTCATATTTCAGAACATGTCTGGAGGAGGAATGACACCAGAAGAGACGAGAGAAATGATGCTAGCCATGATGGCTGAGCAAAATCGGATGATTCAGGACCAGTTTCGGGCTCGAGATGAGGCCGAAGCTAAACGAAGAGAAGATAAGAGAAAGAATAAGGAAAGAGAGGGAAACGATGACGAGCAATGTGACAACACTGGGTCATCAAATAAGCCCAGGGGTTGTCGTTTCAAGGACTTTAAGGGAAATGGAGCAGTTGAATTTACTGGATTGGGTGATGCTGTTACTGCACTGGAGTGGATAACAGCTACAGAAAGGACTTTCCGAATCAGCGATTGTGCTGAGAAGGATATGGTCCGATTCGCTACTGCCATGTTCACCAAAGACGCAATAATGTGGTGGAACTCGATTGTGAATGCACTAACAATGGAGAAAGTTGCTGTAATGAAATGGGCTGAGTTCACTGAAGTTTTCACTCAGCAGTACTGCCCGGCCGATGAGCGCCGAAGACTTGAAGCAAAGTTTATGACGCTAATTCAGGGGACTAAGTCTGTGTCCCAGTACGCTGTAGAGTTCACGAGGCTGAGTTTGTTCGCGCCTCATCAAGTGGATACCGAGGAGAGGAAAGTGACCAGGTTTGAGGCTGGTCTTGATTTGGAGATTCGAAGGGTGATGAGCAACGTACGCTACCCCACATTTGCTGGTTTACTGGAAGCCGCCAGGAATGTGGAACAGATCTTGGGTATGTCGGGATACGTGATGGGGTCCGCTGCTGCTTCAGTCAACCCAACTCAACCTTCACCACCGAAACGCCAACGCGAAGGAGGTTATTCTGGTTCTTCACGATCATCACAGTACTCGCCGCAACAGTCCTTCCGTCGACAGTCTAGTTCTTCCGGTCGTGCTCGTGCATACTCTATCAACACCGAGCCACAGTATTGTAACAAGTGTCATCTGGAACACTTCGGCAAGTGCACCAACGGGCGTGCGTGTTTTTGCTGCGGAGAGTTGGGCCACTTTCAAAATGAATGTCCACGGAGATCTGATGCTTGCCATAAGTGTGGAGTATGGGGGCACTATAGTCGGAATTGTCGAAAGAATGCTCCAGCAGTTGCTGCTCCAACATCAACACGATCTTCAGGAGGTTCAATCAGCGGTTCAGTTAACCGAGGTCGGGGTCAGTCGCAAAGGGCACCGGCTCGTGCCTTTCAAATCACTGCAGAGGAGGCTAGGGAAAACCCGGAGGTGGTCACGGGTATGTTTATTGTAAACTCTTTACCTGCACGAGTTCTTTTCGATTCGGGTGCCAATCGCTCGTTTGTATCTACTATGTTTGCACAACAACTTGCCATGCCTTTGTCTAAGCTATCTGCTGTACTAGATATTGAAACTGCTAGCAACACCTTAGTCAAAGTAGATCATGCTTATCGTAACTGCACTTTAGTGATTGAAGATGTAGTCTTCAATCTGGACTTGATTCCGATAGACTTCAGTGAATTTAATGTGATAATCGGGATGGATTGGTTAATTGAGAATGAAGCCCACATAGTATGTAAGAAGCGAATGATAAAGATAACTACTCCAGAGGGGCGTGAGATCTGTATTTATGGGGATAGGAGAAGTGGGGATCTGTGTTTGTTGACTGTTGCAAAAGCTCGAAAGCTTGTTGCAAAGGGATGTGACGCCTACCTGGCATATGCTATAGATGCCAAGGCTGAGAAGAAGACGTTGACCGATGTGCCTGTTGTTTCACAATTCCCGGATGTGTTTCCGGAAGACTTGTCTGGCGTGCCGCCTGAGAGACAAGTGGAATTTAGAATTGATCTGATCCCTGGAGCTGCACCGGTAGCTCGTTCTCCTTATCGCCTTGCCCCAACCGAGATGAAAGAGATGATGACACAACTCCAGGAGTTGTTGGACAAGGGATTTATACGACCAAGTTCATCGCCATGGGGAGCCCCTGTTTTGTTTGTGAAAAAGAAGGATGGTACAATGCGAATGTGCATTGATTACCGGGAATTGAATAAACTGACTGTTAAGAACAAGTATCCGCTGCCGAGGATAGACGATTTGTTCGATCAATTACATGGGGCGAGTGTCTTTTCTAAGATTGACTTGAGGTCGGGATATCATCAGTTAAAAGTTAGAGAGGAAGATGTGCCTAAGACAACTTTTAGGACACGTTACGGGCATTACGAGTTTCTGGTCATGCCTTTTGGGTTGACCAATGCCCCGGCTGTTTTTATGGATTTAATGAACCGAGTTTGTAGACCGATGTTAGATAAGTCGGTGATTGTGTTCATCGACGATATTCTGGTGTATTCAAAGTCTGAGGCCGAACATGCTGATCATTTAATGGAATTGCTGGAACTGCTAAGAAAAGAGAAGTTGTATGCCAAGTTCTCAAAATGTGAGTTTTGGCTACAACAGATTCAGTTTTTAGGGCATGTGATATCGGGGGCCGGAATTTCTGTAGATCCAGCTAAAGTAGAAGCGGTGAGAAATTGGGAGTCGCCTCGTTCAGCTACTGAAGTCAGAAGTTTTCTGGGGTTGGCGGGCTACTATAGGAGATTTATAAAGGACTTTTCGAAAATTGCCGTTCCTTTGACGGTGTTGACGAAGAAGAATGCACCGTTTGTATGGGAAACTGTGCAGCAAGAAGCATTTGAGATCTTGAAGAAAACGCTTAGCGAAGCACCGATACTTGCTCTACCGGAGGGCAATGAGGATTTTGTAGTTTACACTGATGCTTCAAGACTGGGGTTAGGCGCTGTACTGATGCAGCGAGGGAAGGTTATTGCTTATGCTTCGAGACAGTTAAAGCAACACGAGAAGAATTATTCAACTCATGATTTGGAGTTGACTGCAGTTACGTTTGCGTTAAAATTGTGGAGGCACTATCTATATGGGACTAAGTGTAAGTTATACACGGATCATAAGAGCCTGAAATACATTTTCAGCCAGAAAGAACTTAACATGAGACAGAGACGTTCGATGGAGTTAATAAAGGATTATGACTGTGAAATCCTTTACCATCCTGGAAAGGCTAACGTGGTAGCCGATGCTTTGAGTCGCAAAGCATATGCCAAGGATTGCTATTACATGTTGACATCTACTATGCTGACCTCCACTATTATTGATGATGTCAAGGCCGCTCAAGAGGAAGCCTTGAAAGACGAAAATGTTGGTGCTGAGGATATAAGAGCACAGATTAAGGATATGGAAACAAGTGAATCGGGTTTGAAAGGTATATATGGGAGAATCTGGGTGCCAAAGTATGGAGGCATGAGAAATGTGATAATAGAAGAAGCTCATCAGTCAAAGTTTTCTGTACATCCCGGGAGCACAAAGATGTACAACGAGCTGAAAGCAGACTTCTGGTGGCCCGGATTAAAGAAAGACATAGGTCAGTACGTGGAAAGATGCAGGACTTGTCGGTTAGTGAAAGCCGAACACCAACAACCTTACGGTAGTTTGCAACCGCTTCCCATTCCGGAATGGAAGTGGGAGCATATCACGATGGACTTTGTCACAAAATTGCCGAAAACTAGGCGTCAACACGATGCGGTATGGGTAATCGTTGATAGATTAACCAAGTCGGCACACTTCATTCCAATAAGAGAGAGTTATTCACTGGAGAAGTTAGCTCAGATTTATGTGGCTGAGATCGTTTCTAGACACGGAGTACCGAAGTCCATTGTATCGGATCGGGACAGCCGATTTACTTCCAACTTTTGGTCGGCTTTACAAGAAGGGTTAGGAACGAGGATAGCAATGAGTACGACTTACCGTCCACAAACCGATGGTCAAAGTGAAAGAACCATCCTAACACTCGAAGATATGATGCGGTCGTGTGTGTTAGACCTCGGTGGCAATTGGGACGATCATTTGCCACTGATCGAGTTTTCGTATAATAACAGTTACCACGCGACGATCAAGAAAGCGCCGTTTGAAGCATTGTATGGGAGAAGATGTAGGACTCCTACGTGTTGGAGGGAAACCGGTGAAACGCCGATTGCTGGGCCGGCATTATTGCAAGAAACAAATGAAAAGATTCAATTGGTAAGACAGAATATGAAGGCGGCCCAGGATCGCCAGAAAAGTTATTACGATAGAAGGCACAAACCAATCAGCTTTGAGGTAAATGATTGGGTGTATTTGAAGGTGTCACCTATGAGAGGTGTTACCCGTTTTGTAAAGAGAGGAAAGTTGGCTCCGAGATTCGTCGGACCATTCAGGATTACTGAGAAAATAGGAAATCAATCGTATCGTTTGGAGTTACCTGAAGAAATGTCGGGCATACACCCGGTGTTCCATGTGGGAAATCTCAGGAAGTCATTCACAACTGAAAACGAAGATTGGGTTGACCACACTGAGCTGCAGATTGATGAAAGGCTCCGGTATGTTGAAGAGCCGGAGTGTGTTGGACACAAAAGTGAAGAAATTAAGGAGCAAAGAGATAGAAATGGTGCTTGTACGTTGGAAGCATCATAAGGGAGCGAATCATACGTGGGAGACAAAAGCAGAGATGTTGAAGAAGTATCCAAAATTGTTCGAATCCGAGTAACTTCGAGGACGAAGTTGAGCGTGGTGGAGCCCATGCTGTAACATCCTCGGATTTTAAATTATTATAATTGAAGTTATTAAGTTTAAATTTGTAAATTAAGTTGTTACGAAAATGATTATGTATTTGGATTATGAAAGTCGGTTGCTATTTTGAGAAATTATGAAGCTTGGAAATTTTGAATTATTATTATGATTTATAATTGTTAGTAAGGGCAAAACTAAGACTAAATCAGTATTTATTGGAACCGGATAAGTTGAGGGGCTAAAAGTGTCCAAAGTTGAAATTATGGAATAAAAGGCCCTTAGTCTTTCATTTTGAACTATCTAAAATCTCCCTCTCTCGGCTCTCTCTCTCTCTCTCTACAATCGAAGATCATCAAAACTTGGAATTTGAAGCTAAAAATCTGAAACAAGATTGCTAGGAAGGAATTATAACATCTGCAATCATCGAATTAAGGTAAATATCTCTTTAAATTTCGAATTTGGGAACTTTTGGTTCGGTTTTTATATGAACCGAAAATTAGATTTTGGAGATTCAAACATGGATGCATGTGTTATATAGTTAAAGATTTGTTTAAATCTAGTGTATATGAAGCTACATGTTAAATTTCAGCTTCTGATTCGGCTTATAAGTATAATTTATGGATTTTTAGTGTGTGTTTTAGTGTGTGTTCGATGGATGAACAAAATTGGTTAAAAAGGATGTAAATTGGTATGAAAGTATGATAATATTAGTGTTAAAGTGGTGGAAATTAAGTGTATTTTAGTGGGTATAATTTATTTCATGTATTGAATAAACACGAAAATGACTTAGATTTAAATCTGGAAAATAATTGAATCAAGAACAGATTCGAATGGTCCGAAATTCGGATGTTCGAATTTAATAGGTTTCGAATCTGGCACCATTCGAATCTAGGCTAGATTCGAATCTAGCATGTAATCCGAAATGACTTTTTGATCCGAGATGTGAACAATCAAAAATGGAAAAATATTCTAAGTGTTGGAATTCGGATGAGGTCCGAATTCGGTTGGGGACCGAATTCGGACATGGTCCGAAATTAAAGGGGTCCGAATTGGGGCATATATATATATAGAGACCGAATTGGCATGCGATCCGAATTGGGGGTCCGAATTCGGGCATGGATCCGAAATTGGGATCAAAAATGGTAAAAACTTATAAAAATTAAGTTTTATGGAATTAAACAAGATATTAACACAATGTGTTGTTACAAATGACTTACAGGTCCCTTGTGGTGTTGTTTAACCCACAGTGGGGTACTTGGTTGATCCGGTTGAAATTTCGAGGAGAAATAAAATTTACTGAAGATTAATAACGCACCCACTGTGAGTACCTTTGATTTTTAACATGTCTGCATCTGCTTTATGTTTGCATTGCCTGCTGAGGCCTGTTGTTTCATGTTCGTTTGGCATTCTACTAACATGCGTTTATGTTGATGCACATTCATATTTGTTGCATGTCCGTTCATTTGTTGTGCATCCTTTCGATGGACCTGCGTGGTCGCATCTGTACTCTGATGTTACTGTGCTATATGACCAAGAGTTTGACACCTCTGTGGTCAGGATAGACAGTAAGTCATCCCCGATGTAATGTCTGCCTCAGATGGTTGGTTTTTCTTATGCCGAGTGTCAGCTCGAAGGAGCTGCAGCTCAGGTTTGCGTATCTTGGATACGTGTGGAGTATACGGTATGTGTTACCGCGGATACTCTGGGGGCATCATAAAGATTTGTAGAATGTGTGAAAATCATCTGGTATTCACTAAGCATTCGCTTACCTTTTAGTTGTTGAATTTTTACAGGAAAAGGGAAGTCTACAGCTGGACCATCTAGCTAGGAAATCTATTGAAGTATTTGAAGATTTCTACCGTTTACTTTGGTATTTGGTTTATGAAAATTCTGTTGTAATGAATTTGGGATAATGTAATAAATTGTGTTGGTAGACTTAGACGTGTAACCTTTGTAGCACCGTAGGGTGTTAAACTCAGTTGTAATACTTTTATTTATGTATTTTGCTTCCGCACTTTAATTAAGTTATCAAATCATTATGTTATCTGTTTGTTGGTGATTAATCCTGGGTGAATTGTAATTGGTGGTTAATGTGGCGAGGGTGTCACATCTGTCATAGCATTGTGCCAATTGGGAATTTGAAGAGCTTGAATATGAGAAGTAGGGAGGGGAGCAATGTGAGACGCAAGAAGGTTCAGACGTTGAACGGGTTTATGAATGTCGGATCGAGAGCGGGTGACCATGGGGTGAGAGGGGTTTGCAAGAGGTGGGGGTAGGGTGGTTTCAGGTTGAGTAGATGAAGAGGGGGAAGTGGGGTTGAGTTGAGGTTGAGTGGGAGAGTTATTGAGAGAATCGGTGGGAGGAGTTTCAGTGTTAGGGGATGTAGGAGGTTGTATGACTGTGGGAGGTGGAGGTGGAGTGCTTTGAGGAGACGTGAGAATGGTACGAGCAATAGGGGAAGGACTATCGAGGAACGAGTACGAAGGGGGGGTAGAGGTAAGGGAGGTGTATGGGAATTGAGATTCATCAAAGGTTACGTGACGAGAGATTATGACTTTGTTGGTGGTAGGTTGAAAGCAGCGATAACCACGATGATCAGTGGGGTAGCCGAGAAAGATGCAAGGGGTGGAGCGAGGTTGTAATTTATGAGAGGGGAAGGTGTGCGGGTAACATAGACAGCCAAAAATTCGAAGATGGTTGAAGATTGGTTGTTTGTTGAATAATTTAGTGAAAGGGATTCATTATTGATTGCAGAAGATGGTAGAATGTTTAGTAAGTGAACAGCCATAAATAGGGCTTCGACCCAGAAATTAGGAGGCAGGGAGGCTTGGAAGAGGAGGGTGCGGATATGATTGTTAATTGTGCGAATCATACGTTCAGATTTCCCATTTTGTTGAGAAGTTTTTGGGCATGAAAAACGGAATTGAATGCCATTATTTTTAAACAAGGTGTGTTGTTGGGAGTTATCAAATTCACCGCCATGGTCACATTGAAAAGCTTTTATTTGTTTATTGAATTGGGTTTGCACATATGCTCGAAATTGAACAAATTTTGGAAACGCATCTGATTTATGCTTAAGCGGATAAACCCAAAGAAAATGAGTATAATGATCAAGAAAAAGAACATAATAGTTAAAACCACCAACACTCGGAATTGGAGAAGTCCATAAATCCGAATGAATAATATCAAAAGCATTATCAACCACAGTACTAGAAGAAATAAAGGGAAGCTTAACATGTTTGCCAAGTTGACAAGCATGGCACAAAGTCAAAGGCTTTGTATTATTACAACGAATTAAATTGCAAGAAACAAGACGACGTAGCACTTCCTCGCCGGGATGACCGAGTCGTTGGTGCCACGTGGAATGACTGAAGGAAAGAAAAGCAAGCTGGGTATTGGTGGTGAACGGGTACAGATCTCCATTGCTATCAGAGCGGTGGAGTAGCTTCTTGGTCAGGTAATCCTTTACAGAAAAACCAAACTCATCAAATTCAACTGTACATTTATTGTCACGTGTAAAACGACGAACAAATATAAGGTTTTTGACTATTTGGGGAGTGACAAGGACATGTTTTAAGTGAAGGGGCCGAGGGGAGGATGACAAGATGCTATGACCAGTATTAGTAACAGGAATGGATGCTCCGTTGCCAACAAATATAGATGAAATTAATGCATTATTATTAAAAACAGTAGTAAGATTACTTGTACCTGCCGAGAGATGTGAAGTAGCGCCCGTATCCATGTACCATCCAGAGTCCTCACCCGATGAGGGTGGCTGCAATGTCATCGTGCTAAAGGCTTGTGGAAGAGTAGTGGGCTGATGAGTGTAGGGAACAAAGATCCAGTAACCATGTTGAGAGGGTGGTGGTGCAGATGAGGGAGGGTTTGTTTCTGTCATTTAAGTTGGCTGGAATGAGGTTGTAACAGGCGGAGGTTAGGGCGGCAATTAGGGTTTTATGAGAGGTTGATGGTAACGGAAGTTTGGCGGGACAACAGGTGGCGGCTAGGGTTTTCAAATGGTGTTGCCGTGGAGAAGATGACAGGAGCAGCAGTTAGGGTTTTAGAGGGCAATTGTTTGCGGCGGCGGCTTACCAGATGGTGTCTAGAGACGGCGGCTTCGGCTTCACTGTGTCTGAACAGGTTCAGATGGGGCGCTGAGAAGAGGAAGAGGAAGCGGCGGCTTCGTCTGGTTTATTGACAGACGGCGACAATTCGGAGGAGAAACAGATAGAGGCGGCGCTTTGGGTTTCTGTTGGTTGCGTGCGGCGCCGGAACAGAAAGAAGAAGCGGCGGCGATCTGGGCGCCTAGGGTTAGCGGCGGCGATATGGGGAAGATGGAGGCGGCTGATTAGAGAATTGGTGCAGAGAGGCGGCGGCGATATGGGGAAGGCGGCGGCGGCCCTAGGTAGCCGGCGGCCGGCGGCGGCGGCGGCCGTTTTAGGGTTAGGGTTAGGAGATGGAGAAAGAAAGAGAGGGTAGGGATTAGGGTTAGGAACTCAATTGGAGTTTTGAAGACTTAGTTCGGGTTTTGGTCGTTTGGAACCCGTTTGGAGTTCGTATGAACTCCATGAAGCAATAAAATGCTATGTTATGGTATAATGTGTTTGGAAAGTGTTCAATTGTGTTATTAAAGTGTTTACATGAGTTGGGAAACACAAAATATGTGCACGAACTCAAAATGGTGTTTTTAGGCTAAACCGCACGCCAAGTGTTCGGTGAAATACCTCAATGAGTTCCAAATAATTTTGGAATTGGGTTTCAATGTTTAGATGTATGTTGAATGTCTAAACATAGCCCAAGTATGTTTAATAATGCTATGGGATTGGTTAGAATTGATTATGAGCTCAATTGGAGCTTGGTGTTGTCGGTTGGAGCTTTCGGTCGTTTTCGGACTCGTTCGGAGTCCGTATGAGCTCTATGGAATCATGAATTGTTATGAAATGATTCTATTATTCTTAGAGGGGTTTAAATGACCTTAATATGTTAATTATATGGTTGGTAAAGTCTATTTCAATATCTAGAAGCAATGATGGAAGTTTTGAGGAGTTTGGTGTGCATTTATGTCAAAAAAATGAATTTGGGACCTGTCTGGCACAGTGGTCACGCCATGACCAACCTCCTGCCCCCAAAATTGATTTTGTTCGGTCAGGGGTCGATGCTCGGGTCTTATGCGTGTGTTGCACTTCTAAATTAAGTGTTTAAAGGGTTTGAGGGCCTTTGATCCATTCCGGAACTTGTAGGGCCCCATATGGACTTAGTTCTTTCGGTTTGATGTCCCAATACTCTTAGGCCACTCTTAGGGGCTTATATTGTGTTCGGGAGCTTACGGGTGCGCGTTATGAATGCTTTTAGGTGAATCGAGTCGAAAGGAGCTTGATTGCAAGCTTTAGCCATTTTGGGGCTAACGTGACTTCGTTGGAAGGCTTGGGAATAACCGATCACTGTGAGTTCTAGTATTAGTGTTACATCATGTTCCTAAATATATTGCTATTTGCCTTGTTGAACATATTGTTGAGCGAATTGTTGATGTCTTGATAGTAGTAGCATATTTGCCCTCAATTTTGATATGTTGATTTCTTGAGCACATGTGAGGCACCTTGGACCTCCTTCTACTTGATATGTTGAGTTTATTGTCGATATTTGATAGTGGTTGCATAAGTACCCTCAATTCTCACGTGTATGATTCTTTGGGCTTTGTGAAGCCATACCTCGTTGAATACTTTGTGGAGTTATTTGTTGATGTATTGAAAATTGTTGCATACTTGATTTCGTTTCTTTTACGTATGATGTATTTGGGCATATGTGAGGCACCTTGGACCTCACCATACTTGATATATTTCACTTGATTTCGCCTGGAGTTGAGCTAACTGTTGATGTATTGATGGTAGATGCGTACATATCCTCACCTCTCACATGTATGATTATCTGGACTTATGTGAGGCATGTATTTGATAGTAGATGTATACATATCCTCAACTCTCACATGTATGATTATCTGGACTTATGTGAGGCATGTATTTGATAGTAGATGTATACATATCCTCAACTCTCACATGTATGATTATCTGGACTTATGTGAGGCATGTATTTGATAGTAGACGTATTCATATCCTCAACTCTCACATGTATGATTATATGGACTTATGTGAGGCATGTATTTGATAGTAGATGTATACATATCCTCAACTCTCACATGTATGATTATTTGGACTTATGGGAGGCACATTGGACCTCACTATACTGGATATATTTTGTGAAGTCATACCTTGTTGAATACTTGAGGAGCTATGGGTGACATATTGATAATTTGTTGCATGCTTGATTTCTTTTCTTCTAAGAAAGGCTTGTTTGGGCTTATGTGAGGCACGATGGACCTCACTATAATTGACGTGCTTTGTGGAGTTATACCTTGTTGATTTCCTTGTGAAGCTAACTGTTGACATGTTGATATTTGTTGCTTAACTACTCTCATTCCTTCTATGAATGATTTATTTGGGCTTGTGTGAGGCACGTTGGACCTCACCATGCTTGATATGCTTTCAAATGACCTCACCTGGATATCCATGGATAATGTTGGGCTAGCTCTAAGCCTCAATTGAGCAATACGTTGGGCTAGCTCTAAGCTTCAATTGAGCAATATGTTGGGCTAGCTCTAAGCCTAAATTGAGCAAGACGTTGGACTAGCTCTAAGTCTAAATTGAGCAATACGTTGGGCTAGCTCTAAGCCTCAATTGAGCAATATGTTGGGCTAGCTCTAAGCCTAAATTGAGCAAGACGTTGGACTAGCTCTAAGTCTAAATTGAGCAATACGTTGGGCTAGCTCTAAGCCTCAATTGAGAAAGAACGTTGGGCCAGCTCTAAGCCTAAATTGAGCAGTTGATCATCTTGGTTATTGGACATACTCGTCGCTTATCATCGCATGCATGTATATTATGTATTCCTTTTAATCTAGCAACTCACTCAACTTTGTTGACCCCTTTTAGTTGTTAAACCCCTTTCAGGTAAAGGAAAGCATCACACATGACCATCTTGGTAATGGTTGGACCTTGACTAGCGGCTCCATTGTGTTCGCATGTATTTGATAAAGCTTTGGGTGGGGACTTAGTAGACTCCCGATTGGGTATATACGCATGAATGAATTTAGTTTTATCTATGGTTAAGTATTTTGTTAGTTTAAAAATTGTAAACCTCTTCTACTTTGATCCATGATGCCCCACACTTTGGTCATTATTAGGATACAAAGGGGGAAGTATCATGTTGATGGCATTTCGAATATTGAAAATTTAAATTTGACCACATTTCCGCAAGTATATTCAGATAATTATTGTTAATTGTTCGTGAAACATCTATTTTAGTTGGAGGGGTGTTTCAAAAACCCCAAACCGTTTTTCGTTGCATAGAAAACCCCAAACTAACTAAAAATCAGTAAATCAATGTTTTATCAATGGGTAATCGGTTGAAACCGGTTATTAGACCTACGTAGACCGGTAAATAACCTACGTGGAATAATTTTTAGTTGTTGAAATTGGTTGCCAAGTATTACACATCATTTAAACCCCCGTTGATAATTTTTAATTGTAATTTTTAAACGAGATTACATCATCAACGGGGGTTTAAATGATGTGTAATACTTGGCAACCAGTTTCAACAATTAAAAGTTATTCCACGTAGGTTATTTACCGGTACACGTAGGATTAATGACCGGTTCAACCGGTTACCCGTTGATAAAACATTAATTTACTGATTTTTAGTTAGTTCGGGGTTTTTATGCAACGAAAAATGGTTTGGGGTTTTAATCCCAAAAATTTGAGAAGTTTAGTGTTTTTTACGCAATTATCTCATAATTAAATTTCACTATTTAGCATATTTTAGCAAACCTCACTTATAAATTATTTTTTATTATTGATGTGAGAGGAATAAAATAACAGAACCCACATAAGAATAATATTTTGGGCAAAATATTTGTGCCTAATGTATGTTTTGGTAATATATCAAAATTAATTAAAGAATTAAAATCAATTTTCTTAAAGAAATAATTATGATTAGAAAATTATATCCCACAAAATTACAACAAACAATATTTACTAATAATTACAATATTAACAACAACACAACAATAACAACAACACCAACAATAATGATAAACTTAATGAAATTAACAAGGGCAAATGACCAAAAATAGTAACAATTTTTGACATTTTTATCATTAATAGTAACATTATTTATTTTTTATCATTAATAGTAACAACTTTTTATTTTTCTATCAATAATAGTTTTGGGTGACCTGCAAACCTGTTTAGCAGGTCACCAACTTTTCAGTTATCAAAAATAGTAATATCTTTTCATATTTTTATCAATAATAGTAACATATCAAATTAAAAACATGATTTTATTTTATTTTATTAAGTTGACAAATACTTCATAAACACCAAAATAAACCAAAATTTTATTCCGAATAAATATTCTGGATATTTATTTACGATTAGATAATATTTGATTATTTATTCACAATTATATATAATATGAACGAAAAAAAATACTACGAATTATTTCAATTTCAATTTTTCAAACGAAAAAACTATAAATCATTCTATTTTTAGTTTTTTCCAACAAAATAATATGAACTATTTTGGTTTTTTAGTTTTTTCAATCCAAATGGGTTGTAAGTTTTTTATATAAAAAACTAAATATAAAAATTGGTTGCAATATTTTTCAAGCAGAAAAACTATAAAGCACAATTATTCATAATTTTTTGTGTAGTTAAAAATTGTAACACCCCGTCTTTGAGAAATAGTTCGTGGATTTAATTAATTGGTTGATTAAATTATTAATATTGCTTTGGGCAATGTATGATGATTAGTGAAATGAACACGTGTCGGGGTCCAGTATACATGTCATCGGGTTATAATTCTAGCGGATTATTAATAATTATGAGACCACAGACCTAAATGAGAATATTGATTTAATTATGAAATATTGATAACAGGTCGGGTATCGGTGTCGAACCCGCATTATAAACGATATGTTTATATGTATAACACGTTTAACTATTTGCTTCATTTACATTTCCAAAAACAATTGAGAAGTGTTGTGTGTGTTTGTAAGAGCAAACATAAGGAAAAAAAGTCGTAACAGATCGAATTGAGCTCTGGAATTCATCTTTATCTTGGCTTGTGGAGTTCTTTAACTTGGAAAAGTAAGAAACCTCAAATTTAAATGAGTTGATTGTGTTATAAGGTGCTAAATTATGGAAATTGGTTTAGCAAGTCTTTTTTTCGTTGTTAAAAACACAAAAATAAATAAATTACAATTATTTTGTACGAAAATTCAAAATGATTTGTAGTTTTTTGTAAAAAAAAAACTTAAAAACAAGATTGTGTCGTAGTTTTTCATTCGGGAAAGCTAAAAGTTAAATGATTTGTAATCAATTTCGTTCGGAATTTTCTAAAAAGCTATTCAATTTGTAATTTTTTATTCCAAATGAAAATTACTACGAATGGAAAAGTGTTGCGACCCATTCATTTTTTAATTTTTCAATGAACGGAAAAATCATGTCTCGTTGTGGTTTATAGTTTTATAAATGAAAAATATTGAGACTCATTTTGATTTTTTGATTTTTTAAATAAAAAACTATGATCCATTTATATCGGAAAAACTAAAAAATGTAACCATTTGTATTATTTTATTCGGAAAAACTAAGAAAATGATGATTCGTAGTTTTTTTGTTGGAATAAGTGAAAATTGAAATGATTCATTGTATTTTTTTCATTAATATTATATATAGTTGTGAATAAATAATCGAATATTATCTATCCGTAAATATTCAGAATAAAAATTTGGTTTATTTTGGTGTTTATGAAATATTAGAAAACTTAATAAAACAAAAAAATTATGTTTTTAATTTGATATATTACTATTATTGAAAAAAATCTGAAAAGATTGTTACTATTATTGATAAATTAAAAGTTGGTGACCTGCTAAACAGATTTGCAGGTCACCCATTACTATTATTGATAGAAAAATAAAAAGTTGTTACCATTAATGATACAAAATAAATAATATTACTATTAATGATACAAATGTCAAAAGTTATTACTATTTTTGGTCATTAGCCTAATTAACAATCATCTTTTTTTAACGATTTATATATAAATTAATTATAATAAAATATATTAAATATTCATTAGTATTATGAGTTTAAATATAAATATAAATATTAATTTTATGTTTATATAGTTTAAGAAAACAAAAAAATTATCAACGTTGCCTGTTAAATCATAATAAACATACATGAACAACGCACCTTTCGACTTTCGGTTCATTTACTAAGCATCATAAAATATCAACCGTGCACAGGGGCGGATTCACCTATGGTGAGTTGGGAACGCCCCCTATAGTTTTTTTTATTTAAGTATTATTTGTATAGTCAAAAATTTTCCGACCCCAATGATTTTAAAAGTTTGATCCCACATCTTAGTTATCTTTTATAAATTTACATATAAAAGAATTTTCTCTTAAAAATACAAGAAAAACATACAAACTTATTTATATTATAGCTTTTACTTATTTATTTAATCAAGATAAATCTATTTGAATTTTTCAAGGTTTTAAAATTGTTCAAAGGATCATAAACATTCGGTAATCTTGTAGCATTGTTAAATTCTAACATTTATAAAAAAACGTTTTTGGATCCGCCACTGCCCATGCAAAACAATTCGATCAATCCATGCACATCCAATTTAAATCATAATATATGATTTAACTAATGACGTGGCTAGTTTATCTACAGTACTCTTACTGTCATGTTAATTTATAATACTACTAGTTTATTACCCGCGTATTACGCGGATATTTTTAATATATATAAAATATAATGAATTAAAAGGTAAATGTATAAATATTATTTTTTTAAACAAAAAGTATGTAAGAATGATATTATTATATATTATGACCTATTAATTTTATATATTTCTAAATATATATGAATAGTAATTATTTTCTTATATTTTTTTAAAAACTATTATTATATTATATTATAATTAATAAGTTAGTAGAGTAGTAGATTTTATTTAATTTGATTTGAATTCAAAAGTAGATTATATTAGATTTGGGTAGATATAACTTAAATTTTTTTACTAATTTTAAAACCTATAAATGTCACGTGTCGGTTCATGGTGATGACACGTGGCTTCACCAGAATTAAGTATAGTTACTCTTTTAATAGTATAGATCAATTACATACTTAATCATTGAAGATATAACATACAAAACAAAATCTTTTTAACCTATGAGTTTTGGTAAAATAAAATAGTTTTTTTTTATCCTTCCAATAATAATATACTAAAATCAAAATTAGTGTATCACTTATAAACAACAATATTAAAGCTGCTATTTTATTAACATATTAATTTATAAAAAAAATAAAAGCTCAAGCTTAATTTAACTTATGGACTACACCATTCTTTAGTTTTTTCAAACATACCCAATGTATCTTTAAATTCAACTTTGAAACATCTTACAATACATCATGAATATATCATTAATTGCATACATACATACGTATATATATCCGAACAAGCTTCCTTATTTAAATTCTTGAAACGATAATAGGAATTAATTATACGTGATTGACCATACCCGAATTGAATATGCTTTAATTCAATACTCGTACTAGTAGTACGAATTGAAAGTTCCCGACTTGTTCAACTCGAAGTTTTTGTGCTTCCGTTTGATAAACCCATCGGCATCCACATCAACAGTCTCCTTAAGAATTTTTTTATCTCCGAAACTATCAACGGATTCAATAACCCTCTCCTCATGCTCAACAAAATGGACTTGCTTGCGAGGCTCATGATGATGATGGTTTTTATGAACCGGTGCATAACGATCCTCCTCAAAAACTACACGAACAGGGGGTTCTTCTTGAAAGATGATACGGTTGTCTTCAAATGCCAAGTGAACATTACGAGGCTGAGGAACATGATCGTAGGTAGTTCTATGCACGTATTTGGGGGATGCAGTCTCCCAACCGTATCGCCGGTTGTCATCATAACCATAATCGCCGTTTGAATATCTAGACATCTTTCTTTTGTTTGTTTTTTTTTTTTTATCAATGCTGTTTAGTTGTGGTTATAAGAGTTTTAAGGTATTTATAGACTTAATTATACATTGTTTCGAATATTATTGGAAATGACAAATTTATCAAAATGGCATAAGGTTCTTTATATGTATTATTGGTGTGATGATAAAGGTTATAGAATAAATTTGGTTGGTTCATACTTGTGTAACATGAACTCTTATTCTTTTGTGCATCCATTCTTACAACTAGATGCTATGGTCAGCTGTTGCATTATCATGGAAGATGCAACACGCAAGAATCATATAATTCATGTAATTGAATCAAAGATAATTGTTTTTTTAAATAAATTTTTAGTCCACAAGAATAAATATCAAGTTATCAACTTAAAAATAAGGTTTATATGAAAAACCCAATATGTTGTTCACATTTTTACAGTTTAATTCATCTGTATTATTTATTACCAATAAAATCCGTAGATTATTTAGTTTTTCCTGGTTTTCGAAAAATTTTCTTATTTTTTTCCCAAAAAATTAATCAAGTTT
>JAANYP010003279.1:0-10822 GCA_020465985.1 Centrapalus pauciflorus | reverse complement strand
TGTCTATGGTTAACATTTTGTTACGGATTTGGTCCCTGGCCCTAACTCCGTTTGTTTTCCCACGTAAACTGAAGGGCACTTTCGTCAATCTATTTGTAACATCTCATTTAATGCACCGTGTGAACTCACTGGCAAAAAGTCAAATAACTCGAACATTATTTGTAACATCTCATCTACACAGTCTTCATCTCCTTCCTTCCCAAGAAACTCAAAACATTACTTTTCTTCACCACCATCAAACCCTAATTCCTAATCCACTGCAACACCATCAACAAATCCTCAAAATCCAACACACAACCACTTCTTCTCGCCTGAATCACGAAGAACTCAAACGCATCAATGTTCGACAAAAACGGAGACGGAAGAATCACCAAGCAGGAACTCAACGATTCGTTACGGAACATGAACATATTCATCACCGACACGGATCTTATTCAAATGATTGAGAAGATAGATGTCAACGGCGACGGATGTGTCGATATCGAGATGGATTTATTGTTATTGAAGAGTTGAGATGTGTGTTGGCGGCGTTGGGACTGAAGCATGGGCGGAAGGCGGAGGATTGCCGGAGGATGAAGAACTCAAGCTACGCATAGCGTCAGGCGACTGGTCGTAGAAGAACTCAAGCTGCCCGATAGAAGTGAACACCTCTACAGAATCTAACAGAAAATACTGTGGAATTTGCCACAGGATATTGATTGGAACCGGAGTGTTTTGGTCTGTTAAACCGAGCGATTTTGCAAGATCGAGTCGTTTTATTTCGATCAAAGCGGCAGCCGACATGCAAACGATGGAGAGAAAAATACCAATGCCCATTCGTTGTAGTTCAGTGAAGCCTCGTCCTTGATGTGTGATTTCCTTGCTATGGGGACAAGGATTCGGTGGTAAATACGTACCCTAAAGATGACGCTGAGGACATCAAAAGTTGAAAGAGAAAAAGTCATAAAAGCCACGTATGACTTTATACCCTTGATGTGTGACTTTCCTTGCCATCAAAAGTCATAAAATGTATGACTTTATACCCTTTATGTGTGACTTTACAAGTAGTTGACAAATATACCCTTCAGTTAACGTGGGAAAATAAACGGAGTTAGGGCCAGATTCCAAATCCGTAACAAAATGTTAACCATAGACACTGAATTTGTAATTTATTCGTTAAAAGGACCGTAACCATAATTTTCATATAACCACAGGGACCAAATTTGTACTTTACCCTAATAATAATAATAATAAATTAACTTGAGGACCAAAACTAAAATGAACTACAAACTTGAGGGACCAAAATGTTATCAAAGAAAATGGTAAAATGATCATTATAAAAGATTTAACTATTTGATTGTTAAAGTTAACGACAGATGAACCATTTTTACAAGTAAACAGTGAACATAAGGATCGTTTATGCAAAATTGAAACCACATGGACCGTATCCAAAGTTTTATGCAAGCCACAGGGACCATTTATGTAATTTACTCTAAGAAAAAAGAGAGTCCATTTTTAGTCATGGTCAATCTACCCATCCCACGACCAACTTGGGTTGTCCCTCTCATGCACATAAATATTAAGTACACACTTAAACATGAAAAATGTAAATTAAGAATTTTGTTATTTAAGAATATATTTTGATAGGTAAACTAAAAGTTGTAAATAACAAATCTTATGTTTTTATATTGTGTTTCATGAGATATCTAAAAGGTATATAATAAATTGAAAACAAATAACGATAGTTGAGAAACTAATATAACAGGAAGCTTGGTTGGGATTATCCTCAATATAAAGTGGTAACATTAATGAAAAGCTGTGATTGTTTCATATAATGCAATCACTAATTATCTTATAGTGGGTACTTCATTTCTCTACAAATTGGACGTAATAGATTTTATTACCTTTGTATCCACTTATTTATCCTGATTGACACACATCACCCTATCCTATTATGTCTTCCACTGTTCCATCTACTTATCTACCATTCCTTGATCCAATCATCCCATTTTACTTTATTTTACCTATCCATATCATATCCCTCCTATCCATCGTATCCACCTGTTCCCAGTAACCCACCCTCTCTCCTGCCCATGTTTGCCTTCCTTCCACTTACTTACACCATAATACCGCCACCCACCCTATCCATCCAAACCATAGTTCCCCATCGAACCATCACACTCTCTTATTCTACCTTTCACCCATCCCATCTACCCTATCTTTCCACCCATTTTACCTATCGGTCCTACCCGCATATCCAATCTCATCTTAACCAAACTATATCAATATAATGATAATATCTATCATCGTTCCTATTTTCATTTTTAATTTCTCTGTTTTTCAACCAAACGTCTCCGAGTCATTTAAATGCATACTCTCTAAATAAGTTAAATTTATATAGTCAAATGTTATATCTCACATGCGTGTCAAAATTTTGAAGTGTTTTAACCTTGATTTTTTTTTCTTTTTGCAAATGTAAGGCAGTTTATTATTACGCCGTTATGGAAGATGGAATGAAATGAATTATTACAACGAAATGAAAAAAATTGTTTGTTAATCCTCGTTTTTAATCTTCTCGCCCATCTTCATCGGGAAACGAGTTTATATCTCCATCTTTGTCCCAATCAGGGCTCAAAGATCCTCATCGGGGAATCGTGTTTTTCACAATAGTAAAAGTTTATCATGTTTAAATTATAAATAGTTGTTTTGTAGAAAAATATATGTGTATCTTAAAACAAAACAATTCCAATATATTTGAGTTATTTACATACATAATTTAAATAAAACTAAAATAAAAAAATATGTATGCAAAAGACTTATAAAACTAAGAAGAAATAAAACATAGTATTTTAAACAATAGAAAAGTCATATACATTGATATTGAATGTATCATATAAAATATAAAAAATAATTTACATGTAAAGTTAAATTATACATAATAATTTAAATTAGAACATAAAATATAACTGGAGTCGGGTTTGAGGTCGGGGATTAAAATGTCATTCATCCCCGTCCCGTCCCTAATATTTTAGATCGGTGATTTCTCGTTCTCATCCCCATCCCCATCCCCAGTTAACTCGGAGATTCTCTATTTAAATTGAAGTCAGGTCACGGGTTCTCTATAAAAAAATGAGTTTTTTTGTCAAGTCGGACAGAACCAGTGATTTTAGAGAATTTAAGAAAACAAACTTATAACCAAAATTCACTACGTAATTTAGAAGGACCTAAAAGTTCGTTAGCAGATAGTTCAGGTACCATTCCGTAGAAAGACATAACACATATAAGTCAATGAATGCCTTAAACCCAGAGGAGAGGCTCCGACGTTGCTCCGCTATACCTTAAACCGTGACTGCTGTCTAAGTGGCTGCCAACGTACTTCCATAGCTTCTCAACACAATCTTTTTATATCCATAACCAATCTGGCGAGTTATTCTTAGAAATTGTATAAGGTGTTGTTTCTGCAAATGCTATCTCCATGTTACACTTACTTCCATGCGGTTTTCTCTAATCAGGTCAGTTTCTCGCCGTCATTTGGCCCACCGTCGCCTTACTTTCCGGTTTAATTCAGTTTCTTCACTTGCCCAGTTCACTTTCTTCGATCTCTCAGATTCCGGTTCAGATGAAAACCACTCATTTCCCAACAATAACAACACTGCTTATTCATTCCATCATGCCCGTCAAGTGTTTGATAAATATGCTGTCATTGAAACGTTACATTACTTGAAAACAAAACCCAAGACTGGATTGTATTTTGTTAGCCATTTGAAAAAATGTGGGTTTACGCATGATGTTTTAACTTACATGGCTATTATAAGGTGTTTGTGCTACTGGGGTATGGTCAGAAGGTTAAAGTGGTTATTTTTGGAGGTTATGGAGGATAAAATTGGGGCTTTTAATTTTCTAGTTTCGGATTTGTTTGAAGAATTGTTGAAACTTATTAATGTTGATGGTGATGGATTGTTTGTTCTAGCAATTGATGGTTTGGTTAAGGCTTACATTAGTGTTGGACAGTTTGATGAGGCTTTTGATGTGCTGTTGAAGATACAGGGTGGATTTCTCCCGTCTGTGTTTACATGTAATCTTTTAATGAACCGGTTGGTAGAAGAGGGGGAAGTGGATATGGCTATTGCGGTTTACAAACATTTGAAGATAAATGGTTTTGTTTCAAATGTGTACACATATGGGATAGTGGTTAAAGGGCTATGTAGGAAGGGTTATGTGAAAGAAGCTGGAGATGTTATACGAGAGATGGAAGAAGCTGGAGGAGTGGCGCCAAATGCTTTCACTTTTGGTTCCTATATTGATGGGCTTTGCTCAAATGGCTACTCAGACTCAGCTTTTGAGTTGCTTAAAATGTTGAGAGAGTCAAATTCACCTGTTGATGCTTTTGCTTATGCTTCTGTAATTCGGGGTTTTATAAAAGAGTTGAAGTTACAAGATGCAGAAAATGTCCTTCTTGACATGAAGCAGGCAGCAATTGTCCCGGATGCATATTGTTATGGTGCCTTAGTCCAAGGGTACTGTCAGAAAGGGAAGGTTCTTAAAGCCTTGGATCTTCATGATGAAATGCATGCAAAAGGTATTACAACCAATTGTGTGATCCTGAGCTCAATCATGCAAGGTTTATGTCATTTGGGGTTGTTACCTGCAGCTGTAGACCAATTCATAGACGCACTTGAATCTGGAATTTTTCTTGATGAAGTATCGTTTAATATTGCAATTGATGCTCTATGTAGACTAGGGAAAATGCATGTAGCGATGATGTTGCTAGAAGAGATGAAACATAAGAAATTGAAACCAAATGTTAAACACTACACCACTTTAATTAAAGGATGTTGTCTCCATAGAGATATATGGAATGCTTTGAACATCTTCAGTGAAATGATAAAGAGAGGCTTGAAACCTGATACCATTACTTTCAACGTGCTTGTTGGTGGGTGCTCAAAATGTGGCCTTGTACAGGAGACCATGAGTCTTTTAGATAATATGCGAGCATTGGGTTTCAAACCCACAAATGTTACTAATAACATTGTGATTGAGGGCTTATGCAAGGGTCGAAAGGTGGAGGAAGCCAAATTATTTTTTGATAAGCTTGAAAGAAAAAGCTCGAGTAATTATGTTGCTATGATGAATGGGTACTGTGAGACAAATAATATGAAAGGGCTGTATGAACTTTTTTGTAGGTTGTCTGAGCAAGGAAAGGAAGGAATTTTTGTGGCTAAATCTTATTGTTGCTTGAAACTTCTTAGTTGGCTCTGTGAAGAAGATAAAACAGATAAAGCTCTGATACTATTTAAAGCAATATTGCAATCTGATAACGGCCCTTCGAAGATTATGTATAGTAAACTAAAGTCTGCATATTGTCGTGTTGGAAATATGATGCAGGCCAGGTGGGTTTTTGATACGATGGTCAAGAGAGGAGTAACACCTGATGTCATTTCCTACACGATAATGTTGAATGGTTACCTTCGGAAGAATTTGCTAATTGAAGCCTATGATCTTTTCGCTGATATGATAAATCATGGAATTAAACCGGATATGATAACCCATACAGTATTGTTTGATGGGGAATCTAGAGTTAAATGGAAAAGTTTTACTACCACTGATTGGAGATGGAGGGAAGAAGAGGTTTTGAAAAGATATAAAGCCAAAATGCAAGAGTTTGTTCCTGATGTTCTTTGCTACACTGTTTTGATAAACTATTATTGTAAAATACACAACCTTGAGGCTGCTCTTTGCATCTTGAATGAAATGTACTATCATGGTATTCAACCAGATAGAGTAGCATACACATCTCTTATACGTGGTTATCGCTCTTGGGGTTTAAAAGAAGAGGCTAAAACACTTTTTGATAGGATGGTATCGGAGGGGGTCCAACCTGATTTATGTACCTTGGTAGCTCTAGAAAAGGTCAAGGGTAAGAAATATGATGCAGGCATAATCAAGGGTAAGAAATATGATTAAGCATAAGACCTTTTGGCAACTCTGTACATGTAGGAAAATGAGGGCATTGATTTTATACAGTAAATAGGCAGTTAAATGCATTATTCTTTTTGTACAAAAGCAACTTAATATGATTTACTTGTGTCTTTTAATGAACACATAATACTATATCTGGAATTGGAAGGGATCATATCCATCTGCATAATGTTTTGAGTTGTGTCTTTTTATTTATGTAACTCTCACAAGTCACAGATGTTTGGTTGAATAAGCCAGTTCACCTTGCTTGTGACGTTTACCCTTAATTATGGAATGCTCAACTTCTTGTTCAGAAGACTTGATATGTCAAAAGATTGTGATCTTTCAACCTGAATGAGATAAGGTGAGATTAGCAAAGGCGAAACAGATTCGAACTTCGAAGAAGCGATGCTTGGATTAACACTAAGGACTGCATTACAGTGCTAGAATGTTGTATTGTGTTGGCATGGGAATTCACTACTGAGAGGTAAACTTTCTTCGATAATTAATTTGAGTTCATGTCTTCTTTTGATTTCTGATCTCAAATTGCAAAGCTCATTACCTTTTGAGTGGCTTTAGTGTTTGATCATATTGCAGTTACACCGGCAATCCAAATATAAAGATAAACCGTTTACTTTTCAAGTGTGAACATAGTATATGAAAGCGAACACCACCAAGTCATCTATTAAAGTGGAATATCAATCTCAGCAAGGCATGTACAATTCACAACAAACAGGATCAGTTTAAGAACTAAATCGAACAAATAACACATTGTAATCAATTAAAAATCCATGTTATTGATGACATAGGGGATTGCTATTATTGTAATTTCACCTAAGTTTGTATGATTCAGGAGATCTAGTCAAACAAGGCTCAACATTATAAATTAAAGATGTTTTTTGTTGATTTATTTTACCATTTATGTTTTGGTCTAGTAACAGCCTTGAAAGTTCTTAACTAGAACTATCCATACTTCTAGTTCTAGGGGGCAATTTGAAAATTGAACCTGCATATCTAAAATTGGAAAATGGATCAATTTGTGTTATATATTTGTTTCTAAGTGGTCAACTAAAAACTTTAGATAATAAGTAATGGGATAAATGGTTTAAAAGTCACCCAAAAAGCGTAATTGACAACTTACAACATCCTATATCACTACTCATCATTATTTCAATAATAGTTTTTATAATCATATTTAATATGCTAGTTATGAAATTTTTAGAAAAATGGACACTAAGCCCTTGTTTGTTTAGTGCTTAATGGAATCATTAAGTGGTGGTTTAACTTTTGAACGAGCCTCTTAATGATTCCATTAAGAAGTAAACAAACAACCACTAAAAGTGTTGTCAGAACTTGGATCAACCCAACATATTTTGACCCAACCTAAAAGGCTAAAAGTTTTACTCACCCGTGACCCATCTTTTTTGCAACCAATAGGCCTAGTGTATATTATTCCAATTAATGATACATTGAGTTTTGTGGTATCGCTTATGGTTAAGCCTCCCTATTGGTTTGATACATGGGTGGACAACACAACTGTCATAGAATCATGATTCAGCTCTTTGACTTATTGTTAATCACACAACAGAACAAATCCAATCCAAAACAAGCTCATGCAAGCTGCAAGCATAACTTCTATCCCTAATCCTCCTTACAGTATAATCCCAAGTAAATAATAGGACACATGACAACATTAAATGCACCCTCATAATGGATAGAACTAAACAAAAAACAAGTAAACTAAAATTGATGGCATAGATAAAACTAATATTGAGAAAAGATCACTGTTAAAGGGATAACGCTAAAAGACAAGCAGTTTCTACCAATGCTTCTCCATCCATCCTCGCTTCTTAAAAATGAATCTTTCATACAGTTGGGATATGATCTTCATGATGTAAGATAAACAAGCTTAACTTTTAAGTATGAAAAAAGGAATCCATATGAAGATTATTTGAAGTAAGTGGATGAGGTTTTCATACATTGTTGTGTTGTGTTTTTAGCCTTCTGGATCAAACGATTAAATGAGTTTGAAATGCTTTTCAGTGTTTTTTCTGCAAGTTTCATATCGTGTTCAAGTTTTGGTGAAAAGCGATGACTGTATTTTGTGATCCAACAAAATTGTAGATTCATGCAGGCATAAGTTTTGGTGAAAGTTATTGTACATTGAAAAGATATCACCACCTTACTAGTTGATCTTTGGACTTCTAGTATCAGGAGGGAGGGGTTGGTAGGGATCTCTGGAAGCAAAAGAGGGATTTGCCATCTCATTCTGTCGACTAGGTGATGGAAGCCTGCCATGTCCGAGAGAATCTGGAAATAGCTTGACCATAGCTCTTATGGCATCACCTTGTTGTCGTGGTAGCTAGGTGTGTTCAAAAACATCCAAATCCAAGCATCCGAAATTAAAATCCGATTTGAAAGTATCGAAATTTTGGATATCCAAAAATCGGATAATCTGAAATTTTGGATTCGGATTCAGATGGTGAAATTCCAAAGCTTCAGATATTCGGGTATCCGAAAATTCCAAAAAAAATCTTGTTTTTTTTTTTTTTTTTTTTGAAATTCTATGTATTTTGGTATTAATTATTAACATTATATTGAGTTTCTAATGTATACTTTTGATTTTTAACTTGATACTATGCATTTATTAAGTAATATTACATGTAGTTTAGTTTTTTAGTCGTTATATTATCCTTTTAATTGAGTAAAATAACTTCGGATATGTTTGGTTTGTGATATGTTTGTTTTTTATATGTATTTGGATATATAAATTTGTACTTCGAATATTTAAATACTTGATTTAATTTGTAAAAAAAGTTAGAGTTTCAGATATTCGGGTAATCCGATATCTGAATATGATTTTTCGGATATCCAAAATTTCAGATACGGATTTGGATAGCAAAAATCACTATCCAAAATTTCTGATATCTGAAATGGCGAAGTTCGGTTATCCAGTTTGAACACCCCTACGGGTAGTGACCTATAGCATGGTGTTTGACTGTTTGCTCGCATTGAACTGGGTTTAATATTGATTAGCTTATAATTCTTAGCAATGTCATGCCTAATTTTGGTCGAAATGGTGGTTCTCATACGTTGATGTAATTCAAACTACATCAATGTCAAAATCCAACTCAATACCCAAATCAATCATGTCACTGGAGAGAGGATCAGCTAGACAAAGTAGAAGGCAAGTCTGTTTGGGATACAACTTGGGAATCTCAGTTGTTACACCCCTCAGGCCCTCAGTATCAAAAGAACACCCCTACTCTCCTCTTGTCAATTGAGCATTATAACTCCCATTCTTCTTCTTCACCTGTTATCTATTATTTTCTGCTTCCTCTTTACCCTTTTCTTAAGTGGAGTGATATAGCTATACCTTTTTTCTTTTACATTCTCTATATTTTCTTTTCAAAACTGAAGTTACATATTCCAGGGTAGGGTATAAATAATATTTTAATCTACAAGTAATCAATGCAACATTTGCTTTGAATTTGGAATTTTAGCTCAAATAAATTCTGATAATAAATTTTAGATAAAGGAAGGAAATCTTATAGTTGTTATGTACCAGCTCTGTCCTCCAAAAACCAAAATATATATACTAGGTTGCAAGTATAAAACTTGATAAGTTGTCTTCAATATTTGAAAGTACTCTAGTGTTATCGTGATTTAGTTTGTTGAATGTGGGCATAATTAAGTTGTATTTAAAATGTTTATAGTGAATTTACACATAACTGCTACTCTAGAAATCTACTCATATAAATATAATATTCTGAACGACTTGTCTTTGTACGGATGACATGGCGGTGGCTTTGTCATGATATCATTCTGGTGGTTGGCTACAACCATGATTTGTTGTGCTACGACAACTATGGTCTTTACGGCTTAAACATATGAAGATGATACATATTAATGTTCAGAAACTCCGATGAACTATATTTTTGAAATCATGGACTTAAGGTGTATCCGGTTTAAGGGAACCAAAATCAGGGCAGCCTATACAACAGTTTGTCAAGTTGGATCAGATGACGAGCTTGGTTTTTACATGTGGGCATGTGACTATCATTTTATAAAGTCACGTTGGTTTTACTCAGTGATATTTAATTACTGAGTGTTCAAAAACTATATCCTCTTGCAGGCAATACCAAGTTACAGTGCTCGGAGGGCTCTGCTTGATCATTTTGTTCGAACCTGTGCTGAAGAACACAGAGGAAAAACGGGCAGCACAGAAGGCTGCAATTGAAAGTTACCAACGATTATTGGATAAGGCAAAGAAGGTTTGATTTAAGTGTGTCTTTAATTTGGATCTAAAAGTTTCAATAAAGACTTATAATCCATAATACAAATAAGAATTTGAATGGCTGGAGTCATAATTAGTTTCCATCCTCGCATCTCTATCAGGATATTGACCACAACACCGTGAAACACCTCTGTATACTCTCCTACTGACCTGAAAAGTTTTATAGTCATTGCTTGGGTTTATTTGACAATAATATTCAATTTTGAGTTTTCTACAAAACCAAAAACATATTTGTTTTCTAGAATATATATTTTAAAAGCAAAAATGTGTTCACAAGTGTTTAATTGGTTTGTCCTCTTTTCATTTTCCACACCCCTCTCTCCCTCTCACTTCACCCTTCTCCTTTACCACCGAAGCCACCCTCCTCTCTACACTGAGATTCTGGTGTCAAAAGTTGAAGGAACGAATGTCAGAGGTTGAGATCCACCGGTCAAAGGTCTGTGATATTGCTTCTGGTTGAATCCAATTGATTTGTTGTTTGATCTTAACACTGTTTCTGGCTGGAATAGATTGAGTTTATTTATGGTTGGAATCAATTTTGTTTATGATATTGTTGATCGATTTTATTTCTAGTTGGAATCGATGCGT